>NW_017547443.1:1244734-1324727 GCF_001854935.1 Bemisia tabaci | reverse complement strand
TATATAATCCAACGAAAATAAATAATTGGTACATAACAGCTTTCTTGTATGCAAAGAAAATAATTAAAAATGTTAAAAAAGAGATGTCAACACAAAATTACATAGCCCCTTCAATTCAGAAGATACTACAAACGAACTGCACCTTAACATTTTCATATCCCAGAAGCTAACGTTCCCATGACGAATATTGCCATCGCTAGCGATTGCAAAATCCAACTTGTTAATTTTTCCACCGAATTAGAGCAACGCCTCATTTTGTCAGCATACAGCATAGCATTGCGAGTTCACGCCTCGCGCCAAGGCGCCTTCAATTTTGCAGACGCAACACGGACATCCATCAAGTACGAATAGTTGTATCTCTGCGCCGTCATCAACGCTCATCATTTCCCTTGCTTTATTCCCATATTGTGTGTGTTTTCCGTTTGTCTCATTTGTAGTAGTGCTTCAGTGGCTACGTAAACAACCCATTCGAATATAGGAGGGACGTTATCGGACCTCGTTCTTTAACTGTTCCCCCTAATTTGAACGACCCATCACTGGCAGCATAGCGCGAAGCATTAAGAGTTCACGCCTCGCGGCATCGCGCCTTCAATTTTGTAGATACATTACGGTCATCCATCAAGCACGAATAGTTGTATCTCTGCGGTGTGATCTAAACAAACCAATAAAACACGTATTGATAGTTTTCTTGTTGGCCGTGATTACTTGATACAAAATCATTACTCGATCATTTTAATGTAGGGAAAGCTAAGTTTCCGACTTTTAATGTGCTGCTGAAAAAATACGTATTTTTATTTTATACAAGAAAAATTCACGTGAATTTTCCACTTTAGTATTTTTCATTTCTTGAAACTTGTTACTTTGTCGATTTAATGTATAAAAAAAAGTTTCCTCATGTCAGGGATTTTCAAGGCAGTCATGGCCCATGTCGCATACTTTAAAATTCTAAAACAATATCGCATCCAAGCAACTTGAGGGAGAGTTTTTCCTTATTCTACAGGATAAAGTAAGCACGCATTGAATTAGACTTGGTGTAGTAATCAATTTTTATTTTCTGTTTCAGTGGCATCGCGCTGAAGGAGTGAATGACGAAACTTCCGAAATAAAAGCCGGCCGAGGCAATGATTACCGTATCGAAGCGCGTATGAAGAAGGATACATTCTCCTTCGGACGTAGTCGACTTACCGTATTACCGTAATTTACGGATAAAGTACAGATATCTCTCTATCCTTTAGACGACTAAGTGTATTGACACAGGCTTTGCGATTGCCACAAAACTACCATCATCGCATCAACCTGAGTGAATAGCATGCGGATACTGCTCATCATCTGAAATTTCCGCAAACGAATACAGTTGAGAATTTGTCGTTGATTTTCAATTATTCGTAGAGTCAAATAGAGTAAATTCCTAATTCTCTGTACTTTTGTGAGAATTCTTTAAACTTCATGCTATTTAAAGACATGGATTTACAGAATACGTTCTTGAAACTGAAGTTGTTCTCTAAAAATAACCACCATCAGAATGTTGTTTGCCAACACGCTGGTTGATACACAAGAGTTATCAAATTCATTAAGAAATCCAAAGTATACATTTTTGAATAAATCAAATTGAATGATCAATAATCACTGAATATAAGTTCACTTCGGTAAAATTATGGAGGTATCATCGATTTCACGCCATCTTGCGGGACTCTCTACATCTTTAGTTGAAAATTCTAGTCCCGGCAAACGGACTAATACTCAAAGATGATTGCTACGATATAAAACCAGATCTGAAAGTTTCAGGGTCACAATTTATCAATCGAATCGTGCAAAATTTAAACCATTTTGCATCGAAAGTTAAGAATACCAGCGGACAACATCTAATACGTCGAACTTTAGATTCTGAGTCAGCAATAAAAATGACCGAATGATATTCGTAAAATTCGAATTGAATTATTTAGACTAAATCTAGTGATGATCAGATGATTAAACACCATCCCAAGCATACATTTACAGGACAAATAAGAACAAGATCCCTTACGCTCTAAAAATCAGCAGGAAACGCATTCTAAATTTACCAAAGAAGTTTGAAATAATCAGTGAAGCTATTTTGTGAATAAATATCAAAGGAAACTGACATTCTCGCTCTATACTTAAGAGTTACCTAATCGTCGTTGCGGATAAAGCCCGTGAGCTAGGAATAAAGAAACTATCAGCGACATGATCCAACAGATGGTCTAAAAAATATCATTCGACTTGAAGCTCCTTCCAGTGAGCAGAAATACTATTCCTCACACCATATTTCAACTGGAAACACTTTGAATGAACGAGTCCTGAAACTCAGGCCCAACTGCGAGTCGGAGAGATGAGACTCCTGAAGGGTTGAAAGAGGTGCGCGATGTCGGAAGCAGTGATGGGGACCAGCGTCGTCCGGTACACGAACTCGAGCCTCCTGCGGGTGGCTTCCGGAGCCGGAGACACGACGATGTTCTGCCAGCCGAACAGCACGGCCGACGACGGGAGCTACATCGAGGAGGACATCCAAGTCCGGATCGAGAGGATCGTCGAGATCCTAGTGCCGCTCCTCTTCGGCGTCATCATCGTCCTGGGCCTCTTCGGCAACGCCCTCGTCATCATCGTCGTCTCGGCGAACCAGCAGATGCGCTCGACGACGAACCTGCTCATCATCAACCTGGCCATCGCCGACCTCCTCTTCATCGTCTTCTGCGTCCCGTTCACGGCCGTCGACTACATCATGCCCTACTGGCCGTTCGGGGACACCTGGTGCAAGACGGTGCAGTACTTCATCGTCGTCACCGCCTTCGCGAGCGTCTACACGCTGGTGCTGATGTCGCTGGACAGGTTCCTGGCCGTCGTCCACCCGATCGCGTCCATGTCGGTGCGCACCGAGCGCAACGCCTCCCGGGCGATCCTCATCCTCTGGGCGGTCATCCTCGTCTCGACGATCCCGGTCATCTCGCGCCACGGCGAGGTCCGCTACGAGCACAACGAAACCGAGCACACCACGTGCATCTTCCTCACGTACAACCCCGTCACTTGCCCCGGTGGATACAGCTACGCCGCTTTTCAGGTGAGTTCACTTTCAACTATGAGTAATTGCAAAATGTGCAAAATGCAAAGAATGAGTAATTGACTGCGCTTTGCATTCGGAACTACAATCTCTGGCCCATCCGTAAAAACATTTATGTGCATAAGGAAACTGATGGAACATACGTTGTTTCTAACTGAACTAGAAATTGTAGTTTCTGATTGCAACATGTAGATCAATTAATTGGAGTAAGATCAGCGACGCAAAATGTCATCAAGTTTCACGAAACTTCAGGTAAAGTGCTGGATATTGGATAAGCTCAAATCCACAAGCACCAGACGCAAAAAATTCAGTTTTTTAAACCAAAATTCATTTTTCCAAAAATTTCCATAAGAGCCTGTGTAAAAATTCTCAATATACACAAATCACAAATTCACAATTCACTACTACATGAGCTCGAATCTTTAGGTATTATCTCTCTGAGAGGTATCGATAGTGGTTGAAACTTGGCTAGAAGAAGAAATCTCGCATTAAATGTCATTTTATGTTTCATTTTGCACGTATGGGTAAGATGGTTAAGGATGTAACTGTCCCTATATATCCTACCTTAGGAAATCGGGGACGGAAAAGGCGAGAACGGTCTTTTTTTAGCCAGTAGTCGGACTTTCTCCCATCACGCGTTAGATGGCGTTAAACTCGCCCTTGAATTTCAAACTTATGCACATATGATTATGTTTTGAGTGCGGAAAACATGAAAAAAATGTCGGAAAAGGGATAAGGAAAATGAACAATATGTAAAACGCCTTATTTTACAGGAAGATAATGGAATACTGCGTCAAAACATTCAAAGGTCTGAAACGAAGAGTGAAGCCAAAGTAATTTTCCATTAGAAAATTCATGGGCAGAGCTTTAAGTTTCACCAAAAAGCGGTAAAATTTGTGTACACCACTAAGGTTTCATTGACCCACGCATGCTTCGCAAAAGATAAGCGTAATACGTTATAAAAAGATTTTGTAAACTTTTTTTAGGCATACGATGTTCCATTATATTATTCTTTGCACATATTTACATTGTTTTTGTTTAGTCTAGCAATGAAATGATTGAAGTGTGCATCATAAGACTCCAATCTGAAGCCTTGTAACAGCATAAAATTTGGAAATGGGTCTCTAACGATGATAATTTTTCCGCACGTAGGGTATATTTTTTCCCACTCTTTCAAATGAAGGAGAATCCCGCTTTGATCTCAGTTGATATTGCACTAACTGGCAGAGGGCGGTATCTACCTTTATTTTGATGATTAGGCAAGAACAGCTTTGAAGAGAGGCAGACATTTAGGAAGCAAACCCCGTAGACAGGGCTTCCTCCATAAATTAGAGTCTTTTGGATGCCTAACTCACGTAGCAAATGAGCTTTTGGGGTATTCTACGTCAGTCCGGCAATCAGGGGGCACTGTCTGTGACACTAATCACATCAACCTCGGTTTACCCCACTCCCCCGTCCGCACCCAACTGAACCCTACCTTTTCCGCCTTTTCTCACTCCCGCTCCCGCCTTTTTTGTGGATAATCGCCCTAAATAAAAGAATTTAATCTCACACACTTAGAAGAATTTTATCCTGGCATCAAGGCACAAAAAAAATACGGTTCTCTTGATTCTTAAAGGGCAACTAACCACTTTTCAAGTCCCCGCGGATAACGGAAAGCTAATGTTATATCCCTTGTCTGAGCACGTATTCAGCCCCACGTTTAAGTTTTTCCATCCTTTTTTCCCGCTTACATGTGTCATATCAACTTACATGTGAAATGAGCTTTTAAAAATTCCAATGCGTGGACAAATATCGGATAAACTTTATTGACACCCGTTCAAAAATGAATAAAGGCGAAAATCCTCTGAAAGCATCGATTCATTGCGCATTTATTTTTGTACCCATTATATAAAGGGAGAAAAACGACCCGACTTTCTGAGCCAACCGAAATGTCCAGCAATGTAAGATGTTCTCCCAATGGGAGATCGCTTTTCGTTCTTTGGTTGATTCCGATGAAAAGCGCAAGGGGGAGGAGTATGAGCCTGCATTACACTGCGTTACAAAGAGAATAAAGGTGGTTCAGGGCCAGTGTTATGCAACCTTCTCTATTGGTAAAAATCACAAAATCTTGGAAATTCGTGCGATTTTTCGCTGGTCACCAGGCGGGCGATCGTGGCTGGTCGCCGGTTTGCGCGAAAACTAAATTCTACTCAGCAATATATTTTCATCAGTTCCCCGCAATTTTAGGGATCTTAAGATAGAAAGTACGTCAAGCGTTACGTAATAATTAAGGAGAGTCCAGGGTTGAGTAACGAAACCGTACAAAGGGAAGGGGGAATACAAAATGCCGAAAAAGTGCAATACGTAAATAATTTATGAACGCTCTCTGAAAGGTACTTTCCCCGAAAATGTATCAATTTTGTTTTGAGTAGTCTTTAAAATTGAAAGTCTCACAATCAGGATCAATTCAGGTCCCCGCCACTTCGAAATTACAAAAATTTGAATTTTCTTTCTCTCTACAGGGTGATCCAATAGTCCCGCACCACCAGCTTGTGGCACGTGGCACGTTCTGGTTCCAGACATTTTTCGTAGGTCTTGCCTGTATTATATTGAAATCAGCGTTCTTCTAGGTATAAAAATAAGTGATTTAAAAGCTGCTTGCATAACGTTGTGAAGAGCTGAAGTAGAGATAAATACAGTGCTAAAAATAAACACCATCTTTGTACCCTTCACTGGAATAAAAACACATTGGATCTGGAGTCCAGACTCATAAAAACATCGACAAGAAAAAATACTCTTGATTCAATCGGATTTTTGCTTAAATCAAGAACCAAGCCTCTTAATTTTAGAGGATTTCCTTTTGATTTAAGCAAAAATCTGATTGAATCAAGAGTATTTTTTCTTGTCAATATTTTCAAGAGTCTGAACTCTAGATCCAATGTGGTTTTTTTTTTCAGTATTTGATCAAATTGAGATAGAGACTTCAAATTTTGTGGGTGCTCTTAAATCGAAGGAAACGACTTTTGGGACCCCCGCCCTCAACATTCTAAGCGTATTACTCAAAAAAAGGGGGCAAGAACCCTTGGGGCTACTGCAGGGAGGACTTTTGGATCACCGTGCATGCGTCAATACTCCGATTGTTTGATGCGAACTTCTGGAGGGTTAACCTGCGAGGAGTAATTAAATGCTTAATAGCTCATTCATTGAGGAAGGAGATTCAGCTTAGTCGACGACAGTCTCTCTTAAGAGGTAATCAATGGAGAGTGATGTCAGTCTGATTAACCTGTTGCTCGGTTTGTAATTTGCGGGGGGCCAACATGTCATATCCCGGTTCCCGACTCCTGATGGAAGATCTAGAGCGGCATTTGCAGAGGCCAGCCATCTAGACCCCTTTCCAATCGAACCCTATCTACCTCGGACTTTCTTTACGAAAAATGAATACACCGGAAAAAAAAAAAACACATTGGATCTAGAGTCCAGACTCTTAAAAACATCGACAAGAAAAAATACTCTTGATTCAATCAGATTTAAGCTTAAATCAAGATCCAAGCCTCTTAATTTGAGCGGATTTCCTTTTGATTTCAACTTCTCTCTAACTTTTTCTCGCGTATGATTTCAATCGTTTACAAGTATTTATATTCTCATTTTCTTCCTTTGTTGTGAAGACAAATGCCTCAATACTATTGAAATTTTACGTGAGAAAAGTGTACTATAGTTTGCGACATTGTTTGTTTATTTAAGTTAGGTTTTCTTATGTCTCTTTTTAGTAAACTTTATTGCCGATGCCTAAAAAAAAAAAAGTGTGCGGGCCCGGTAAAGTGAGTGCATGACAAAAGGAACATAAATCGTGTATTAAAGAGTGGAATTAAGACTTCACTAATCTGCCTAACTCTCGACGTGATTTTCGTCTGTAATAATCACACTTGAAATTTTACTCACCCTGTATTTCTTATGTGCAACAGACCGACTTAAAAATATAATGTAGGAATTCGGAACGTCACAGGATTGAATTTGAGTTCGAAAATTGATTACTCCTAGATTTTCTGCATTAAGAGGAGGTGGAAAATCTTGCGTTTTAGGGAAACGCACTTGGAGCTCAGGAAAACAGTAACTTTATGTAATTGCCGATAATCTTTCCCAGCGAAAATATTTGAGCATTCTTCCTTGATCACTATGAGGCGATCCTAAACTTATCTCATCATTGAGATTGAAGACAGGGACTGTCTGTACGATATTTTTTGCTGATTCGACATTTACACGTAAAATATTTCTCGTGAAGACTCTTCGTTCGAAATAAAATAATGTTCCTCAGTCTCTGCCACAAATCTAGACTGAGTCACAAACAACCGGTAACTGACTTCATGAATTACATTGTGTTTCGAAACAATCGAAGTTGAAAGTATTATTCACCAAGATAAAATCTTTGATGTGCACATTCGAAGCTCACTTTCCTGCTGTGATGAAGTTCTTGATATAGGATCACGAAACCCAACATTATTTTTGAACAACTGTCAGTTTAATCCGGCAGATCTCTCTGCTGTCATTTTTTTTTTCGGCGAGTGATAGACGGATCCTTGCGGATGGTGAGTGGTCCGGCCTAAATTATCAAGTCATCTCAATATTTTAAATCTCCGTGACCGACCTTTTCCAATTAATTACAACGGATCTTTTCGGCTCTCAGATGCACTAGAAAGGTCAAACAGTTGTCATATCGTCGATGTTAATTTCCAATTTCTTTCAAAGGGCTGTGGGAGTGTTCTTTGTTCCTCCTGCTATAAAAATTGGCAATGCTTGTTATATTCGTTGATTTTGGGGCACAGCAAGTGAGACGCACTGTGCATCGGGCGATTTGATGTGGTGTCCATAATAACATGATTGAGCAATCGGTAGAAACGTCTCAATTTACTTAAAAATTCATCAAAATCTCGTTTTCTTATCACTTTGCGTTCTTATAACAAAAGTGACAAAAAAACATTTTTAAGTAATTAAAATGAGAATACCGGTGGCAGGCAGAACGTAGTGTCTTTATTTATTTTTTTGTTTCTAAAAGAAGAGAAGGTTTTTGTTAAAAATTCTATTCCAAGCTTAAATTAATGGTGGTTAATGCCATTCTGTCCACCCTCACGCCCATCTCAAAATCTTTCAACTTGTACCGTCAGTTGGTCTAACATGAGCCTCGGGGGTAACATGAGCCGTTTGGGGATTTTTTGTTCTCTTGCCTGTGGCAGCACTGTCGCGAAAGTAAACAACGAAAACAACAACATGATGTGATAGTGGCGTGTCTTGGCGGAATTTCAATGGTATAGAGACACATTTTTCCATCGATAAGAAATTTTTATAAATTATTTAGTTTTTAGAATTTTTTGCCCCTTTTTCTACCTCTGAAACTAACCTCCTTGAAAAGTGACTATCGATAATCACAGAATAATTTCGCTGGTCGCCGAACCTCACAAATACCTCCAACTTTCATGCCCATGCATTGGATTTTGAACATTTTAGTTTTTGACCGATTTTTTTTGGAAAAACCAAAATTTTGGAATGTTGGAGGTAACTTGAGCCACCCAATTTTCGCAAGTCTTCCAGGAACAATCTATACAGTAATGGTTTTCATGATACATTCTTAGTAAAATTGGCATTCCTTTAGAGCATAAATCAACTCCTTCACGTATCCTTCATATTTACTGTTCGTCTTTTTAAGACTTGTATACTATATATACTTATATAAGAAAAAAAAAGAAAAAAACACTAAGAAGTGGCCCGAACTGTATGTAACAAGGTGGAGAAATGGTGCTGAGTCCACACCATTTTGCGGAGAAAACAAAGCCAAAAAGTTCCAAAAATTAAAATTAAAGTCAATATTATACTTATATATATACTACTATAAATAAAAGTGAATCTAACGTAGCCCAAAATACTACTATATATATACTTTTTAAGAAACTTTGACTGATCTCTCTTGACTTTAGGTCCCATTTGTCTTGTCGGTGTGCCTTTAAAGTAACTTATTGCTATTGATTGTTAAATGATTTCCTGTTAGATACAAGGTTTTAGATGTTAAATGTATTTGTTCGCCTGAAATTTGACGTAAATTGTAGGAAAATCAAAGTTTTGTACGTTTTTAGCCTGGTTTTTAATGTTTTGTAACTCAATTTTTTTTTTAAAAAACTTTTGGGAGGCTCATGTAAGCCTATAGTAGGCTTACATGTGCCTTTAAATTAAAAACAATAGGGTGGCTCATGTTACCCCACCTTGCAGGTAACATGAGCCACCTCAATTTTTTTTAAAAAAAAAATACCCAGTTTGCTGGAAAATTTTTTCAATGGGGTATTCTTACTCTTCTATGTGGGACTGATCTACAACAAAAATTGATTGCATGAAAAAAAAATTGACTGCAAAAATGCAAAGCCTCAAAGTCAAAAACCGGCTCATGTTAGACCAACTGACGGTATTATTTCTTAAAGATTATAAAACATGCATAGTACCAAGGCTCTTTTTCCTTCCCCTACCTACATTTTTTTATTTTAATTACAAAACATTTTCCTTCCTTTTTCAGAATTACAAATAAAATAAAGAGCATCATTCTCATATTTAGACCGCATTTTGAAATTAGAAACTACCATTTCTGGCTCATCCATAAAAACACTTACGTGAGCCAGAATAATCCGCTGCGTAACACGCTTTGTGTTTAATATCGAATATCACAGAGAGAGAGAGAGATTTGTATTTTGACTTGTTCTCTAATCCTAAATCTAATCCTTATCAACTAAAAGGTGGTAAAATAGTGCTGGGTCCACACTATTTTGCGGGAAAAAAGGCCAGAAAGTTCAAACATTTAAATTGGAGTTAAAATTTTGAGCTAAAATCGAAATTTTTGAACTTCTTGGCCTTACCTTTCCCGCAAAATAGTGTGGGCCCAGCACTATTTTACCAACTTTTCACGTACAGTTTGGGCTACATTTTTTAAAACTTTTTTTCTCATCAATGTCTTTACCAAGATAAAAATTGGATCGCATTTAGCAATAAAGAACCAGCGCAACCACAATGTTTTCAAAAACGTCCAACTTCACCTTATCTTTTAAAAATGCATAGTGTATGTTCAGTATCAAAATTTATACACTTGTTTTACTTTAAAAATAACCATTTTTTTGGTGAGAAGCCAAAACTATTCACTATTCTGGGATATTGTTTAGACAATGGGCCTGTTGCAAACTTTTGCTAGAGCAAAAATAAGAGTTGTTTCTTATAGATAATGCCTCAAAAATCACGATGAGCGCATCGGCAAAGTCTGAAATGCACTCATAACTTCACAATCTGCGTAAGAAATTTGCGTTTTTTTAAGCTTCCCGCTTCAAAAACGATACTACGGCACAGGTGAACATTTTGTTAGAGGAGTCGCTCCATCGTCGGCGATATTCATCATGGCCGACGCTTGCGCGCAGTTCCGCGCGTGATTCAAGGAGAGTTCAAGGTCAATCAATTCGGGCGTGGAAAACATGAACGTTAAAACACGCCGATTGTTATCTGGTCTAATCCAGTTCAGGTACTATCTCGTCCCATCACACGTGTTTTGGCGGATTGGCGTCGGCCATGATGATTATTGCCGACGATGGAACGACTCCTCTTACAAAATGTTCACCTGTGCCGTAGTATCGCTTTTGAAGCGGGAAGCTCAAAAAACGGCAAATTTCTTACGCAGACTGTGAAGTTATGAGTGCATTTCAGACTTTGCCGATGCGCTCATCGTGATTTTTGAGGCATTATCTATAAGAAACAACTCTTAGTTTTGCTCTAGCAAAAGTTTGCAACAGGCCCATTACGAAGAAGCAACATTTTTACAACACTGTACTCGCGCTGATTCCTTTTTGCGAACCACGATCCAATTATTCATCACAAATGCACTTCAAAATTCAAAATTTCCGAAATCGGGGAAAAAATATCGGAGCAGGCAGCCCCATGCGCGGCGTTGTGAACCAGTTACGTGAGTTTTTTGTTTCCAGCATCGATCCAGGATTTCACTCGCGCCACGCACCACCGTTATTGTTTACGATGTCTGCGAAGAGTCAGTTCCTCTAATTGATGACTGTTTTAATCGTCGAAATAAGCCTCCGGCGTCTTAGCACTCCGCGCCGAAACCGATCCGGCTCAACGTTGCCGTATCGCAGTCTTTCGAGAAGATGAACATTGAACACCAGCGCTCTGCCGTGCTGAGGAAAAACGCCGTACAAACATTTGAGAGTTGCCAGATTTTCCACGGATAAAATATGCAATTTTTAAGGAAAGTTGTGCATTTTTCCCTTTTGAATTTTCAAATAATTACCATTATACTGCGTACAAGATGGTCCGAAAATTTGGAGGAAAAATATTCCCATATTTTCTTGAAAATCCGGATTCTATCTGAAGATAATTGGCAACACCTGAATGTTCATACGTCGTTCTTCCTTAGCACGGCAGCACTGGTAATAAGTTTTTTCGACACTTTGAGGTGGCTCCTCGGCATTCCAACACTGGCTAATGCGATGTTTCAATGAATCACTTCGACGGCAGGAGAGGCGATTAATATCACTCCTGGACGTTTTGATACTCCTCTCCCTCCCTCCAGCTCCAAATCCTCCGGATTGCCGGTAAATTTACGGTATCAATGCAAAACCGCGGTGCTTAAGTGGTGCGATCGAATCGGAGGACCTATACTGACGTGCTAAAGAAAAACGCCGTATGGACATTCTAGAGTTGTCAAATTTCCTTCGATGAATGGTTCATTTTTTTAGGAAAATCATGAATATTTTCTCTTGAAATTTTCAGAACTCAAAACCGCCGTATGGACATTAGAGAGTTGTCGAATTTCTTTCGATAAAATGTTCATTTCTTACGTACGAAAATTGTGAAGCTTTTCTCTTGAAATTATCAGGACTCTTCGGTGGATTTGCGAGCAAAATTATCTGAAAAATTGAAAGAAAAATATGTATACGTTTACCAGGAAATTTGTGTTTTACCAAAGGCAAATTAGCGACGCCTGGAGTTCAGACAGCGCTCTTCCTTAGTAGGACAGTTTACTGCCGTGCTGAGTATAAACACCGTTTGAGCCTTCAGAGTTTGCCATATTTCCTTCAATAAAAATGAAATACTTTGAAAATTGTTAATAATTTTCTTTAAATCACGATAGTTTTCTTCGCAATTTAATCTGAATTGTCTAAGAAAAAATAAGCATACACTTTTCCTGAAAAATGAACATAATATCGGTGGTAAGTTGGCGCGTAACGCTTAATGCCTCAAAGCGAAAGGCGGTGAGGGGTCAAACCTCTAGTCACAAAGTAAATAAGTATTAAACACGTAAAATGGGTCAGTTGCGCTGATCACAGAATTGTGCTTTAATGCTTGGTTCTTGTAGATTTTCTAAAAATATTTAAATCTATCTAAACAGCAACTTTCTACATCCAATATTAACCGAGGAATCGCGCTTTAGAAATTCGATTTATGACGTCATCCAGTGCGGTAGTGACAGATTGACACCCTTGGTTTCTTCCACCTTGCTTTCATTCGTCAGGGAGACACACATTTTCGCTGGTTACTCAGAAACTGGAAACTCTGATGAAAGCAAGGTAGAAGAAACCCAGGGTGTCACTGGCGGATGACGTCAAACCCCCAACTTTTCAAAGCTCGATATCTCTGTTCATATTGAACGGAAAAAGTCGCTCTTTGGACGGATCTCATTATTCCTAGCTGATCAACAAGAGGCAGGCATCAAAATATGATTCTGAGTCCAGTGCAACTGACCCATTTTCATAATCTCCAAAAATGCTGCCCAAAAGAATCTTCTTTAAAACCATAAAGAAGGTGGATTTTGATTCGTGTTTTACACGGTATAATAATGTGCACTTGGGGGTGTCGTTCTACTAGTCCAGCACTTTCTAGAGTGCTGAATTTCATCGAGGATAGCGGATTACTCTTCTCGTATTTTTAATATACGTCTCAGGTGCTCGTTAATATCAAATGACGCTTTTTCTCCGAATCTGGAAGCTCACGTCGCGACGCCCAAGCAAATGCAAGCTAAAAATTAGAACGTTGAGAGCAAAAAGGTGTGAGCTGTCACGCGACTGACTCCAGGGAAAACTCCATGCAGCCTTAATGGCATGAGACAGATTTGTTGAGAAAGTCTACGCTTATAAGATTCAGAAAATTTTTAATTTTTAACGACAGTGACTCCTCGGAAATAAAGTAGTGTCATAGCTATCTTAAGTAGAGGCACGATAGGAACAAACTTAGTCATAGCTCATTTGGAATCTAATTTGGTTAACAATGGTCATTCACATGCGGTCAAAGGACATCCATAAACTTCTTCTTTTTTTTTTGTAATAATGATGTATTATAAAGGATGCTAAAATTTTTGATTGGCTCATACAAGTTAAAGATTTAAATTGTTAACATTAAAAGTTGTTATGATTTTTAGACAGTTTTGACAGTCTTTAAGGACACTTGTAATATCACAACTGTCTCTAAAGTTAGTTGCTGGAGTAGCCCCAAAATATATGATCATAACTTTTTAAGATCTGTATGTATGTAATCACTTCAATGAAAAACAAATCCTTAGCGCCAAGTCAGTTTTAAATGTTTTTTGATGTAGGTTTTCTTTTGCAAATGCAAGCCTGAAAACACGGCGTGTTTTCTCTAGTACATCACTTTTTCAAAACATTGACTTTTGACTTTTTTTCTGTTTCAGGTGAGAGACAGTTTTGACGCTGTGAATTATTAGTTTGCGGAAAATTATATCTCAAAATTTTAGGTTTGTATGAATATTCTCTCATAGTCCAAGTTTGAATGAATGTTCCCTCTTCTACTACTTAAACAGCTCTTACATGCTTATAAGAAGCCTTCAAATGGTTTGCATTGTGTATAAGGAGGTTCAAGGATTAAAGGAGGCCTTTAACAGCATTGAAAATGGAAATTCAACTTTTAGACGGCAATTCTTTATGCCAGTGTAGCGTTGCGAGTTCACGCCTCGCGTCATAGCGCCTTCAATTCTGCAGATATGCAACACGGTCATCCATCAGGTACGAATAGTTGTATCTCTGCGCCGTCATCAACGCACTTCCTTTCCCTCAGTCTATTTTTCCATCTTGTGTTCGTTTTCGTTTGTCTTATTTGACGTATTTCAAGGGATGTGTAAACAGAACTGCCGATGATGTGTGAGTTATACTTGGGGCTTTTTTAGTGTATTTTCCGAAGGAAATACACTATTGCATTCTCCCATGATGTCGGACCCAGACCTGAGACATTGTGAAGAGCACCGATCACGGGTCGTAGATCACGAAAATATATGCTATTCAAATTCATGTGTATATATATATATATATGTATGTATAGTTAGTTAGTTAATTTTATTTAACGACGATCAGCATCTAGGCTATTTACGTCGGGGACTAGGCAATGTTAAATTTTTAAATTTAGTTTCTTGAAGAGTTTTAAAATTTCTGTTACTACCATTGGACTATCTGAACACAAAGGGTGCATATTAAGAGGGAGGGAACTTCGAATTTTGATACGTGTGGCATAGGTTTTAGGGCAAGAAAGTAAAATATGGTCGATTGTAAGGGGGGAGTGTTGACAAAGAGAGCATAAAGGAACTGGAGATTTTGAAATTAAATGAGAATGAGAGAAAAAAGTATGGCCGATTCGCAGTCTCGCAATTTGGACTTCGCAGGTGCGGTGTTTTGTTGAAAGAGGTGTTATCATATGGCTTAGGTCTTCTTTGAAGTAAGTTTTTGTCGTTGTTCATCCAGTAGTCTTCCCAGGAATCATTGATGTGAGACTGGAGCGCTTTTTTCAAATCTTGTGGAGGAACGAAATGTGTGTGTAGAGGGGGACTATTTGGATTACAACAAGATTTGGCAATAATATCCGCTGTTTCATTACCGATGATTCCCGAATGTCCCGGGATCCAAGCCATAATGATGTTATGTGGTGAATTATATATATGTATGTATGTATGTATGTATGTATTTCCGCCTTTTGAAGATTTTTCGATTTTTGAGTGGTTATATCTTTCTTACGTTGAAAGATATTTTGACCAATGTTTTTGCATTTTGTAGAGACTCATTAGGACTACTATTCTGCGAAAAAAAAATTGAAATTTGAGGCAATTGATTTTGAGGGGTGGGGCTCGAAAGTGGGGGGAGGTGAAATCTTGTCCACTCGATAACTCGAGCGAAAATGAATATTTTGAGCTGAAATTTTTATAGGTGGTAGTTCTCCCCTAGGACTGGTTTGGTATTGAATTTGAGCTAAATCGGCCGAGCCGTTTAGGAATGGCGAGCTTTGAAAGTTTTAGGCGAGGGGTGCGCGGCATGAGGGGAGCCAACCGGAGCAGGGCCGCACAGTGGGTCGGGGGAGAAAGTTTTTGGACAAGCTGATCGTCGCACATTGGGTCAGGGGGAAGAAGTTTTTGGACAAACTTTTCGTCGCACAGTGGGTCAAGGGAAGGAAGATGCTGGATAAATTGTTCGTCGCACAGTGGGTCAGGTTAAATGATCTGTTCTTGAACAAAATCTCACCATTTAACCGTCATAACTTTTCGCAGCGCGTTCGCTGGCAACGTACGCAACTACTATTTTGTGCTATTGCTTTCCGGGTGACTGCCGGTGGGTATGTTGCTGCTGGACCGCCTCCACGTAGGCAATTTCTCGTACATCGTCCGTCCGCAACTCTCGTCTCTGGTCAATCAGCGCAGTAGTGGGATTCCCGCTCGCCGCGCACTCTCGCGACAAGGTACGCAACTTCTTGCTCACAACGTGCTCACCTGCTCACAACTCAACTTCTGTTTCAATTCTTAATTCATTCCCTTACAGATTGACCCCCCCCCCCTTCGGAAAATACACTCTTCCCGCGGTGGACGCGCGGGTCGCTTAAGAAGACAGAACAACTGGAATGGACACTCAAACCAAAAAGCGCGCGCGAAGCGCGCGTCCTGGGGGGGCTTGGGGGGGCGAAGCCCCCCCAAAAAACCGGCGCGGAGCGAAGCGGAGCGCCGGTTTTTTAAACTTCTCTGCCGAATCTAAGCAACACCTTTTTGCCAGGGAAGATCGGCAGGTCAGCCTTTGCACCATCATGCCTTCAATTTTGCAGCTGCAACAGAGATATTATCAAGCATGAATAGTTATCTCGTATTTCATCTTTTGCAATGATCTATTTTCACACTGAGAAACATTTTCGAGAGCGCCAACTGGAATAACATCCTGTTAATAATTTCGATTTTGGATTTTTATCCGAGACGACTAGAATTCCTGACGGCAGAGACGGAGCCAGCAATTTGGTAACACTGGACTCCCTTCATTTAAACTTATGTTAATTAATCGATTCTTGTCGGAGCACCTGGCCCCTCCAAGAATCGATATATTTCCATAGGTTTAAAAGGAGGAAAAAGATGTTGCCAATTTGCTGGATCCGCTAATGCCTGACGGTAGAAAATAGGATATGTCTAAGGAACGAATGCTGTCCAAAATCCTTCGAGTGTTCCTCAAAGTAAAACTCATCGCGAAATTGTTATATAATGCCTGCCTATTATCAGCAATTTATCCATCCACATGCCACACCTATTATCTTCATACACATTTTGAAGCTCTCACTGGAAACAAAACACTTTGGATCTAGAGTCCAGACTCTTTAAAACATCGACAAGAAAAAATACTCTTGATTCAATCGGATTTTTGCTTAAATCAAGAATCAAGCTTCTTAATTTGAGCGGATTTTCTTTTGATTTAAGCTTAAATCTGATTGAATCAAGAGTGTTTTTTCTTGTCAATGTTTTCAAGAGTCTGGACTCAAGATCCAATGTGGTTTTTTTTCCAGTATATTATCAGCAGTTTATCCATCCACTTGCCACACCTATTATCTCTATACACATTTTGAAGCTCTATACAGCACTCATATCAATTTTTGCCGAAGTATGTGATGAAAAATAGTTAACCTCACGAAGATATGGTCATTCTCCGAGTGAAAAGGAGTTTCTCAATCACGAGCAGCTACTGGTATCTCTGAGATTTCACGTGCATCCCAAGCACATTCCTCAGTTCCCTAAAATAGACCGTGTTCGGGCGTTAGCGGCTCCAGAGGCCCGGAACCCAAACAACGGACTAATTATTGTAATTGACAGGAGCCTGCAAGTCCAGCGAGCGAGTCATAAACTTGGACGTGAATATAGCACCCTTGCATTGATGCCAAACGAAGGAAGCCGCGTGTCTTTTCGGGTGGCGTCGGTAACGATGGAAGTGGTTTTTGAAGGCCACGAAGGGAGCTGTGGGCGTGCAAGTTCTCAATTTGGCACGACTGCTAATGAGATTAACAATGGGATCTGAAAGGTCTCGGCGGTGGCGCCTCCTGTCGTGGGAAAACTAAATTTAGCGGTTAAGATGGAGATAGAAATTTCATAGAAGGTTCTCATATCTACTGAATTTTAAATTCAGCGAAATTTCATTGGTAGCTTCGATTTTTTTTTTACGATTCATTGGAAAAAAAATCCTATTTTTACATTGATCTTTCAGTCGAGTATCCATGATTTCATTTCGACAAAAGTTTACGTTTTCTCAGTAGTGACTCAAGCACTCAGTTAAATATATTATTTTTTGTGTTTATTCCCAAAAATGTATAGCTGTGTGACAATTTTAAATGTATGTGTGTTTCTAATTTATCGAGGTTTATATATTCAACAAAGTATGAAACAGAGAGGCATGTAGGGTTTTTTAATTACCATATTAACCTTTTTCAGAAGTTTCAGCAGTTGACCCTCTTTGCGTCATTTCTCTATCAATATTTCGGTTTTCCAATAATAAAATGCAGATCCTATATTCTTCCAGTTCTTCTCACTGAAAAAAGCTCTTTGGGTGCAGGAATTTAAATTGGGTTTATATCGAACACCGAAGTATTTCAAGTCAGTCAATCAAATTTTTCGGCCCTAAGAACCGAATTTCGGTTGGTTGAATTAAAGTTTGGTTTCTGTGCCTGAAATATTCGGTTTTTTGAACCGTAAAACTTCTGTTCGTAATCGTAAAAATGTTATAATTCAATCGTAAACTCCCAATGTTATTCACCTGAACTGGCACTACCGCACGGACTCGGAAATCCGAGCATTCCACCACCCCATTACTAGTCGTATTTGCAGCGCAAGTTTGCTCGCCACAATCTTCAAAACTCTGCTTTTACGCTCAACAGATTATAAGTTTGATTTCGCTGTTTCAACATTTGGATTTCTGATCAATGTAACCCTTCCGAGTGGATAGATTCTCGAAGAAAGTCAAATATGCTGTACCTCTAGGACTATCTCCGATGTTCTTTAAATCCATGTAGTTCCTCAGGCTTACTCTCGCACGAGTTGGCCGAGGCACTGAATATGGCTTCTCTCCTCTGAATCCCTTGTACAAATAAAGAATGTGGC
This sequence comes from Bemisia tabaci, assembly GCF_001854935.1. Classification (NCBI taxonomy): domain Eukaryota; kingdom Metazoa; phylum Arthropoda; class Insecta; order Hemiptera; family Aleyrodidae; genus Bemisia; species Bemisia tabaci. The sequence continues at coordinate 1,306,251 of NW_017547443.1, read as the reverse complement.
TTAGGCATGAGATGAAAACATTCTACTCATGCTCTATCCCTTCGACGACTAATACAGAGCTTGAAGTAGAATTTATGTATGGAGATGGAGAGTCTTTAGCAACCCCAACGTGCCCCAACTCGGATCGATGTACTCCACAATTGGACGTATTTCTGCCAAACGGAACTATGTGCATTAAGACGTGGGCCCTGTTACGCTTTTATCCTGATGGGTCTTAGGGCTCATGATGCCTTAATGCACTTAGTTCGGTTTGGCAGAAATACGTCCAATTGATTCTGATATGGCGAAGTTTTGATTGCATCTTAATGTAAAACTCAGGCCGTTTCGGGGGTGGTATCAACCCCTTTGTCAACCAGGAAACTAAAAAGTAAAAATAGAATTAATTTGAAACAGAATTACAATTGTTGAAAATGTAATTTTTATTCCCGTTTGTGATATTGTGGAGGCCTAAAATACGGAAACCAATGGGAAATGGATTTGTATTGTCTTTACTCTCAGTATAACGGAACTTTAAGCAATATTAACAAACAAACACTGGAAAAAAAACACATTGGATCTAGTGTCCAGACTCTTAAAAACATCGACAAGAAAAAGTACTCTTGATTCAATCAGAATCTATCTTAAATCAAGAACCAAGCCTCTTAATTTAAGCGGATTTCGTTTTGATTCAAGCAAAAATCCGATTGAATCAAAAGTATTTTTTCTTGTCAATGTTTTCAAGAGTCTGGTCTGGACTCTAGATCCAATGTTTTTTTTTCCCAGTCAATAACAAAAATATGAGATATTTTCCCACCGCAAAACATGGTGGAAATACCCATAAAGCAAAGCGGAGATGCAAACATCACAGAATATTACAATGATACCGCACATCTTCTAAAGGATCGCAGGAACCGACCCATATTTTAGGCCGATACAAACTTCATAGTAAATCGGACAGGAAAATACCAGGCGGGGTCAAAGGGGGCGTGAGCCCCGCAATGACTGCACGAAGCGCGTGAATCAAAGCCATTCCATTCCAATTCCGCAAAAATCCCCATTTGAACCGTATTTAAACGGAGCCAGCCTCGCTCCGAGTTATTAAACAATTAACTTGATTAAATTCTCCATTAGAAGTAACTTCGAGCGACCTTATGATATCGAACTCTATACTCGTTCGGAATGCCAAAGTGTAACATTCGAGCTATCGAAAAACGACTTTCTATTACATATCTCGATTTCGGTCCCATGCATGGCACAATTTGCGTCAACACGGCGCTTATGGGAGCAGTCACGCTATCCGGGAGTAAACCCCTAAACTTAGTGTGAATGTATCAGCCTCTAAAACATATTGTGCATCTTTTATCACTTGAGGGGCGTCCGCAATGATTACGCTCGCGTTTGAATCGTGCATTCAATGCTTTAAAGCGAATCCTTACATTAACCTAATTTTATGCGGTCAGTTGGGTTTCTCATTCTTCAACAAAACCCCTGTGTTGAATATGCCTAATAGGCATCTATACTCAGGAAGCTCATCTGGTTGTGAATTATCAAGGTATCATAACGTGTTATCAAGACATGACTCGCTTTTTTTTTAAACTGGGCATTTTAAACTTTTGTAAATGCCGGGTTGGATAACCTTTGAGAATTTCAGCTTTTATCGTGAGATATGCCAACTGCGGAGCGGGCGATCTTAGAAACCGTCATTTAAGATGATATAAAGCTACAGACCCGAACTTGACGTGGAGTTTAATCCGAGCAACACTGCGGCTTTTAGATTGAAGTAATTTCCGCATTTTCAAATGACCCTCCCCTTTCCCTCTGTGTAACCTTGGACTTCGTAAGGTATCAAGGTTCGTATCTCTGGCAGGGATTGCTGCTTGGGACGCAGAGCGCTCGATCAATATTCATGGGAAGATTGTTTCTAGTAAATTTTAACCTGCTCCTTTGAAATGGAGTTCCTGAGAAGCGGAGGTGATAGAAATTGGGAGATATCAGCCGCTGAATAGAAAACGGTAGCTCCAGGTAGGTGAATGAATTAGTGATTACAAAAGCTGTCTCTTGAAAGTTCAACTGCACAGCGGCGCAGAGGCTTATTCCGGCTGATAATGCAAGGACAAAGCTGACATACTGCGACCGAACTTCAAGGGATCAAAGCTGGGGCGAATTTGGAGCTCTTCTCGGCTTTAGATCCGATCGCGTATTTGCTTTGTGTTTATGGAAGTGTCTAAGGGAAGGGAGGACGGTTATAGAGGGGTGTCGAAAATGTCTATTTACATGGATGCTAGGACGAAAGTTGGCGTCCGTACCTTCAGTAGAGTCTTGTTTGATTTACACGCACTGCTCTTTATTTCTATTTGGATGAAGAACAGGGGTTTGCTCGTCTCGTTTCTTACTTCACCAGTCCGTGAGTATTCTCATGGGGACAGATTTTATGACTTGAAAACATAAGTTGAGCTATTAGCCAACTTTTTAAATATATGCAATGATTGGGAATCAGTTAAGGTAAAATTGTAAATGTATTAACATCCTCTTGCACATTGTTTTTTTTTATTAAAGCATGACCCGAGTTGCAATCATTGCATATATTTGTGAAGTCGGCTAATAGCTCAGCTTTTGTTTTTTTACATCATGAGTCGCCGAAAACCGAATAATCTTGTTGATTCTGACACCACAGATGACTCGGTGGAACTTTCATAATGGAAGAATTACTGCCCCCATCGCGAAAGAGGTTGAGGAAATTGCAGTAACTAAAAAGAGGCTATAATTATAGTTCATAATTATCAAACTTAATTTGGTAAAGTGATAAGGACTTAAGAGAGTGATTTTAGCAAAGAAAAAAAGTTGGTAATCTGAGTCCTATGAAGCGCCAAGCTCAGTCACTCAACTCAGTCACCCCCGAAAACTGTCACCAGTGCGTGTTTTAACCTTAAGGCAGGTACGTGCCTAAAATCTAGGTAATGCTATTCTAGGTCCCAATCCCATAGTCCTTATTTCCTGGCACCGCTAGTGTCATAGAAAGTCTTCTAAAGCTTCTTCGAGAATGAGTTTCTTGCGCGTATAAAGCCGGCAACACAAGATCTTCACACAAGGATTTTCCTTAGCTCGGCGCGATGTTATCCATGCAATGCAAAAAGTCTACCCGCGACAATGTGATTAAAACAGCTTCATTTTCATTAGCCCGGGAAGTGAACTTTTACGACTGGCCCGGTCGTTTTACAGCTGACCTGCCCGGGCGGAATGCACGGGCCTCGACAGTAGCGCAGCGCGGCACGGCGCGGCGGCGGCAGAAACAATTATGCAGGCCCTAATCAGATTATCGTGTTTTATTGGAAGCAACAGCCGTCGCCCGGCGTCCAACTTTGAACCCGTAACAACCCCAGCCTCATTTCCCAGCCGTTTACCCGATAGCCCCGGCGCCCAGCCCCCACGCGCCGACCCCGGCCCGCGTCACACGCAGCCAGCGAAATTATATTAGCGCGCATTGCATAGCCTAGGCTCCGGAGCCGTTGTGACCTGATAAAAGTTCAACTTGGAAGAAGTCAGTTTTTCCTTTTTTCTCGCGGGTGTCTATCCGTGGATAGGATACTATCCAGCTGCAGCTTAAAAACTTAGTTTACTCAGAACTTGTCTCTGAATGGGTCAGTTGCGCTGGTCACAGAATCGTGTTTTGATGCTTGATTCTTGTAGATCAGCTAAAAATAATATGATCTGTCCAAACCGCAACTTACTGGGTTCAATATTAACAGAGATATCGCCCATTGAAAAGTCGGATTTTTGCCGACATCCACCGAGTAGTGACACCCTTGGTTCCTTCCACTTTGTTTTCATAAAAGTTTCACGTTTAGTACCCAGTGCGTTACTGACCGATGGCGGCGAGGTGGAAGAAACCACGGGTGTCACCACCTCGGTGGATGACGTCAAAACCCCGACTTTTCAATGGGCGATATCTCGGTTAATATTGAATGTAAAAAGTTGCGATTTGAACTGACCTTTTTATTTTTAGCTAATCTGCAAGAATCAAGCATCGAAACACGATTCCGTAACTAGTGCAACTGACCAATTGGAAAAATATCCGAGCGTCCGAGCGTTACCACACAAAATTTCACTACCGCACACAGAAAAAAGAGGTTAGAGTTAAGATCCAACTTGATTAGGGAGCTTAAAATTGTGAGAGTTCCCTAATAAAATAGGTTACTAACCCAACTGTTGTTCGGGTAGTACCCTAATTCATATTTGGGTACCACCATAACCCTAATTCAAATTTTTGTTACGTATAAAGAGACCACCGTTTCTGACTTAAAGTATCTTAACTTGTGGGCAGAAAATAAGTTTTTTTGTGTGAGTCGAATCCCCCTGTACTAAAGCAATTTTGAAAATGATTTGAACGGAATTTTCTCGGAAAGTCATTTTGCCACTTGCGCGATGTCTACATTTACAACCTCAACTCTGAACATTAAAATTTTGAAATGGATAGTGTTTGGCAAGAATCAGCAAAAAGTCTCACAGGAATTTGGAAAATGAAAATTACAAAAAGTGGTCAATTTTTTTCGATGATCTCACACTTATTTTTCCAAGGAGTGGTGCGGCACTGACAATGAGTGGCAAGTTGAGTAAGAAAGTTAGGTAAAAAAAGTAAGACACTAAAGTTTCAAGGAATAAATTGAGTAATCGAACCGCATTTCAATTTCAGATCATTTGAATTTCATTGCTTTGAGGCCAAAAAATTTGACCGTCTTCAGCTCGAACTTATCGATTTAACATATTTGCACATTATGAAGCTTCCTGAGTACGTCAACTTAGTTTCTCTGTTTTGCAGTTCTCGAATGATTTTGAATCGTCCCGTGATTTCTAAAAGCTCACAGTCAGTTCTTGGCCTCTCGTTCCCCTATTAAATCACTTTGAACCCTCGATAAAGAAAACAAAGGTGGCGGTGCATGGCGGCGACGGTTGGAGAGCGGTTCGACTCAAAAAGACGGGATCCCGAAATTGCGTAAGCGGGAAAACCAGGTGAATTGGCTGAAAGGGACGAAGCCAAGGTTGGCGGGGGGCGGGTGGAAGAAGCCGAACTAATGAAGAGTTTAATTAATGAATCCGGGGTTATTTTGGAGGCGACTCGCCGAGATCTGTCGGGCACGTTTGATCCGCGGTTTCGCGTGCCGTGCCACTCGTTTCGCCGCCAGCCACGGAGCGGTGAATGCAGTCAACCTCACGTCCTCGTAGTTGTCAGCTATGCAGGTTAAAGTGCATGTCTCCAGGTTGAAGTGCACTTCTTTTTGCCGAGGAAATAAGAGCAGGGACCGCACTCCTATACATACAAACTTACTCTGATAAAAATATTTATGTTCTTTTGGTTAAAATAGGAAAATGAACACAAATCAACACGTCCTCGTAGTTGTCAGCTATGCAGGTTAAAGTGCATGTCTCCAAGTTGAAGTGCACTTCTTTTTGCCGAGGAAATAAGAGCAGGGACCGCACTCCTATACATACAAACTTACTCTGATAAAAATATTTGTGTTCTTTTGGTCAAAATAGGAAAATGAACACAAATCAACACGTCCTCGTAGTTGTCAGCTATGCAGGTTAAAGTGCATGTCTGCAGGTTGAAGTGCACTTCTTTTTGCTGAGGAAATAAGAGCAGAGACCACACTCCTATACATAAAAACTTACTCTTATAAAAATATTTGTGTTCTTTTGGTTAAAATAGGAAAATGAACACAAATCAACACAAATTTTGTGTTGATTTTAATAGAGTTTGCGGCGAATTGAGCGCAGGAAACAATTAAGAGACTCATATTTTTTTTTCTTTTTTTTTAATTTTATTTATTTATTTTTATTTATATTTTGTAGTGACAAATCATAATTATTCCTTGCGTTAAAGAATTTCTAAAGATATCGTTGAATTTTACTGTAGATTTATTAAATTTGTTCATTCTGCTATCTTTTGTTTAAGATCCAATTTAACCTCTCTTTATCACAATGTGAGCCTCATAACCCCTCCTCAGGAAAAAGATGTTTGAGGAACAACTTAGAATACACCCTTAAAATTAAAATACACTCGGAAAATCTGCTGAAAATGTTGAAAACAGTCGCACCTTCTTACATTGATCCTACGCAAAGCAAGCTCTCTCGTGAGATCTCAACATCTTTATGTAAAAATAACCTAAATCCAATGTCGCCACCTTGAAATGATCGTCACAACATTTTGAATGTCAGAAATCTTCAAAAGATCAATTAAGAGACAAATTGCGACTAGTATTCTTCCAAAAAGTAAGGGTTTCGAAATTAACAGTAAGTTCAGAGAAATTTAACTCCGGCTTCAGTAGAGGCGCGCTATCTTCACCTGAGCCCTCAAGTCGACCCGGAGACTGGGCGGATTTTCATTTCACATTTCACAGCGCATTTCAAGTTAAGTTGTGCCGGGCTACAGGTCAGCGACTCAGTTAGGAGGTAGGGGGGGTTTGGGGGACGTGGGAGAAGAGACGACTCGATCCGCATAAAGCGGAAGAGGCCAGAGGGACAGCAGAATTAGTGGCAGATTTGCAGCTTCCAATCCCGCCGACACCTACATTTTGCGGTTTCCGACGCCAGATTCCGCCTTCTCAGGTCGGTGCTGGTTACCCAAATTTGCCAACACTCACCAACCGACATCCGTAGAGTCAGTCTTCCCACATCCGGTTAAAACTTTGACTGGTACTCTCAATATACGTTACTATTTCGTCTCAGGTTGATTTTTTCCTTTTCTCCAGTTTAAATGAGTCTAAAATTGTTGTTGCGATGCATTTTTGAAAAGAAATGCATAAGACCAACAATTTTCAGAAACGGTGAATAAAAATTGTTCTGAGAGGTTGAATCTTAACCGTTGACGATTAAGCTGATTCTAATTGAAACGCTTGTTTCGAAAAGTTTTCAACTCCTAAGTCGTAATTAAATGTAATTTTTACTTCTGCACAAATTATAGATAGAAACCTCATGTTCTTCTTTTAAGTGCAATTTACACATTGTTTTAAAATTCTATCCTTAGATTGTTCAATTTAGTAATCCTGCGTTCATCATTCGTTTATAAATTCTAACATGCCATTTTTTAATGACGCGAGTCGAAAAGCTTTAATTTGGTCGTCATTGCTGCAAACGCGGCAAATCAGATGTTGCTGTCGCCTCAAATCGTAACTGGAGGAAAGTTTGTTCCGTCGTAACGGCGGATAACTGTAACTAAAAATCTGAGCATAAACCCTCCCACAGAAATTCAGCTCTCAGGATCATCTCACGTGTAAGCTCAAGACTGTGTGAATTCTACCCTATCCTAACCTAACCCAACCTAACCTGGTAACTAAAAAACTGAGCCTAAATCCTCCCACAGATATTCGGCTCTTAGGATCATCTCGTCTAAGCTTAAAACTGTGTGAATTCTACCCTAACCTGACCTAACCTGGTAACTAAAAAATTGAGCCTAAGTACTCCCACACAAATTCACATCTTAGGATCATCTCGTCTAAGTTCAAAACTGTGTGAATTCTACCCAAACCTGACCTAACCTGGTAACTAAAAAATTGAGCCTAAGTACTTCCACACAAATTCACATCTTAGGATCATCTCGTCTAAGTTCAAAACTGTGTGAATTCTACCCAAACCTGACCTAACCTGGTAACTACAAAATTGAGCCTAAGAACTCCCACACAAATTCACATCTTAGGATCATCTCGTCTAAGTTCAAAACCCTAACCTGACATAACCTGGTAACTAACAAACTGAGCTTAAATCCTCCCACAGAAATTCAGCTCTTAGAATCATCTCGTCTAAGTTCAAAACTGTGTAAATTCTACCCTAACCTAACATAACCTGGTAACTAAAAAATTGAGCCTAAGTACTCCCACACAAATTCACCCCTTAGGATCATCTCGTCCAAGCTCAAAACTGTGTTAATTCTACCCTAACCTGACCTAACCTGGTAACCAACAAACTGAGCTTAAATTCTCCCACAGAAATTCAACTCCTAGGATCATCTCGTCTGAGCTCAGAACTGTGTGCACTCTTCGCTTGAGTACGAATTTCAAGTTTGTAGGTACGTCTTTGAGTATTCCGCGAGACAATCCGGTGTTCTTGGCTTGGCGCTGCGGTATTATGAAAAGTGTCCTCGCGAGCAGGGTCCCGAGACACGTATACCCGAGCGCAATGAACGTGCGGACATGTAACGCTCATTTTTCATTCCTAATCGCATGATGTGCTTAACAAACCTGTAAAAACCGACGCAATCGCTTGATTTAACATGCGTCCGACTCGAAGTTTCCTTCCTCGGAGATGCATAACTTTCGACCCCGGCTTCCTCGCTAAGACGGGAGTCTGGCGTGCTTTTAGGATGCTCGGAAATAAATGACCGAGGAAAGTATCTTCGACGCGTATTGAATTTCTCCGGCGATCGCACTAAAATAAAAATGATGTTTCTTTCAAAACTATTTCCCCTGCGCCAAATGAGGAGCGTTGTGTCGAAGCTTTATACCGTTTATACTTACGAGATATATGTGTTAATTTTGTATTAGCTACGTTCAGCAAGTATCACGAATGAAAGAGTCAAACTAACTTTTTTCGCCCGTCATTGTAAATGTTTTTTTCAGATGCATGCGTAAAGGCTATCTTCGTTTTTTTTCTTTTTTTTAGCTTCAAATTTATAATTTGTGAGAGTTTTAACCTAACCAAAGTCCAAAATGAACTACCCATGAAAGGCGATCGCAAGGCCTAGTTCTGGAATTCGGAATTCGGGTCACTGGTTCTTGAGTAACACAATTTTACATGTAGTAAGATTTTAAGACCTATCTATTGTTGCTTTTAATTTGACGGACATAATTATTGAGTGTTACCTTCTGAAATCAAAACACGATGCAATGATACCAATTTTCAAGGTTTTTGGGCCTCTTTTTACAAGAATCACCTGTTTATTGAGGGACTGTTGCAAATTCAACCCTAATCCGACCAAATTGAGCCATTTACACCTGAGGCTTCCGGAAAAAAACACAAGCCCAATAGCTTAGGATTCCAAACAAAATTTGTGACAAGAACGTTCTAGAGATTGGAAGAGGAAAAATGAGAGAAATACGTGACGAAAGAAAAACAAGAAGAAAAAATCCAACATGAGTATGTTGGAAAAGCGTGCCGAATAACTGAAATGTTGGACAAATACCTCTTATTTTCACGTCTTTGCTTTTTACATCAATTGGTACTTTTTGCTAAATTTGGGAGAAAATATTGATTCATGAACGTTGAATGTAAATTAATTTTAAAGATTCCGTCCAATTATCTTGATTTTAAGCTGATATGCGGCATTTGCGCACGACCGTGATTTGGGCGAACTGCCGTGCATCGAAATCGCGTTCAGTTAATCTCTTTGGATTTCGAACTGTAACTTCTCTCCTATTCGGCCGATTTGTACAATTGAGGTCTCTTTCTATTTGTACTTCAACGGAAAGTAAAGAAAAACTCGCTAAATAGACGGAAAACAATTTTTGAGAAAATTTGGTGGATCCTGGCATCACGGTGAATGGTTAATCGGTTAATCGCCTCGCCGTCTTTTATTGCCTTGCTCGAAACCGGACTCCCAAAGCTATATCGCGAGAGAACAGTAGTGGTTTAAGTGGATTTCGGCAGGGGCCATGGTTAGTACATAGTATAATGAGTCACGAGGCTCATCACAGATTGCACTTACAGTGCAAAACGCTCATTGGCTATAGAGTTTTGGCGGGAAAGAAGGTTCTAGAGTTGAGTCCTCCGAGCGTAAGAAAGCTCCTATGAGGTTTCTGTCAAATTGAATAATACGGTTTTGACAGAAAAATGTTCTCAAGGGTTTCCAATTAGCAGTTCATTAGATTTTTTGGTAAAAGACCATCAGGGCTTGACAGTGTAATGGTTCAAAGACAAAGAAACGGGTGCGAGGAAAAAAGTATTTGGACGACCCGTTGAATAGCATTATGGTTGATCTGTGTGCTGTACTATGGTACATCCGAGTGATTTCAAAAAGCGAGCCCTACTGGCACTCTTTAAAAAAAGGAGATTGAAGACACGTGGAGGCGGAGGTAGAAGAGGTATATTTCTCCCTGTTTCTTTAATTAGTCGAGTTAAGAGAGGAACTAAACACGCAATTTGGCCTGGAGCTCAGCGCAGAGAGAAATGATGACGAGGACTTGAGATGAAAAGGATAAGCCCTCGGCGCGGCGGTCGGCATGTAACACATATTAGCGCCTACAAGACTGCATGAATACTTCACGCATCGCGTCAAACACAGTGCGATCAGAAGCGGTTGGTGTGAAACGCATAGCGCCTACAAGACTGCAGGAATACTTCACGCATTGGGCCAAACACAGTGCGATCAGCGCGGCGCAGCGGCGGAAGTTAAAACTATTAAGCGTCCAGGGGGCTCTCAAACTGGCACCAATTCTATTCTGGTGGGCTATTTCTCAGCCATTTCTGCACGGAATTCCTTGAAAATTTTAATATCTGATCTGTGATGTATCTCTAACACATCGCAACAGTCAACAGTTCCATCGATGAGCCTCTTTGAAGCCCCTAGTTTGAAGGTGGGCTGGACGCTTTAAACCACATTTATGTTTGTTCTTTCATAAGTTTTTGGTTCATTTCTTATAAATGGAGGACCTTGTCCACACAGAGATAGGTTTACGGAACTTAACTTTCGCGTCAAGTTCCGTGAAATTCGCAATTGCCCGATTCCGTCCCGCGGTCCGACTCCATGTCCCGATTCCGTCCCTAAAAAAAGAGCACCCAATTTTTCGTCGCCCGATTCCGTCCCTTACCGATTCCGTCCCAAATATTTAAATTTGGATGAATGGCAACGTGGCTCGGGAAATGCCCGATTCCGTCCCGTGCCTCAATAACTCTATAAAGTATGGTATGAAATGAAGTAAAAACTCATCAGCTGAGAAGAGGCTTCTACATTAATATTTAGTATTCTTCTAATTTTGCGTCAATTTTTTGCTCCATGGAGTCGTGGAGACGTCAACTTAATTAAAACTAGTTTCAGCTTATATAAACATATTTGGAGTGTTCCGATATGAAACGCACTTAACAAATTTTAGTCTGGAGATCGCTCCCGAGTCGAACTCCTTTATCCCATTATCCAGAAATCTGACTTTATTTATTGTTGTTCGCGAAACACTTGCATCGGAATGTGCTGCAGAATTTATGTTAATTTGTGAGTCTCCTAAAACGGGAGTGAAATTTTTCACATGCCTTTGTATTTTTGTTAGGGGCCGCACTTTTTTCCGCCCAAACGTTCGGAGGAAAGGTTGCATTTTATGCAATGTAGGTGACCTCCAGATATTTGCAGAATGCTATCAACTTCGGACACTCGGTATCAGGTTTTATAGGAAGCAAATCGTCTTTGTAGCAAATACGAACATCAGATGGATCCAGGAATGGCAGGCCAAAAAAATAGTGCAAGAACTTGCCACTTTCAGATGTAGGGTCTTTGTATTCATTACTCAAACCCAATGTTTGGATTTTCCTCCACCAAGCCTAGCCAAGGTGAAATCTACAACCACAAACCGTTGAGAGAGGGTGTGCAACGCCCGCGGCGATCATAACAAAAATAAGACGAATACATTGATGCCAAGTCATTTAAAAAGCGGGACGGAATCGGGCGGTAAATATTTTGGTACCTTTTTTCTAGGGACGGAATCGGGCTATACATTTTTGGGACGGAATCGGATGGTGTGCTTTTGGGACGGAATCGGGATATCACCGTGAAATTTTGCAACTTTTGAAATGTATCCAACACGAGCAGGTAAACGCGTCTTATGCACCCCTCTCCCTCCAGCACGTTCACTGATGTTTCAAAACGAATGAGAAGGGGGCGGCAAAATACAAGCGGCCTGGGTTTTTTCTTCCCTTTTTTCTTTTCCCTGTATCTCTTCATCGTTTTCCTCTCCTCCTTTGTTCTTTTTCATCCTCCTTCTTTCTTTCTCCTTCCTTTATCGATTACCTCACCCACCCCTTTACTTCCTCTCTCTTTCCTCTCCCTTTTTCAAAGTTTTACATGACTGTTGTTGTTACATGTTAGAAATCTTCCATTCGGAGTCTATCAAACTACGGTTAAATGGCGACGGTTTTCATCCCCCTAGCAGCAGATTTTCGCCAATCTTCGCTAATCATACATAAGAAGCATCCAAGTTTTTGCAGTTCCAATTAATTACCGCGTTCATCCCCGTCGGATAAAAACGTGCGCCGGATACTTAACCTTCGCCTTTCGACCCCCGCGGAAGCCCCCATTTGAGCGAGGTTTAAAAGGGTGTAAGCGAGGTTTTATTAGGCTGCGAAGTCACTGCGAAATCATTAAGGGCGGCGGCGGTGCGGTGGGTGGGGGAGGGCTACAAATTAGCAAAGTCCACATCGGGGCGGCGGCCGCGGGGGGTGGGAGGGAGGGTTGGCGGGCATTTAACTCCCTACAATCACTCACGCGGAGTGACCGTAATTTGATCCGGTCGGGGAGGATTCTAGGGGAGCACGCGCAAGGCGGTAAACAGGTGCTCGTGTAATTATTTAATTGTGAATAGTAACTTTTATTACGCAGTCCGGGTCCGGGATAAACTGCCGAGTTAACGGACCCTCAGCCTCCGTGCCCCGAATTTGAATAACCCCAGCGGCGTTGCCAAACAACTGTGGGCAAATTTTTAAAACCAGGGACGTAATTTTAATCTTATCGTGAGAGGAGGGAGGACAAAACTGCCGTGCTAAGGAAAAACGCCGTATGAGCCTTCTGGCGTTACCAAATTTCCTTTCATAAATCACGAATTTCATGGTACACGTATGAATATTTTTCTTAGGGGGATTCTAGGGGGAGGGGGGGAGGAGCACTCCTAAAATTCTTTAAAATAATATAAAATTAACCAAAATTGCCCGCTCGAAAGGGATATTTTGAAATACGGCTGAAGTGAGAAGGGGCAAATTATCCCCCTGAAAAACGTGAACTATACTGTAAGAATGTTAGTAGTGAAAATCTTTATTTAGACCTCAAAGTAGTTTTTATTTGAGCTGTTTGTAATGTATTTTTCTCGCTTAGTGTTCCAATTATTTTACCTCGTGGATGTATTTAAGTGAATAAGGAGAATCATCTTCCAAATCATATGTAAAGACGTTAATAGCATAAGATGCTGAATGTCTATAAATAAAATAACTAACTAGCTTTTCCCATTACTTTTCAATTGTGTTGAACTTTAAAGATACCATACTGTATATAACGTCATAAGAAATGTTGCTGGGTCATCATACATTTTTAAAAAAGATGCTAGGAACTTTCTATTTGTACCTAAAGTGTGTAGTTTTATAAACCACTAAAAAATCTGGAGCCAGGAGCTTCGGAACATAACCGCACTCTGCAATCCGGTGTAATGATGTTACGGCAAGATTACCGGAAATTACTGTAAATTGGCAACTGATAACTTAACAACGTTTCTCCCGGTATGTACTTAATTTTAATTTTCATGACTCGTTGCCGCCGGCTTTTATATCATTGTATTGTACTTGCTTATTTATTTATCTAAAACGTTGCTTTGATGTACCTTAATTTGTGGACTGCATCCCGAATTATTTAATTCACGTTATGTCCCGAGGGGTATGGGCGTCCCGTCCGAGCACGGGTAGTTCAAATGGACTTTCGAAAAAAGAGAAAATTCCTCGACAGGTCAAACGGGGTGTGTTCTGGGCAGCCAGCCGTGTCCAGAACAGTCTGAAGTCGTCAGGATTTGGGGATGTTGTACAAAAATCAACGCTGCCAAATTTGATACCGTGAACTGTTTCATACCCAAAATAACTGAAACGAAGAGACTTTCTTTCAAGGAGATCTCTGAGAATTTGCGAGCATTTGAAATTTTCATTGCCAGTCTCTTGGCGTAAATTAAACAGAAGAATTCTTTAAGGGGGAAAAAACATCTCGCAATTTAGGTACATGCATGCCAAAAAAAACTTTTTACTAATAAACATAGTTCCTTTTGCTTGATTCCATAATGATGAATTATAATAATATTGGTTTAGATTTTGGGTATGCTCAACAAGCACACAAACTTTTATAGTAGGAAACTCTGTACTCTAATTGTTTTTTTCAAAGTCACTTCTCCTTATTTCATTCATTCAAATTGTCATGTTTCCATTGTCTCTTATCTCCATTATGTTCTCACAACAAAGATCAAACACGATTGCCACAATATCAGTAGTCAAATTCTACAGACAGGGCCGGATTTACCTACCTGCCGCCAGTGGGCCGCCTGTATTTTGCCGCCCCCCTCTCATTCGTTTTGAAACATCAATAAAACCATCAAATGAACGTATGCCAGCAGGGGAGGGGTGCATAAGACGCGTTTACTCGTGTTGGACACATTTTTTGCGAAAGCCCTGTCAATACTACTAGCAGAAGTTCACGGTAATTTGTGCGAAAGTTAAGTTTCGTAAACCTATCACTGTGTGGACAAGGCCTTCCATTCATAAGAAATGAACGAAAATAATATGAAAGAACAAACATAAATGTGGATTAATGATTTTAACTTCCGCCGCCGCGCCGCGCTGACCGCACCGTGTTTGGCGCAATACGTGAAGTATTCCGACGGTCTTGTAGGCGATGTGAGTTTCACGCCGACCGCTGTTGAACGCACTGTGTTTGACGCAATGCGTGAATTGTTCACGCAGTTTTGTAGGCGCTATGCGTTTCACGCTGATCGCACTGTATTTGCCGCAATGCGTGAAGTATTCGTGGAGTCCTGTAGGCGCTTATATGTGTTACATGCCGATCGCCGCGCCGAGGGCTTCTCCTTTTCATCTTAAGTCCTCGTCATCATTTCTCTCTAAGTCGCGCCGTTCCGGGCCAAATTGCGTGTTTTAATTATTTGGTTTCTCTCCTAACTTGAATAATTAAAGGTGCTGTCTCTTGTATCTCTGAAATACGACAAAAATAAAAATTATTATACTCTCAGGAAATGAGAGATTTTGTCGCCTCCTCTCGTTTGTAATTTTTTTTTTCTAAATCCGATTTTTTTATACACCTACATTTAAAAAAATTGCAAAATTTGCCGCCCCCTATACAATTGCCACCATGGGCCGCGGCCCATGTGGCCACCCCCTTAATCCGGCCCTGCCGAGCAAATCCAAATATTACAACCCCCATCCCTCCCAATTTTTTCCAGACGCTAGTACAACTTTACCCTGAAATATTTTCTTTCCCAAAAAATCAAGCAGATTTTGAAAAATTAGACCGTTGTGTAAGGCTGGGCATAACCCCTTTTCCTACCCATTACGTGCATCGTCATATACTGCCGCACAGTGGATCGAGTCAATCAGAGAGGTTTGACTTGACATTTTCTACTAATACTGCAAATTTTGATGTTCGTCACATTTTACATTTCAAGGGGTACTTCTAAAACAAAATTTCACGAGAAAACCCATGGAACCACTTTTAAAACCTCAAAATTTTGTATGAACGGAGCCATAAGCTTTTAAAAGTTTCCAAACTTTGTCCAACCTCCCCTATAGACTCGATCCACTGTGTGCCGCGTTGTCTATCGCCGGGGGAGAATTCGCAGAAGCCCGACAACAACGTAAACTCTTAATTTAAACACAGTTGACGACGGTATTCGCAAAAATTATAAACTTTTTCGCTCTAATTATTTAACCATCTTTTTCCCTTTTTTTCGTGTTCCCTGGGGGCGACAGCACATTAGTATTAGTGTAATCCGTGCGGAAAACAATTAATTGGCTAGTATTCACTCGGCCGAATCTTTGAAGCAACTGGCTCGTGTAAAAATTTAATGAACAATGACGCTCATTAGCGGATTTAGTTTTTGTCATTGAGCTGGGGCATCTGCGTACCTCATTCTTCTCTCCCGTTGAAAAATCGCATAACATAAATACGAACTTTGTGGAGATCTGCCATTTTTCCTCGGTAAGGCAATCGTGCTCCCTTCTGGCGTATTCGATTCTTTTCAAGCTGTATCTCAATAACGACGAGCTCTCAAAGTTTGAATGAGCTTCAGCCTTTGATGACTTTTGATTCTGAAACTAGTTACACGCGTATTCATGCTGCAAGGCAAAGTTCCCGTGATGCAGGTTTTTCGAACGAACCGGGCTTCGTTTTTCCCTTGCTTCTTTTCCCTCCAGAAGGCACCGTAAAGTTCACTAATTTGATTTTCATTCACAGTTATTTTGCGCATATGACTGGTCTCCAGGGTAGACATCTATATTGTCGGAGACAACTTTTGTTCCGAACGTTTTTGGGTTATTTCTTTTCTTTAAAAGTTTCATTTCATTCGGCTTTATGCTCCCACATTTAATACGTTGTTTTACGTCGTTATTCAAAATGTACGTAAACGCTTTTCTCATTTTGTACGAGGAGCTTGTCGATTATGTCAACCTTATTTCACACTCTCGAACTTATCAGATTTTGCAAAGGAACGAAGGACAAAAGTAGGGTTTTTCCAATTGATTGTTCGAGCCAGTCACCGAGTCATGCTTTGATCGTTGAAACTTACTTGTCCGATTTAAAACCTCACGAAGTGTGGGGATCTCTAAGCTCAGTTCTATCACCGGGCCAATGGGACTACATTTTGCAATCTGGAACTTTAAATTCTAGCTCAGTTTAAATACAATGTATGTGCCATTAGTTTCCCCATGCACATACGTGTTTTTCCAGATGAGCCAGAATTTATAGTTCCAAATTCCAAAATGCAGTCCTTTGGGGAGTAGATCGGGGAATGCTCCTCGTCATGCGTCCACGCATTGCATGCAATTGCACGGAATGAAGTAGATTTCAAAAATGTCTTGCGTGATTTTTTTATTCATGTGCGTCTACGTGTGCTGCCGTGCTATATAGGAAAAACGCCGTATGAACCTCCGAGAGTTGCCAAATCTCCCAAGATAAAACATTTATTTTTGAGGAAAGCCATTCATATTTTTCCTTGAAAATTTGTGATATTGTAGATCAAATAACGTACTTGTTAGCGTCTACAAATTTTGAGGAGAAATATTCAAAAATTTGCCCAGTAAATTCGGTTTCCATTTAAGGAAATATGGCAACGCCTGAATGTTAATTTGCCGCTCTTCCTTATTACGACAGTGTGGCTAAATTCTTAAAAACTTTTTGTAGTTCTGATCAATCACGGAGAAAAATAGAATCGCGATGAAAATCTAAGATATTTATAACGTACTTGTTAGTGTCTACAAATTTTGAAGAGAAATATTCAAAGTTTTCCCAGTAAATTCGGTTTTTATTTCAGAAAATGTGGCAACGCTTGAATGTTCATACGCCGTTCTTCCTTATTACGACAGTGTAGCTGAATTCTTAATAACTTTTTGTACTTCTGATCAATCACGGAGAAAAATAGAATCGCGCTGAGTACCAGAATCTGCACCTCAACACATGCGGCGGATGATGATTTTGACTACATTTTGCAATTTGGAACTATAAATTCTAGCCCGGTTTAAAAACACCGTATGTGACTTTAGTTTCCCTATGCACTTAAGTGTTTTTTCAGGTGAGCCAGAATTTATATTTCCAAATTGCAAAATGCAGTCAATTTTGCTTTACCCTTCCAATCCGCACTTCAGCACAACCAACGACTGTCCTCAGCACACTCCTCCGGTACTTTCGCACATACTTCCTCCATTGTCTACTAGGCAACATCTTTTCCTGCACTCCACCACATCCGGCGGACATTAAAGCAAAGTAGGTGCTCACCGTGGCTCTATTTTTCTTCGTTATGTTATGTCTCCAAGATGTCATAAAATCTATAAATTTGAGTGGTATTGGTGGGTAGAGTCGGATGAAAATGTCGAAAAAATTTCACCGGCGCGGTGCGGCGGCTCGGCTGGGGTCCCGCGGGGTCGTTCTGGAATCCGGACACAGATCATCGAATTAAGGCGCGATAATGGAAGCAGACAAAATAAATCACGAGTCTCGAGCGAGTGTTTAATGCTTATGTAAACGATGAAAAACTTTGTTTGGTTTTCGCAGTTGGCGCGTCACACGCTTTCCAGAGCGGGAGCAGCTACCGACCGCCCGCGCGCCGCCCTAATCTATCAAAATCTGGCTCCCGAATCCCGTCCTCGGTCGGCATTTGTCATCAGCTCGTCGCTTGCCTGCCATAAGAGCATAAATACATTTTTAGATGACCCCGAGAAGCATTAAAGTATACGGACAACAGGGTTCATCTCGAAAATAGTTACGCCCTTATGCCAGGAAACTGCCGAGTTGGCTTAATGATTGAATTAAATGGGTTTTTCACCGGCATCGGCACCAGCATCACATGCATGCGCATCGGCTATTCTGCCGCGCTGAGGAGAAACGCCGCAAGAACTTTCAAGAGTTGTCAAATTTCCTCCGATAAAATTTTGTTTTTAGAAGGAAGTTGTGCGTATTTTTCTTTGACATTTTCCGATATTTTAGATTAAACTGTGAACAATATTGCCTGAAAAATTGGAAGAAAAATATTCATAACGTCCCTAGTAAATTCGCATTTTATCGAAGGCAACTTGGCAACGCCTGAAGGCTCGTACGGCGTTATTCCTTAGCACGGCAGTATTGCGTTGCGTCAGTTACCCGAGAGAGGTTTTCAAGTTGAAATTCGAGTACCGTCTATAGGAGACCGTTGTCATCTCAAAACCAATTTTTAATTGTTTTCCCCGATTTTAATTTTTCGTTACCATGAGGCTTCTGCATATCACAGGGACTTGCAGTTTAAGAAATCAATTATGTGTCAATTTAGATGAAAAACACGGTTTTGCCTCTGTTTTTCTCTAGAGGAAACGTCGAAGCCAAGAAATAGGTCTCCAATGCAAAGTTCAGGGTTGCCGGTGATCTAGGAAACCGGGAGGGTCATAAAAAGGAAGGGAATTTGCGGCGACCGAGAAAAATCAGGGAGAATCAGGGAATTCACAGGAAAAGTCACGAATTTTGTAAAATGCACGTGTTAAGCAGAATTTAGTGTAATTTTAAGGAGCAGGAAAAATCGAAGTGGAAGTTATATTTAAATGTCATGGATAGGGAAAGTTTAAATCTAGTTAAACTCGCTCCTTCTAAGTTTTCGCTAAGGTGCGACCAAGATTTGGATCGGACCCTACTTCTACTACGGTTCTACCAAATCTGTTTTTCCCCCGTGGCAAATACGCATAAATCCTGTAGGTCGATGTAGAATCATACGGATAGGAGTTGAAATATTCGCTCGTTTATAATTCTCGAAGCCACTGTGTCTAATATCTGGCTCATCTTCTTATCTGGCGTTTTTCTTTCGCGAATATCTCGTAAAGTAAACTTATCTCAACTTAGTTTTAAAACTTTTCAACCCCTTGAATCAGAATAATATTTCGTTTAAATCATGGTTCAATCGCTGAGGGAGGGTAAAGGACTCGTCCAGAAACTAATTGTGGTTTCCCAGTCGATGTGCAAAGCAAATAGCAGACACTTCCCGGGAATTTATGTTGTGGAACTAACGATTTTCTCTATGCGAACGCTCTGTACTTTTCCTTATTCTCATCACGATCCCGATGATAAAGTCAGGCAGATTACCTGAAGACTTATTGCAATGTATTAGAAAAGTCTAACATAAATCCACTGTTGTCAGTTTCATCGAGAAAGGTTTTTATGATAATATGGCTGCAAGTCAATCCGCTTAATGTTCTCGGATGATAAACCGTAATCGCGCGATTCGGAGCAGTACAAAAATATGTGTTTATTCGACTAAAATATGGCTTACCTCGGCGTAGTCCTTACTTAAAAATTCAGAGAGTTAATAAAATAAATAAATAAATAAATAAATGAATAAATAGCTGTATGGTTTGGTTTGGTTTTAAATCTGACAAAGCTGCCAGGCGTGCTCATGTTTGCGGTGTTCTGGATTTAGTCCCGGGAAAACGCGAGCGAATCCAGAAATTATATCTCAAGCTTATTACGAGGACGGTGTGGCATAATAAAACCGCAGACTCAAATTTGCCACTCTGCTATGTTTTGCGATAGACTTTCCTCTAGCCGACAAATTTCAGCACAATTCATTTTTGATTTCTAAAACATCACCAAGAGAATGAAATTATTTGGGTTTAGGGAGACGAATATTGCACGCACTCAAAATATTCGCAGAGCTGTTCCATGTGTCAATCCTAGAATATTAAGGTCCAAATTGTCTCAAAAATTCTTACAGAGAGGAAAGGAAGTTATTTTAAACCTAAAAAATAAACAAAAAGCCGAATAGTGCTGCAGTAAATTCATAATCTTGTTTCTATGTTTTCTTTTATTTTTTAGTTTGCACGATAAAAATGACTGATTTGTGAATTTCTCTCAGGTATAATTTTGGCTTGGAATTTAAGTTAATTAATAATTTTCTATTGTTTTACAAATATATATTAACGCATCCTCAACGTGCATTTCTGCAGCATTTAATTTTTCTATTTCCTTTTGATTTAAATCCACGGTAGTAATCGAATGTGCTCATGCTTGTCGCATGAATCAAAATCACTGGCTGGGGTGGCCTCATTTGCAAATCATTTAGTCTTAAGTATTTTAATTCAAGTTTTCAGCTCAAATCCGAAAGCGAGGGGGAATGGGCGAATGGGCAGCGGGGAGAGGAGGGGAGAGACTTGGAGGAAAAAATGAGAAATTCGAGGAATTAATAAAATTAAGACACTTGTTTCTACACACATTTTAGCACAGAAACGAGCGATTTTTTCGCAAACTTATTAGCATACCTCTAATCGTTACCTCTTCGACGTAAGGACGTATCTCGATCTTCACATGAGCCCCAGAAAGCATGGAATTATATGTGAAACAAGGCTCACGTGGAAATTTAGATACGCTCTTACGCCAAGGTAGGGAGAGGCACAAGGAGCCGAGGCTTGAAGGAATCAAGTTTCGAAGATCAAAGACAGTAATCTTAATACCGTGAGCTATCCTCATAAAAACATCCATCAACAACCATGTTTCAACTTCCTACACGTACCTGGGTACTTTATCGCGGGTCAACAAGACGTCGCCTGTCATAAAGATTCAGATCAACGTCCCGAAATCTGGAAGTTCGACGTGCATAGCTTGTCAGAAACAAGTTTAGCAACGAGCGGAAACATGTGGTTTGCATTTGGATGACGCTGAATTGAAGCTTCAAAATTAACTTTCGAGCAAAACGGGAAGCTCGATTTGAGTTCTCCAACCTCATCCTTTTCAGTAGTTTCAACTTTCAATCAACCCGAACTCCAAGTCATAGGTTTGACTCTTCATTCGCATGTCAAAAGATGAGATGAAAGAGATAATGAAAGAAGTATGGATGTATAAACACTGCATTTTTATGTCGCGGGCAATTAGTCAAATTATTCATTTTATCGAATGCCTAGCTAGGCAAATAATCAAATATTCTTACTTGGAGTGAAATTCTGATTATTTTCGCTAATGTTTGACAACAAAATTAATTGTCTCTGTAAAGAAGAATTCTCTGTAAAAATGTGGATAAAAATGGTATTTCAAATCATGTTTAGCTCCTAGATACATGTTTATCTTGAAATTTTCAACATGTCATATAGTACAGAATTTTTAAAATTTATGAAATCGTTTTAAAATATGTGAGAAGCATTGGAAGAGGATGGAACAAATAGCTAGAGTTTGTAAATTTGATGAGTTATTTTTCCCCAAAATATTGTAAACTTGTGAGTTTGTTGCCATAAATTTACAAAATTTTGTAAAATGTCAAATTTTGACTGCCTGCCTAGGCATTTGATAAAACGCCTGCTTTGCCTAATTGCCTGTGACATGCATACGCAGCTTTTCTGCATGATGGGTGGATATTTTCTTTTTCTAAATCAAGTTTTATGTTGTTGAGCTCATGATAAACAATCAAATTCGTCAGAACTTTGTCGAGTCATAAATCAAACACTGCCTTTTTTGGTGTATCGCACCAAATCGAAGGGTTCGAAATTTTTCAGGAAAGAAACAAATAGACCGATAGGTTTTTTCAAATACTCGAAAGCTAATTTTTTTTCTGAGTGTTACTTTACACCATTGGAATCAAAATACCTTCGCTAAATTGCTGGGCCCTTGTAACAGAGCAAATAAAGCCCGCTTGTTGCTCCCAATTTTGTTTGAATTTACCGAATTTTTTCCGTGAAAAAATCAACTACTCACAAAACAAGGGCACGTAATGATTCCAACACAGTATTTATCAGTCTCAACCCTAAGCATCCACTCTCATCAGCGCCGTTTCGTCTCCATTTTATAGTGACACGCCTTTACATCCTTGATGCAGGCGGAAGGGGTGCTTAACTTGTACCTCGAGTAATGGCCTGGTTACACGCTCAAATTTCCGTCGAATTCCGATCAAAATGATGACCAAGATGGCGGTCGAGAGTTATCTAGATTGATGAGTAAAATTAATTAAAACAGCGTATTGATTGAAATAAGCATGAAATAAGCACGGTTGTGTGGAAATCAGATAAAGGATGAGCCCCACAGCTCCATCATCTACCATCAAAATTTTGCAGGCGGCAGAAATTTGATGGTAGATGGTGCGCACCAGTCACCATTTGATCGGAAATTGATGGAAATTTGAGCGTGTAACCAGCACACAATCAAAAGGCACTCGATTCGGCTCAGTTTCTGTCCGAGAAATTTCTCAATTTCAACGGCCACTGGCATCAACGCGAAACCGAGATTTCGGAAATAACGACTACGAGATTACCTACGGCACGTAAAAGTTGCATCCAAACGCCGCGCCGGGTTGGCAAATAGTGAATGGACGGATTAATCCAATTCACTCGGTGTAACATAAAAAGATGGTGATTCGCAGTCCTAAAAAAGCAACCGCGCGGGAGGACTCCTCGAAACAAATAAATAATACGACTTCGGGATAAAATGTCGAACTTTATGAGTGAATAAAGCCTGTACCGCGGCGCTAAGGAGAAACGCCGTATGAACATTCGAGACTTGCCAAATTTCCTCCGATAAAATTTTGTTTTTAGAAGGAAGTTATGCATATTTTCCCTAGAGACTTTTAGATATTTTCGATTAGACTGCGAAAAATGTTGCCTGAAAAATCGGAAGAAAAATATTCATAAATTTCCAAGTAAATTCGTATTTTATCAAAGGCAGCTTGGCAACGCCTGAATGCTCATACGTCGTTGTTTCTTAGCACGGCAGTGTATCTGAGCCATGTTTTATGCCTCTTTTTATCCTCAAAGTGAGCGTTATTGCAGTTGAACCGGCAGTTTCGGATTTTGCCAGCTGAGCTATTTTTCAAAAGAAATCGGAAGGCTATAATAGGATCGTTTCGGAATTTGGAGGCACCAAGCCTTTTTTTGAGACGTTTGCTCTGCTGATCCCGGCAAAATAATTGGATTTTTTTCTTCTTCTCTAGCTTCTTTTGAACTAATGTTGCCATTTTGTTAGGCGAGCGATAAATATGATGGAAAAGAGATCAACATTTAACAACTCGAAAAGTTTTGATTGAGATCCGTAATATGGTAGGTTTTTAATAGCAACAGCTTCGTCACGCTCGTCTCCATTTCGGTCGAATGCATACGTTTCAAGGTTTGAAAAGTCAAGGAAAGTTCAAGTTCCCATCTTTTTTTAAAATGAAAATACCGAGGTGCTAAAAATTTAATAGTTTGTAAAGTTGATGACAAATGAAAACTCACCAGTCAGACGGGAGTTGCGTACACAATGAAATTGATTTAATGACATTTTCTTCTGCTCTTCAATAATAACTTCCTCTCTTTCAATTTGAAGGGGAAAAGTACCGCAAGTCTGGAATTTATCTCACAGAATTTGTATTTTTATTTTTTTTTTGTAACACCCATACTGAGAAAAAACTATGGTTTATAAACCTATCAGAGGTAAATATGGAACACCTATAATAGTCGTAAATAAACTAATGATTCTCGGTCTGTGAACCCTACTAAGGTCTCTGTACCTAATTAAGGTACAGAGACCATAACTAAGGTATATGTGCTATTATTATATGTAGAGGTACTACTATTAGTGGTGTTCCATATTTACCTCTAATAGGTTTATAAGCCATAGTTTTTTCTCAGTGCATCACTGAATTTTTCACTGGTTTTCCAAATGAGCAAATCTCGAAAATTTTGAATGTAAAAAATGTAGAAAAGTTATATAGCACTCCCGTGACACAAGCCAAAGAACCTTTGACGTGTGAAAATTCCATAGGACTTGGCCACTGCGCCCGTATAACTTTACTTGTTCTATGTACACAGTATATTGTCATCCATATGCTACTCTATAAATGAGTGACCTTCGTAGGTTTTTAATGCTTTTGAAAATTTTATTTAACAAATTTTCATCGTAAACTAATCTGAAACCGTTCTACATCAATTTATTTATTTGTTTATTTTTACTACGTATTAATACTAGACTGCAAGAAAGTACGGGATGGATTGATTCTTTCCAGAATTACAGCAATTACAAAAAAATTGCAGTCAATTGACAGAGCCAGTTCAGAGGTACGTCAAGTGAATTTGAACGAAATAGATTTTAAATTGAGTCCCTCTAGCCTAAAACACATATATTACCTATGATCCTCCAATTTCACCTCGCTACATTTTGAGACTAAATGACTAATCCTTCTCTATAATTATAAAATCATAAGAGTAATACGCATAACGCATGAGATGAGGCGCGAAACACATCGGTTGGCTGGAGCGCGGAGCAGTTAGGGGGCGTACCCTAACTAAAGCAATTCCTCGTTTTTTCCAAAAAAATTGCTTAGAATTTTCATGCGCCCTTCAGTCGCGCAACATTTCAATGCTCACAGGTCTGAAGGGGTAAATTAGTCCAGACGACAACCTTGAAACTGAAATATATCGATTGGAGAGGAAGCGAACGAGCCCGCTGAAAGGCACGGTAATTTGAACTTTGCGCCTCATACTTCCAGTTCAAAATTGCTTGTCGGCGTACGCCTTTTCTCACGAGTTATACTGCCGTGCTAAAGAAAAACGCCGTATGAACAGTCGAGAGTTGCCAAATCTTCAATAATATACACATTTCTGTGGAAATTTATGAATATTTTCTCTTGAAACTTTCAGGAACCTTAGGTGAAATTGCGGAGAAAATTAGCTAAAAAATTTGATAAAAAATAGTCGTAAGTTCACCAGGCAATCGTGTTTTATCGAGTGAAATTTGGCAACGGCTGAGGGCTCATATGGCGTTTTTCCTGAGCACGGCAGTGTATGTCCTAATAGAATTGGATCCGAGTCATCGCAACTCCGCCCGCCTCGACGCGGTGCATCCATCACCAGGTGAACGGTGAGACTCGGTGGACCGGTGCAGCGTGTAGCGACGAGCAACAGGAACACCTACAAATTGATTTTTAGCGCCGCTCGTTGGTCGTAAGTCCTCCGACGGGGATTGCAGCCGGGATATTCTAAACAAAATCAATAAGTCGGAGCAAACATTTACATTAGCCCGGTTCCTTCGCGTATACAAATATCGTTTTCGGAACGTGCGTTTTAATTTCGCTTGTCATCCATCCGCAAGGTGGCTCACTTTTCACTCTGGTCTGCCCGCTGCGCTGCGCTGCCATGCTGGAACTGGATCGAGTCGATGCTCCGTTGGAATAGTTCCAGTCTATTCCAGCTGTTTTTAAAGTGCGTTTCGTGGTGGTGAAATGAAACACAAATCTCAATGTCCTAAAAATTTAGGCTAGAATTAAAATCTTCAAATGAGATGAAAGTGGGGATTTTCAGCGTGAGTAATAATTTGACTCACTATTGGACGTAATGCACCCAATCACGATCCCATAGACAAGCAAAGCGCCTTCATTTGTAGAAATGCAACACGGCCATCCATCGGTACGAATAGTTGTATCCAGGTTTTTTTTATCAACCTAGGCGCGTTGCGCGCGTCGGCCCGTATATGTATGTCCGTCGGAATGCAACACTGCCATCCGTCCATAATTTGACCACTAATTCTCCTGGTGTTCATACCATTACAATTTGTCACGTAGGACATCATTTTCTTTTATCGTGCAATATCTTATTTGAGTCATAAGTTACTTAGGTAGTGTTCTAAGTCAAATTCTTTGAAGTACATACATGATTCGGTTTTGTATCTCCGCGATAAACAACTCCAGAAATTCCTTATCTAATTTTAACGGTTTATTTGTTTTGTATTTTAACCCTCAGGTCAATAATGAGGGTACATGTGCACACTAAAATACCTTTCAAGGTATTCAAGGAATAAAATTGTGTTTTCCTTAGTGTGACAAAAATTTATCAGAAATTGAGATACCATAGTGTCCAGGAGTGCTCTTCTTTGGTGCATTTCACTAATAATTGAGATACCATAGTGTCCAGGAGTGCTCTTCTTTGGTGCATTTCACTAATAACTCTATATAGGTTCTAAAATTAGCGGGATACAAGGCACACAGCTCACCGAGGAAAGAAAGTTACGCAATTGCGACCAAAAGACCAGCAAAGCGCCTTCATTTCTTGAAATGCAACACGGTCATCCACCGAGTACGAATAATTGTATCCAGCCGTTATCCTCAACACTCAGGAGCAAATGGTTATTTTGTGTGTGTCAAACAAGACGATGGTTTTGAAATTTTTTATTATTTTGTAAATAACGGAGAGATATCGGAATATAATTCGTCAGATAACGGAAGATAATCCTAATTTAGTGCCAAAAAAGTCAGAAAGCATTATTATGAAAATCCAAACGGAGAAACTCCTGAAGAAGTTTTCTGCCTTTTCTTACTGGCCAGGATATAAAGCAAATAAATTCGTTGAAATTCGGTAATGTAGAATTAAATGTATTTATAAAGTAAAGCATTAATGCTATTAAAAGAGTATCATGGTATATTTATGTAACATATTTCCGAGGGACTTTTTTAGGAGGACGGAAGAGCATTTCATTCAATTGTCCTAAAAAATTTGTCATTTCACCGTGCAAAAAAGTAAGATGCAATGAAGAATCTGCAACTTTGCAAAATCAAGATAGGTACATACACGCACGTGGTTTTGCAGCCTCGCCATCTATATCCTCCTGTGAGAATTGAACGCGAATTCACCAGGTCTCTCAGCCTCTCCTGTTAAAAAAATGCGGGGCACTATTTTTAGAAAAGAATCGCGATGGAGACACGTACCCTCTCAATTTCATCGTCAATTTACCATGCAAATATCTCGCAAGCGAGTTCTACCCGAAAGAAATTAGGATAGGTGGAGTCCTCGCCACGGATGAGTGGACACAGTGACGCCTGTAATTTGACAACACTTTTCCGGGGGCTCGGGGCGGTCTCCGTGCATGGTTGCCGGATCGTGAAATGTTTTTCATTCTTCGTGCAAATCAGAATACTTTAAATTGAGTTGTGCGGGAGAAAGAAGCTATTTTGAGTGGGGTCTGGCGACCGTGCCCCGGCGTCGCAGCGCGGCTCAGTTTGAAGAGCAAACAACCCTTGTTTATTGTCGCCATTATTGGAGACATCAAACATTAAACATCGTCTTTGATCGCTCCCCGGTTTTGATACTCGTGCATCGGCCGCCTCGAATTATTTCCTCCGCAACATCCAGACAGCTGGGCGCATCCGCGAACTCCGTTTCAGCATCGCGAATTTTATGCAGTCGTCGAAACAATTAGCTTTCAAAATTACGTACAATCATGAAATCCACTTACAAAGGACAGTTTTTAGGCAAAATGTTTCGCCGTTGACATGAATTTTAGTCGTTTCAGACGGATTGAAGATCAGCACTGGAAAAAAACTCATTAGATCTAGAGTCCAGACTCTTGAAAACATTGACAAGAAAAATAATTCTTAAATTCTTAAAATAACATAAAAATTCGTAGAGCAACCATTTTCAAGTTTGAATGATTCAAAACCCAACGGGTGCACCCGAAAGAAAGCGGAACTGGAGCAGTAATCAAGAATGATGACACGCAGTCCTACAACATTCCTACGTACAGTCTTGTAGGCGCTAATGTGCGTTTCACGCCAACTGACCAACTGCACTGTGTTTGGCGCAATGCGAGAAGTATTCGTGCAGTCTTGTAGGCGCTAATATGGGATGTACGCCGACCGCACTGTTTGGCGCAATGCGGAAGGTATTCTTGAAGTTTTGCAGGCACCAATATACGTTTAACACCGGTCGCACTATGTTTGGCTCGATTATTCGAACTCGCGTTACACAGGGAAAAAACCACATTGGATCTAGAGTCCAGACTCTTGAAAACATTGACAAGAAAAAGGACTCTTGATTCAATCGGATTTTTGCTTGAATCAAAACGAAATCCGCTTAAATTAAGAGGCTTGGTTCTTGATTTAAGCTATATCCTGATTGAATCAAGAGTACTTTTTCTTGTCGACGTTTTTAACAGTCTGGACTCTAGATCTACTGTGTTTTTTTCCAGTGCGGGCCGATTATTGAAATTGATAGACAAAGCTATAGACAAAGAAGACAAAAGGTATATGGAGGGATCCTATTTGTGGAAGTGGGTAGTTGCAATGGACAAAGGAGGTAGGTAATAGACTAATGCTGACGGCAACTCAAGAGGAACCCGACAGTTTAGTCCATCATTTTCTCCCCTAGTCCAAAGGAACCGCACATTTCAAGCAATAAGATCGCTCCATACTCCCTGTGTCTTCTTTGTCTATCGCTTTGTCTATCAATTTCAATAATCAAACTGCAGCTGTTTGTTTTACGCTTCAATCAAAAAAGGCTTGCAATTGAAGTCGGAAGTAGAATAAGACCAGACAATCGACCGTGCTTATTTAATTATCAAATAACCATTACATTGCTCATTGTGTGAAGCTGCATAATTTGTTTTTAGATACTTACTTTGAAATTCATAATTTAGATTTCTGGCTCTCCCCCCAGCGCTTATCCCCAGGCCTTTCTTCGCTTTTGAATTATTCGCGAGACAGAGAATCCATGTATATAATCTAGAAATTTTTGAAAATGACAAATTAAAAAAATGCATTCCGATTGTTCTCTTATTGTATTCATTAAAAAAAAAAAAAAAAAAAAAAAAAAAAAAAAAAAAAAAAAAAAAAAAATCCTCCGTGGATGCTCGGAACTTCGGACTGGTTCTAGGATATCGATGCACAATTTTAATCGTCGTGCGCAATACGTGTGGTAAAGAGATCATAAAAAAGAATCATGTTCTCCCCTGTAATTATAAAAGCAAAATCTCATCGAACCATCTGGATCCTCAATCACATAAATTTGGCACCACACCTTAATGCAAAAGCCAGGATACTCTTCGCTGGGAAATCTCATTAATAAGGGACGGAAGGGGAGGGTTAAGTCACCGACGGCTCCCCCCCCCCCCCNCCGTGCCCCTCGCCGACCCAGTAATGAAAGTGATAAAAAGAGAAGTGAAGTGGAAGAATTACAGGATCCACCGCTGAATCATTCTTTGATTTATCTCATCTGGGCGGTGTACGCGTACGCAGCGCCACCTGCAGGTCCGCTCATGAACCGCTTGCAGCCCGCAGAAAAATAAAATCTTCTATGGAATTAATAATTGTACACGAAAAAGGAGGAAAATCGTATTGTGCAGTCGACACAGCGGTTTTGATTGATGAATGCCCGCGGATCCAGGGGAAATTAAATCCGGGGAACCGGGATAAGTGAAGAAAAATGGGAGTGGGGCTGGAGAAAAGGACGGCGTCTCATCTCCAGCAGGGATGACTTAATACGATCAAAGGCGGATAAAGAAAAATGGGCTGCATTAAAGGCCGGCATTTCATTCCGATCAGTTCTTTGCGGAATCAATCAAATGATAATTTTTTATTCGAATGTAGGATGAGAAAAAAGAAAAAAAAACGTAATGAGGGTATATATCCCTTCGCAAACTTGATTTTCAGCACATATTTTCCGATTTTTATGAATACTAACACAAACATAATACATAAACATATTATTGTTTTCTTCACAAAATTCGCGAATAAGCAAAACTGAGGCTCGCCAATGACTTTACAAAGAAGAAAGAAACAAATATACAGCTTTTAGCCGATTTTCTTTTTAAGTAGACTCAAGCCATATTTGTACCTTTCATTATGAGTAGCCGAAAACCCAATAATTTTGTTAAAAAAAGTATTTTCCGAAGATAAGATCCCTTTTTCCAGATACGGTCTCATTTCATAAAGACTGTATGCTTTAGAATAGCCGAACTGGCAAATGAAAGTTGTAAGATCTGAAGGCAACCCGTGTGGCGCCTCAGCTTTTTGCGAAACTTGCGGATCGATGGAAGTAAAATGTTTCTTCAAAGTGAGATTGAAATTGATGCGTTAAGATGGATGGAGCCGTGCGTAGCGCCACCATAGCCATTAATTTTAAAAAGGAGAATAATTTTTGCATCCATTACAAGTCCCACGCTTGGGCAAAACTGAACCGACATTTATCAGCCGCACGCATGGTAATAAATCATGTTCCACAGGCTAAGACAACTTTAAGCAGTTTTAGGTTTAAAAAGCAGCGAGGCAAAATTAGGATCTGACATTTTTTCGTGTCAGATAAACCACTCTACGAAGTTGGAATTACATAATTTCTCAGTCTGATCTGGTGGTTCTTTGAACACACTATGTGTGGGTAGCGATGGGTGCGATGACCGAAAATGAACGTTTTAGTCGGAATGAGATTTAGTTTTGGAAAATTCTGATCGTTGATATTCACAAAAATTGTTTTGTGTGGGAATGAATTAATGTATTACTGACGAAATCAACCGAATGAAAATTTAGAGACATCGCTGCTATCTTAGTCACTTCAAGAATCGACAATGATATCATGAGATCATATATTTTGTTCATATTTGTAACTGTAAGTATGTCTTAACATACGTTTGTAAGAAATTCCATTTTCCCCTAGTATGATGTACTTGCAGTAACAAACTTTGGAACAACATCCAAATCAACAACCAGGGAATAATAATTACACGAGGTCTAAAAATAGCAATGCTTACACGGATTGCATTTTGCAAAAAGGAACCAAAATCATTCTAGTGTTTGTAGGATTGTGCAACTTACATTCTTTGTAATGAAGTTACTGAAATCGTGAAAAAAATTAAACTTACCAAAGTAATTTTCGTCTCTTCCTTCTTGCAAAATGCAATCCAATTCTTCTTTTACCTATGGTTGAATGAGCCGTCACGGCAGACTCAGCACAAGTAATTGCAATTTGAAACTACAATATCCGGCTCAGTTCAGAAACGACGCACGTAGTATTAGTTTCCCTATGCACATAGGTGTTTTTACGGATGGACTAGAAAATGTAGTTCCTCATTGCAAAATGTAGTCCAATTGGATCGCATATAGCAAGAAAGGACCAGCGTTATTACAGTGTTTTCAAAATCGTGCAACTTCTCCTTCTCTCTCAAAAATACTTTACATATACACAGTATCGAAATTTACAAAGTTATTTTCCTTTCAAATTAACATTTTTTTTGGTGGAAAGCCGAAGCTATTTGCTATTCTGGGAGACTTTTTTAGATAACTATGAAGAAGCAACATTTTTACAACACTGTAATCGCGCTGGTCCCTTTTTGCTAAATGCGATCCAAATAAAACTCTCTAGAAATAAAACTAATATATTCACCGGATTTCAAAAGAAACAGTAATTTTTGGGGGAAATTTGACATTATTCGAATGTTGGTACGGCGTTCCTCCTATAGGTACTGTAGCTCCTCCTCGGCGCAGCAGTGTACTCGACTCGATCCAGATACACAGTGCATACAATCCGAGTTGAAAAAGTTGAGTGCTGCGAAGACTGAATCGGGGCAGGGCACCTTGAGGGGTGAAAAGGGGACGATTGAGGGGGAAAGGGGGGGCATGGTTAGTGGATACATTGCAAAACTCTGGGATCCCGATCCGAGCGTGGAAATTAAGGGGAACGACGTTTGAATGCAAATCAGCGAGGATTTCGGGACCGACGAAGCGGCGAGTTCGTCGGTCCGTCGAGACGGTGCGCGAGTAGCTCTCGTTTGCACTACATATTCATTGGATGGTTTTGATTTTTGTTCGAGTGGCTGTTATAAACTTAAATTCGAGATCATTTTTATCCGGATCCCATTCCGTTAGCGAAAGCATGGGGGTGAATATAACGTCTCAGTTGTTTCATTGTTTCTCTCTCTATCTGTACTTTTGACGTAAGGTCTATTTCTTGTCGTTCTGTGAGTCATTTGACTTTTGAGGGTTCTCATTTGTCGAGATGTAGGCTGGTGGATGGATACACAAAAACTGAGAACCTATCATTTTTTCACTGTATCTTCTGTGGAAAGGGGCGGGGGTTACAAGAGGGCTTTGATAGGGGGGTTACACAATTTAACGGTGTATTAAAGAACGGAGCTGTGCGCGATCAAGTAAAGAGTTTTAAAGGTTTCCGCCGTTTCTCGTGATGTAGAAATCATTCATTTTTGACGAGATATATTTTCTTAGGTCAGTAGTATTTTATATAAAGTCTAATTTTTATACGTTTTTGTTTTTCTGTTTCAGGTTGGTGTCTTGATTCTTTATCTGAACTTCGGAAAAACCTTTGGAAGCTTGACGAGGTAAAAGTATTATCATGATGCTCTCAAAAACATCAAAAATTTATGCTGTGAACGAAATACTTGCATTTTTTAATATCTATGTGTGGATCGCTCGTCAAATACGTAACGCAATCAACCGGATTATTGAACCCCCCCCCCTCTCCAAGCAACGCACTCGTAAAACACGTCTGTGCCACTTGAAAAATTACGTAAAAATTTCAATTTCTAAAAAAATTACGATTTTTTATCTCGAATTTCGACGTTGATAACCGTTTCAACTTAGACTTTAAAGTTAATGAGAGGTAATGTTAAGAGTCTCCTTCCCAGTTTTTTTAAGTGTGTGTGTGTGTGTGTGTGTAAATATTTATTGAATGGCTCTCTAGACTTCTTTTGCGCAAATGCGTCCAATTATCCACCCAGCGTTTGATTGAGGCTCAGCGGTGGTAATTGAAGGGTGCCCGGAAATCACGTCGAATCCAAAAGAGATCGATTCCACGTCGCGATAAAGTTCCTCCCCCACGTCGCCTCGATCGCGGGACGGCCCGAGGCTTTCAAGGTCATCTTTTGGGCCCAAAAGTTGAAAGTTGCCGTGTGTCGGACGCGTGGACGCCGCCGTCGCCGCTACGTCAAACCGTCGCTCCTCTGACGATACGGCGTATTTCTACTTGCATATGAGCCACGGAGATCACTGAGTTATACGGAGATCAGGGCTCACGTAGCAATCGAGATACGTTTTTATGTTAGTGGAGAAACGAAACTGGTCCGCGACCATGTAAATTGTGTTCGGCCGGGGGTGAAATCATTCTGCTTTGACTTTTCCCGCCGCCCGACTCGACGCCACCCGCACCCACTCACCCCGGAGCGGAGCCACCCCTATCCGCTGCCTACCTGCCAAAACTTCCCACGTCAGTCAACCAGGGTTGTTGCCACGCCAGAAAGCTCGCGTTGTCACCGAAATTGAGGGCCGTATTTTCAATCATTCCGCAAAAAGCTACTTCGTTACGGAAACTCGCGCGGTTAACATTGTGCACGGAGAAAAAACTTCGTGCGTGGGACCCGAAGTTAAGGTCATATGGATCTCTGAAGTTTTCGGATCACGTATCTGAAAACTTGAAGTCCAGCTGCCGAAGTTCGGGTCGGACATCGAGGCACTTCGGCATGTACCGGAGTACTTCAGATGTGTAACCCGAACCCTTCGGTATGGATCAAAGTACTTCAGATGTCTGACCCGAACTTCGGCAGCTGGACCTCAAATTTTTAGATAAGTGATCCAAAAACTTCAGAGATCCATATGACCTCAACTTCGGGTCCCATGCACGAAGTTTTTTTCTCCGTGTGCTAAAGTAGATTTATAGGCGTATTTATCGCAGCATTTTAAATAGCATAACTTTAATGGCACTGGAGTAAAATTCAACAAATTATGTACACTATTCGCTACACATTGTGCGCTATTTTCTGAAAAGTATTCTTGTTTACTTCATCACTGGTGATTCATCCGGAGGCGATTTTGGAAATTCGGCAACAGCTTTGTTCGTTTAAAATGCTAAATCATCGATATTAATCGATTCTTTGATCGATTACTCGATACGGGATCAAATGGACGCAAGAAAGCGTTGCAAATGTAGGAGAAGTATCATCC
Source organism: Bemisia tabaci (assembly GCF_001854935.1). Taxonomy (NCBI): domain Eukaryota; kingdom Metazoa; phylum Arthropoda; class Insecta; order Hemiptera; family Aleyrodidae; genus Bemisia; species Bemisia tabaci. The sequence goes on along the minus strand of NW_017547443.1, from coordinate 1,272,145 downwards.
TTCTCGATATTTTAACTTCTCAGAGCTAATATCGGAGCCATGAGGTTCGTGAACGATGAGTGGAGGCCGGAGGGATGTCTAGAATAAATCTTTCCACATTTGTGTCAGTCTTGTCACCTCTCCAAAATGAGGAGCTAATAGATTACTGCAAGGGACTATGGATCTCTCTCCAGAAATAAAAGAATCCGAGAAATGACGATGCCTCTTCCTCGAATATTTCACAGATAATGATGTTTCATTCGGCAGTGATGAATATAGCCTCGGGGCGGAGAAAGAAAGAAGGAAAAAACTGATGTTGCTTTTAGTTTCGGACACCAGGAGACACACATCTTAAGATTACTTTAGGAAGGGTCTTAAATAGGATCTCGTTCCCCAAGTATTGCAATGCGATAATATTGCATATAGGGTTTTCAAATGTATTATAACAAAAGATATAACAAGCGATTATCGCAATAACAGTTCGGTGAATAAATCTGACGTTTAAATAAGAATATTCAGAACGAAAAAGCTTCCGTAGTAATATAAAAGAAACGGTTGAATATTTAATATTATACCCGCATTATTGAATCATCCGGTTCGATTGGCGCAGTGTCGAATTAATTCCAATAAATTGGGGCGGCGCTTGTTGTAAAGATGCCTCTTGGAAAAATTTAGAATCCTCCTCGAGTTCATTTTATTTTCCCTTGATGTTTTCTGAAAACTAATTTCACCCACATACTCAGCTAGGGAGAGGGTAAATAAAGGAGGAGGGTAGGAGACGAAAGTCAGGAACACAAGAAGACAAGAATAATTTCAATCACTACTAAGAATCAACTGCAGGTGAATATCATGATAACGGATAGAGGCAATACAATAACATCCAACAAGATGAGCACTTGATTGAATGCAAATATAATCTTGAATTCCTCGTAAGAGGCAATGTCAATTGTTTTTATGAAGATGTGCGCTTTGTGTGAAGGTTTCACGAAAAACAAGGATTGATTGACTCTCTGCTCTATAAGACTATTCAACATAGCGCCATTTAACCCTTAGATGACGAACCGGGCCTGCGAGGACCGTATTGAAAATATATGGTTATTTCATACTTAGAAGGTTTATTTTTTTAATTCCGTGAAAAGAAAATAAACGTCTAAAATTTATGGTCGCTACTTGCCGAATACTTCTACATTATTTCAAATTTTTCGACAAGTTAAAGCAAATTTTGAATATTACAGTGCATCATAAGATAAACGCGGGACAAAATTTCTTGTGAAGTTTCTAATGGTTTTTCTGAGGTTTTACTGTAATTATCGTAGCTGAGTAATGTGCCTCGTACTCCTTGTCCTCCTCGTCCTCCTCCCCTAGTAAAAATTGGCGATAAGAACTGCGTTTCAAAATACCATAGAAATTCCTACAGCCGGCTAAAGAAGGCTACAGAAAATCATATAGCTGGCTGTAGAATGCGGAGAAAATCATACGGCCGGGCTATGCGAAGCGATAAAAAATAAAGCAGCCGGGCTATAGTTCCTATCGCCGGGCTTTACACTTTATCGCCTGGCTGTTGCTTTTTCGCCATCGATTATAAAAGGCTATAAGAAATTGTGTAGAAATTCGTGTGCTTTGGAAATCATTAAGTTTGATACGGAACCACCTTAATATTTACAAAACGCACGTTATATTTTCCTTTAATACATATGTTTTTTCATCAATTAAAACGAGAATAATCCATACAGGATGTGCAAACATTTCAAAATCATGAGTTGAATAACGCTGACTCCGCCAGATTAAATATTACAGCCTTACGCGGAGCGGCGCGGCGCGGCGACGCACTGGCGCCTACGAACCTAACAGGGATACTTCACGCATTGCGCAACGCGTGAAGTATCCCTGTTAGGTTTGTAGGCGCCAATGCGCGTTTCGCGCTGGCTGCCCGCCTGCCGCACCGCAGCGTGCCACGGCGCTTGGTGTCCGCAGCGAAAACCTTCATAATCGATTATTTACCTCGGCTTTAAATGGGGAAATGTCGACAGATCGCAAAGCACGCATGGCGCTGTTTAGGTATTCTTGGATGCTTCTGAGGGGTACTTATAGGCGTTGCTGCAGAAAACGTTCTGCAAGTCTTCTCCGCGCGCCAATTTATTTCGTTCACATATAAGTTTTTTTCCCTCTCTATTCTGCGGGCGCCCCTGCGGGACTCCTCTGCGGGTGTTGGGATAAAAGGAACTTAATTTAGATCTGGAGGAGCCGAGCTTTTCTTCGCCGGGATGGCCGCGTCTCAATTTCAGCCGGAAAGAGATTGATTGACACGTTTCGGTGCGCGTAAACAAGGCTTGATTTAACAATTCATCTCACTCTCGAAAACTCTGCTCGAGTCGCCCGCTACATCATTACACTTTGCCAAGTTTAATCCATAATCGAATCTCAAAAAGGGACGTATCGTAAGTGTAGAGTCCCTTTATACTGAGAGTCAAGACAATTTGAGTCCATTTCTGATTGGTTCCCGTGTTTTAGGCCTTCACAGTGTCACAGACGGAAATAAAGATTACATTTTCACCGATTGCAAAGATTATAATCTGGAATGAACCAGAGAATTACGGGTTCGGCAAGGAACAAACGGAATGAGAGAAGGGACGGAGAAAGGAATTTGAGAATGGGCCGAACAAAGATTACAAAAAACGTTAAATTTCTGTAATCTTTATTCCCGTTTGTGACTCCATGAGGGGGTGTTGCCTTGACTCTCAGTATAAAGGGACTCTAGTAGGTGAAGCTGCAAGCAAATGAGCGATGAACCGCACTTCCGAGACGATCTTCGAAGTGGATGCGTTCAGCAGAAAGGAACCAAGCCACATTAGCTATTGTCAAATTCAACTGGGCAATTTATCTTTTTACAAGAAAATGTGTGTGCGGATTTCTTTGAAAATTTTGAGGAATTTGCTTTGTACTTTGCAAAAAATTCACCGGAATTTGCACTATAATCCGCAAACCCGTTTTCATGTAAAAGATTAAATTATCTTATTAAATTTGGCAACAGCTGATGTGGTTTGGTTCCTTTTTGCTTACGCGTTTTATAGATGCATTTCGCAGAATTGACCTTTGGGAACTCATCCTCGTAGACTGACTTAAGATAAAATCCGCCTAATTTCTGGTAAAGTATCAAATAAAACGGGGTTTTCGTCTCATTTTTTTTTAAAAAAAAGAAAGAAAAGAGAGAAAAAATTTATATAATTGGAAAAGTCACGCCATCCATCGTATCTGTGCAGAGTGTAGCCTGTACTGAAGTTTTATGCGATGATTGTCAATGAGTGATTGCTCAGACATTAGACCATGTGCATTATGAATGACTAGAGATCGGAAAAAACCGCATAGGATGTATCTATTCTGAGATGATGCATGACGTTAAAAATGCAATGTGATTTCGAAAAACACTCAATATCATAATGTCGGATAAAGAGTTGATAAATCTCATTGTGTTCGCCAGGTTCATAAAATACCAAAAAAAAACGCGATTCCAAGACATCCGCTACTAACTCATGATTTTAAACGTTCCAATGTCGATGTTAACTTTTGCTGATTCCATTTGAAAGAAATACATTTTGAAGGATGTATGATCCTTTCACTCAAAGTCCAATCTCCCGCATTTTAATTTTTTCCTTGGCTCGTATGCTGGTAAATATATCGGTACTTTAGGAGTCATGGAAAAAAAATGACAAATTTGCACCGTTCGTCAACACTGTTCCGCATTCTTTTCGAACACGGGGCGCCAAAACCGCTACTAATGTTTACTTGATCGACGGAAAAGTTGTGGGGAGTGAGGATTATTCTGAGATCGGGCGCATTTTTGTTTCAATTAGATTCGTGCTAAGTGTTTGTATACGTTTCCGACTTACCGAGGGACCAGTGAGCGGAAATCAGGTCTCGGTACCTAGCGTCTGGTATCCATTTTAAACTCGTTGTCAGTCATGAGATAATGGGTCTGCTGCGCACAAGAGATGCCGATAAACAAATGGACCTTCTCAATTGTGAAACTCCTCAAAAATCAAGACGAGCTCATCAAAATGGTTTGATCTGAAACTCACACCGAAAAAAAAAAGTGAAGTTGATTTAACATTCTGGTTGTAAAAAAAGTGTGCGAGAACTTATAAAATGCTGATTTACCTGCTGTAGCAGTCACTTTAGCAATGCCAGGATGTAAAACTAACTGCTGTGGCGGGCAATTCAGCGTTTTTTAGGTACTCGTACACTTTTTCTACATCCAGAATGTTAAATCAACATTACTTTTTTTTTCGGTGCACTCTGTAATACACAATCTGCGTAGTTAGTATTACGCATATTCAAGGTTTCCGCAACCACAAGGACCCTTTTTCTCGTTGTTGGCGACCAGGTTTGCTCCGACAGAGAAGGAAAAACAAAGCCCAAGTAATCAAGTATAAAATACAATTTTCGTAGTCTGATTCAATTATCTCCCTCTGTATTCTTTATGTCTTTTCCGTCTATAGCTATGTCTATCAATTTTAATAATCAGCCCATTGCGTAACCACACAAACTAGTGAAGTTTACGTCTCTTGATCACTTCGGTTTTCTTCAATACTGTTCCTAACATAGTCCTGAACTTCCTCGATAAAACTCTAGCCGTAAGATTCGTATTAAATTTTCAGAACCACAGAAGCGATAAGAAACGTGTTGCAAATGAGAAACGTAATTCTTGTATATTTGCAAAACTTTGAACAGTCGAGTTGCTGGTTTTACGGACTTTTTCGATGAGGAAAGTAGTCAAGAATGAAGATCCGCCATTGAATTTCACAATTTATCCCCCTTTTTCCTCTTTTTGTTCAATTTTATTTTCATGAAAGTGGTGTGAAAACTTAGGTACGTCACGCGCACTTCAATCTTTATGTAAGATGTAGCTGCGTGCGTCGTAAAAGCATTATATCTCCCAGGCAAGCTCAATACTATGTACACTATTGGCCCTTAATCCTACATTAAGTTTAGCTTTAGCACGGACGTAATCGTTTACGGTTGATCTACATCATTCACGTATTATAACACAATGCGTAACTGACAAAAAAAATAAGGGTTTAAAGTTTGAAGCATTTTTTTTAAGAGAGCCATTTTTGGTAGGATCGCCGATGTTCCGAAAATGTAAGTTTTGGATGTAAGAGACAAAAAAACTTTCGATAAGAAATTTTATTTTGTATAATTTTAGTCCAAAATATTAAGCCACCGCCGGAAGGATGGATTGAAACTTCGCATAGTTTTTCCGCCAAACTATTTTTTTAACTACATACTTCAAACCGTCATAACGGTGGTCAGATTTCGAATTTTTTAAACTTTCTCTCAGCGGCTCTCTTACATCACCATTGAGATTTTTGGTGCTAAGATTCCTTTTCCGCAACGATTGAAGCTGTGATTAACAGCAATTCAATACTTTAAGGGTAAGCACATCGGTGGCGTGGCGTGCTTTGCGATGTATCGATTGATCTACCATTGGAATCTATGGAATAGGGTCAATATATAGGGTGTTTGCAAGGAACACCTTAATAATCGACTTTTTACTATAGCTTCAGATGGAGGATTATCGATAACCGATTATTCACGTCTCGCCACTGCAGTACATACATGTAGGAAGATATTTTGATTCAATTTACTGTCCTTCTGGCTCATCCATGTGATCAAACATGCAGGGCCGTAACCATAACTGAAAAATTGAAGGCCGTAACCGTGCCTGAATAATTGAAAGCCGTAACCGTAACTGAAAAATTGAAGGCCGTAACTGATCTATATTAAACTGCTTAAACTTTAAATCAAAGCTGTAGAACGGCAACGATGGAGGAGCGGACGCGAAGACAAAACTTCCAAGCTCGTTATTGCAACGAGCCCGGAACATGTGGCTAATTACTTTATCGTTCATACCTACTCCCAAGTACGGACTAACTGCATGATTGTTTCACGTCCCCCTCATTTTTCCCGAGGTGCTCAAAACTTTCCCTCGTCGAAAAGATGGGCGACTCAATTACATCGGGAACTTCGCATCACCCAACCGTGAGTTTCCACCGGCCGGCCGGTTTAATTCTAGGACTAACTCAGGTGCGAATTCAACAGCATTGAATCCACACCGTTCCCTTTTCCCTCTTAAAAAAGGTAAAAAATTGAGCTGGAAAGAGTAGTGAGTATGCTACATGGTAGCGAAGTTTTTTATCTATTAAGTGCTATTCGTGCATCCCCTTAACGCTGTGAATATAGCTATTAACTCAGGAGTGATGAAAACTTTGCCAGCAGTATGATCCATTTTCCATGTTCCATGTTCCATGTTCGAAGAGTCATTATTGTGCACTTTTGAAATAACTGTTTTATCCAATTATTTGCGGCCGAATTATTCACGCTGTACTATTTATTTGTCGTGAGTGAAATACCCATGACTAGTTAAATTCATTGCGATATTAATTAAATTAAATTTACGGCGATGACACAAATTTCCTCTCCAAAATATGTAAATGTTTATGATATTCAAATTCTACCCCAAAAACAAAAGCAAAACCAGACAAGCCTCCATTATATGTGACTCTAATGGTAGAAAGAGGAATTATGGAGAATTAGGTAACAACTAAACTACTGCCGTCAAAAATTTTGCTCTGCAGAAAAGTGTGTCAAACTCTATGTTGAACTGTGTGTTATCTTTGAGTTAAAGTTTGAGTTAGTTGTAAAGTTTGATTTCTGTTTATTCAAATCCAAGTCTTCGAGATTAAAATTTTTTATTATGTGAAATTCACTTCAAAAAATGTCTGGGAAAGCAGATCGGCTTTACTTGGCGTATTTAAAAACGCCTAAACGCCCCTGACTGAGCATATAATACGCTGCATTTTTTAACTCGTTTAGTAGAATCTATTATAAATTTGTTCTGTGCTCTTACCTTGCGTTAAAAAATATGTTGGATTCCGGAACAGAATCGTCGAGTCAAGCCGCTAGCAGTGATTCATATGTCCTAATAAAATCATCAGGGTGGTTTCACGATAACTGAAATATAGTTTTATGGCCAGATCAGACATCACATTTTTCGGTCATATTTTTAGTAGAAATGATAATCGCTCGAATTTTTTCACATTAATCTTCAAAGGGTTGCGTTTATTATAACGCTTTCTAATGATTTATTGCTCTACTTCTCAATTAAGATTTTCGGCCATTTATATATTAAATTTGAAAAGTAGAGCGATAAATCTTTGAAAAGCGTAATAACACGTAACCCTGTGTAGATTAATGCAAACAAATTTGAGTGATTATCATTACCACTAAAAATATGACCGAAAAATGTGTTGTCTGTTACGGCGACAAAAATATTCCAGTTATCGTGAAACCACCCATTAGTTCTTTTTTTTGTGCATAATTCTAAAACCTCAAAAGCAAAGCGTCCTCTAGCCTGCAGATTTGTGGATAAAACGCGGCACTTAAAGGACAAACTGGAATAGTAGGAGGAGTAGTGTCTTGGTTTTTATTGGACGAGCTTAACGAAAGTGGAAAAACATTGCGCTCGATTACAGATTTTCAACCGCGAGATAAACAGCGTTGAAAAAACCTCACAGTCTGATTTTTCATTCCCGAGGAGCTTTCATTCGGAAACTTCCATCAACTCACAATCAGTATTTAATTGAGTCGCATCCGAACTCAGAACGCTTCCTCGAGCCTTCCGCGCTCGCCGAATAATAAGCTCGTCACGGAAACAGCAGGTGAACCGACGATTAAATAGGTTCTCGAGACGAACTGCAATTTTCAATTCGCGGAGTCGATGGATGAAACTTCTCACTCTGGAAATTAGTAGGCGCCTCTCGGTAAAGTGACTTCGTTCCAACCGTAACTCATGAAGAAATATAAAAAACGAGTTAATTTACGGAGAACGAGTTTCTGTGAAAGAAACACTCCGGAAACGGCTGTAATTTTTGCTGAACAATTAAGAAAGCTGACAAATTGGAGGGAACATAATAAGTCAATTGGCAAAATTTAATTTCGAGGTACAAGGTTAAAACGGAAGCTCTTAAATGAATTTCTTTTCTTTGAAATGCCTTATCACGAAACTCAATAAATACGCAGAAAATAATGCAAATTAAGACCTTAATTTATATATAATTTAACAACTCTTATTTGTGAGTTTTCCAAGAAGCAAAACCACTCATGAACTGTAACAATGGCTAAGAAACAATACCGCCTAACTGACAATTTTGGCGAAAATGAGTTAGCAACTTTGACCCAGTATATCTGTCTCTACGAATCTAAAAGGCTGCAAATGGACAACACATACAGGGTTATTCAAAAGTCACGCACCACTGGCCATGAGGGGTGCACTGAAAAAAAAGTAGTTAGCGTTGAGAACTAATTTGGTTGGTTCTCGCCAAGTAGAATCAAAATTAGGCTTCAGAACTAATTTATTGTACTGAAGCACCAATCAATTCTCTTCATACGCTGACTTGACTTTACTAGAGCGCGAACCAGNGCCGTTTTCTCCTCTCTCAGTTTTGAGGTTAGGTTGACCCAACCCTACCGAATGCGAATTAGAGTAGCGGAATTAGTTTCCAGCACTAATAGTGGTTAGTGTACAGAAACCAAAAATCATGTGTGTCCAAATCACACAATTTGAGTTAGTGTATAGAAACCATTTTTAGTCATCTGACGCTAACTCATTTTTTTCAGTGTGGGGTCATTTGAAATTTTTGAGTTGCACCTCGCCCCTTCTCCCCCTGAAGGGGTCAACAACTGAAAAGTACCTAAACAAGTTTCCCTCTCAATATGAGGAAATACGTCACAAACCGCAAATCGATATCTTAAGTAGAACTAAAGTTATGGCCAGTTGTGCATGACTTTTGAATGACCCTGTATGTGGTACCTTTTAAAACCGTTATTTATGGATGCTCCCTTTTTAATCATTTTAATTCAGCCATAACCAAGGAAGGATGTAGTGAGAGAAATTTGCTCAGTCCGTTTCGAATAAAGTGGCCAGTAGCCATCAACGCACCAGGACCCAAAAAAGGCGCAAGGCACACTCGCACAAAAAATTGAGTGCTATAGATTAATGAACTCTTGAATTACCGCCGCAATACAAATGAGCTCACACGCACGTGGCACACGAATGCGAATGTGATCGATCCTTACAGGAAATCCGATCCAAATCTTATGAACTCGTTTTTCGATAATCGCGGATCGAACCGAACTCGATACTTTCCACGCCGTGCGGTCGGAGGAAAATCGAGTCGTCAGCGATTCATCGAACGACTGGAGCTAATCTGACCCGACACCGGGCCGCGGGCCGACAGAAGGTCTGTAATGATGACAGTCGCCACGAAAATGAAGATTCATGGCTGCTGTTTATCACGACATGTTGCATAGTTGACAGACTGCAGGCGAAAGTTGATTATCGACACGCTCAGCGAACGGGAGAGGTGTGTCGCTCGACACGCACACCGGGAAAGTGGAGTGATAATGCACGAACTGAAATCACGTTTACGCTACTAATCAAGTTTAGGGCTCTCGTAATTGATGTCAATTACCCAGATTCAATTTTAGATCCGATTCATTTTCATTCGTTTTTGCTGTTCAGCTGTCGTTTCCCTTCCCGCCCCTTTTTTACATCCCACGTTTCATTTTCAAAATTTAAAAAGTGAGTATGGACATGTCAGTAATTTTAGAGGTCGGGTCATGAAGCTATTAGGGCCCAAAAGTGCAGCCTACCTATGAACACCATTTATCCAGAATGACTTTTCATCACAACCGCAATGACCCGCCGTTGGTGAAGCACGTTTTTAACTATTGTTAGTTTTTGCACGGTGCTCATTTTTTCCAGAAGGCGGCCCATTTTTATAAACACTCTTTGGATTCTTGATTTAATATCGGATTCTGAAGATTGGCAGCCGTGTTATTCTAGTGTTTTTCGTGTAGGAAGTTCAGCTGCCCTTTCGGGTCCTAAGAGCTCCATGTTTTGATATGTCCATGTTACGCACAGATCGTGTAATTGCCCAGTTCATGAATTGGGCAGATTTTTGCTCATTTCATGAAATGGGCAATGTTGTTGCCCAAATTGTGAAATGGCACCAAAATTGCCCATTTCATGAATTGGGGCGGGAAAAAATCGCCCAATTCACGCATTGGGCAAATAATGAAAAAAACGCTCACACTCAAATTGTGTAATTGCCCAATTCGTGAACTGGGGCATGAAAATATTGAAAGTAAGTATTGAAAAAAGTAGAAAGTAGGAAATGATATCATGCTAATGTAACTCACCTAATTGTTATTGGCGCAGGTCCTTTGCGGGTGGCAAGCGGAATTGCACTGCACTTTATTCTTGAAGCAACGGCACTGTAAGGTGCGACACATAGATTTTTTGCGGGAGCACCGCTGGTACCCCTGTCCACTTCCGACGGACATTTTCCGCACCAATGGACCACTAGACAAGGTACGAATTTCAGCATTCTGATACATGTTTTTTCGCCAAAATTTCACGTAAAACACGATGCGCACAACGAAAATTACCGAAATCAACTCCTTCCGAAAATATTTAATGATTCTTGGTGCGTGAATTGAAACCACCCGCTCGTGAAAACTCAATGCTCTACGTGATTCACATCGCGCGCTAAACGTTATCATGAACGTCTCTGCAATGAAAAAAATCTGGCAACCTCAATCTTGACGCTTTGGCTCAGCTATAGCAAATCACCTATAGTTTGAAAAACACATGAAACAAACACAGAATGGCTTGTCCCAGATCGGTAGTAAATGTGGAATTATTTCTACACGATTAGCGCGAAATCCTTTTGAAGTTGTGAAATATAAAGGTCTGAAGGTGGAGGATGTGCCGCAAGATTGTTTCAGTGTTCGGGAATTGGTGCGGAAAATGTCCGTCGGAAGTGGACAGGGGTACCAGCGGTGCTCCTGCAAAAAATCTATGTGTCGCACCTTACAGTGCCGTTGCTTCAAGAATAAAGTGCAGTGCAATTCCGCTTGCCACCCGCAAAGGACCTGCGCCAATAACAATTAGGTGAGTTACATTAGCATGATATCATTTCCTACTTTCTACTTTTTTCAATACTTACTTTCAATATTTTCATGCCCCAGTTCACGAATTGGGCAATTACACAAATTGAGTGTGAGCGTTTTTTTCATTATTTGCCCAATGCGTGAATTGGGCGATTTTTTCCCGCCCCAATTCATGAAATGGGCAATTTTGGTGCCATTTCACAATTTGGGCAACGACATTGCCCATTTCATGAAATGAGCAAAAATCTGCCCAATTCATGAACTGGGCAATTACACGATCTGTGCGTAACATCCATATTCTCCTTACATAGTTACTCCATTAAAAATCTACCCCCCCCCCCCAATCAAAGAAAAATCGGCTTCTTTTTTCCCCAATCTGATAATAAATTTAGATTTTCCTCACCAAAATCGACAGTAAATCATGCTATGAAGGGATAACATACTTAGTTTGACAGGATTCCCCTTAGAAGAGTGGAAATTCAAAACATGGTACACGCCATTAGATGCTGCTAAAATTGTGCTTCGAGTTACTCTCTGTGAAAAAAACCTCGCTCCATGAACTTCTTGTATGAAAATTTCCCTAAATTATGGTCTTATTTTCATGATAAGAATTTATCATCTCAGGTCTTCGGATTCCCGGCAAATCGTTACTCCTCTGACATGACGTGAGGACGTATCTAGATTTCTGCATGAGCTCCAGAAAGCATGTTAATATTATGTAAAATGGCGCCCAAGCAAGCATTGAGGTACGTTTTTCCATCAAATGGCGACGAAATGAGAGATTTTCGCACAGTCTTAGGAATACCCTATGCTGCTTACCAGGTTTTAAATTATTAAACCATATCGATGATGAAACTACCAGACCACCAGTGGCGTGGCGTCCATAGGTTCGCAGTGTTCGCCGAACACCCTAAAATATTTTGAAACAACTAATAAATTATGGCTAAGAATGTGGGAAGCAATACAGAATACAGAATAGTAGATCGCAAATAATTATCGGGCGCTTGGCTTCCGACAGCGGCATGTGGCGCGGCGGGCGGAGAGAGAAAATCCTGTGACACGTGGTCCGCACCGGCTACCGAACTTGGATGATCTGCGTTAGAGTACCTGTGTAGGGAGAGTAGCGACAGATCTGAAACTCCGAAAGTCCATCAGGCCTTCACCGATGCCTCCGCGAACAAAGTTAGGGCCCAAAATGGCAGCCAACCTATGAATTTCGAATGTCTAGAGCGATTTACAAATACAGTTGTTACAAACCGTCGTTTAGAAAGCATGTATTTGGCTTACTTTTTGCATAAATTTACTTATTTTTGCGAAAGAACGCTCATTTATGTACATTCTTAGCCATCTTGATTAGAATTGAAATCTGTAGGCTGGCAGTGAAATTTTGTGTGTTAGAAGTTGCTCAGAAGGGTGGCTGCACTTTTGGGCCCTAAGCCCTCCATGAACCGATCTGTCGCTACTCTCCCTATACAGGTACTCTAATCTGCGTACGGTGAGGAGAGAGAACCTGGGTGCAATGATGAAGGGGCAAAGGGTACACGAGAGAGGAGAGGCACCGGCGCGGCGCAGAGCGGAGCGTGAGCATTGGGTTCGGAGACGAGTGCGGACCGCGCTCGCGGAGGGAACACAGCAGAGAGAAAAGGGAGGGGAAAAGAACGAGAGAGGAGAGCCGCTCATCAGTCCAGCTGTTTCCTATGGCAGTGGTCCGCAGGGGTTTGCGAACCGCCGAATTTCCTCTATGCCGCGATTCGCCCTCCGCTTCCCCCCCCCCCTGCGCTTGCGGGCCGCATCTCCCAGTTTCCCAGTCTCCCTGTCCCACCTCTCTCTGCAGGTGCGTGTTGCGAAAATACGTTATCATTTAACAAAATAAATTACAGGAAAACGATCGGTAAAAAGAACAAAATTTCGATGACAATGACAATTTACCGGCTCAATTTTCACCAGAAAGGGTTAAAATCTTGTTCTTGCGGCTTCATTTTTTAAAAAGTTTCCGGGGGAGGCCCCCCGAACCCCCCTTTAAGGAAGGGGAGTGAACCTTTCTGCCCCCCCCCCCCTAAAGTCAACACACCTACCGAACGCCTACCGGATATTGTCACGCCACGCCACTGCAGACCACGTACTTCGTTTGCGGTGTTTAAAAATCTCCGCTTCTACGTTATTTTTAGGCAGGAGAAAAAATCAATATCAATCCTCGAAGTTCACACAGTTTTCTTCACTTAGAGAAGAGAAATCACGGAAGTTTTGAAAAAGTGATGTTGATTAGTTTTTCATTTAAAAACTAGAGTATGACAGGAAGTCTGCGACGTCGCAAACCGAGATAGATGGCTGTCGATATTTGTTCTTCGAGTATGTGACTTCAAAGCTTTTTGATCAGTCAAGACGCAACATTTTTTTAGGTCAATGGAATTGTAAAATATTTTCTTATACGTGTAACAAGCACTGTATTCTCGTAAAAAACAGATGTCTAAGATAGTCTGAACGGAAAATCGCCTCGTAGGAAATTGATTCATTCAAGATTTTATCTAGTTGACTCTCGCCATATTTTTGTCTCATTCTTATTTGGCATCCTCAAATTGTTCCTGTTTATTTGACACAACATGAAATTCTGTGGTTTATCACGGGCGTAGCGTGGATAATGTTTCACACCTCTCTTCCTTACTCCACGACCTGCAAAGTTGTTGAGTGTTGTTAACATAGGAACGCAATCTTTCAGTCAAAGAGGTTGCCTGATCGCTCTGTGTTTATGATCTCAAAACCTGTTCATTATATTCAACATTAGCAATTCATGCTTACGTGGCTCTTTTTGCCTAACCGCCTAACTTTTATCGTTAAAAGAGGTAAATATTATGCAGAAGTAGTATAGATCGTATTCGATAGTGGTTTGATAAATCGTAATAATAACACAATAGAACAAAAGCTGAAACATAAATTTTAGGATTTAAGTTGGGAAAGCTGAAAATGAGGAAATTCCTAACAATTTCACTTTTCGTTGCCATATTGTAATTATGAGAATAAAAAATAATCACAAAAAACCCGTTCTCTCAGATTGCTCAATTGATTTTTGAGGCTATGTTTACATGTTGAACCAATCGATATCGATACAATCTCACCTGTGTGATTTATCGAACACGACTCATTAGTATAGTGCCTCCCTATTATTTACTGTATAGTTTTCCATTTGATCAAGGATAGCATGCTACGCTAACTAAAATTCTGCCCAGAACTTATTTTTAAAATTATTATACATGACTAGATACTTACAAATGCAAATTGTTTCCTTTCTGATAACTTGTTAGTGCTGATATAGAATGGTGCGTTCTCTTTCGCAACGGACATCTTATACGAATAGTTCGTCCTTTATTGATATCGTCACAACAGTTGCACTCTTTAATCAGTCAGCAACCAATGAGGGGTAGTTCATGGTTTACATCACGTCAAAATTGGGAGTTTTAAACCTCCTCCCCATTACCTCGTCACGTAACCGTCATGAACCTTTAACCTTCTTTAAACCGAATGGCGGAATTCTCTGAGCTTTCAGTATGGCAAAAATTGTAAGTAAGTTTTGAAGAGAGTTTCAGAGGATTAGTCTCGCCTTCCGTCTGAAAAGTTGCGAACTTCATTTCTAATACTATTGAGTCCTCACAGATTGGAATTGGAGAGTGAAATTCCGAGGAGTTTTTTTTTTTTACACGTCCTCGGAAAATCGCAAAATGTGAAAGAGTGTAAGAGAAATGCGAATTTTTTATCTACGATGCTCAACGAGTGCTTGTTAAAAAGCTAATATAATAAGCTGCAAGTTCATGCAACCCGAATTCCAATATCTTGAATAGTGTAGCAGAACAGGTTAACTAACAGAGAGGCGCGGCGCGCTGCCAGCGCGAGAGGCTCGCTAACGCCTACAAACCTAAGTGAATACTTCTAGCATTACACAATGCTTGAAGTATCCACTTGGGTTTGTAGGCGCCAATGCGCGTTTCGCGCTGGCCGCCCGTCCGCCGTGCGGCGGCGCCGGAAGCAACTATTTCACAACAGAGGTGTTGGACAGTATTATACGAAATTGAACGTATTAAGAATGACAGGCATCCTTTAAAAGTACAGATCTTTTCTCGCATAATAAATCAAGATACTTATTGTACACAGGAAAAATCTAAGAGCCTTTAGCTGAGGCAAATATAGAAGTTTATCCGGTTCAGGTATAACAAGGTGGGAATTTCTTGAAAGATAATTAAGTCCTGTTACACCAAAGAGGTGTAAAAAGTTTTAGTGAATTTTGTCTCATGGAATTGTCGCTCCCCCATTTTTACCAAAACTCTCAACTATATATTATTCTCCGTTGGATCAAACAGACAACACCAAAAAACAAGCAAACCCTCATTCTTCCAAGACATTATACATTTTCATTCCAAAAACGTCCAATTAACTTTGGGTCTCAACTGGCACGTGGACCAAAAATCCCGTGCCTAAAAAACGCGTGGACGTAAATTACTTGAAAAAACAACAGCGGGGACAAAAAATCGTTGGCGAAATGTCCTATAACCATCTTTTTAGGATTTCAATAGTTATATTGCAATGGATGAAGTTGCACAATCTTAGCAACATTGCAATGCTCCTTGTTCCTTTTTGCAAAATGCAATCCAAGTACGATGTGTCAGTAGTGATGAATAAATGGATCGCATTTAACAAAAAGGAACCAGCAGCGTGATTACAGTGGTGTAGAAATGTTGATTCTTCATAATTATCTGAGAATTCTCCCAGAATGGCAGCATCTTCCAGCAAATAGCTTTTGCTTCCCATCTAAAAAGTGTTAATGTAAAGGAAAATAATTGCGTCAATTTTAATACTACAAATATTTTGAGTATTTTTAAAAGAAAATAAAAAGTTGCACGATTCCTACTATCATCTCGCTGGTTCCTTTTTGCCAGATGCTATCCGAATATCACGTTTTGGTGTCATTCAAAATGTTTACACCTACACTTACACTCGAACTTATTCCACCAAGTTTTTTTGATGTGACTGTATTCACGAATTGATCATTCTTAACGATTTTCCTTTTTATCTATTTATTTTTCAATGCTTTCCTCAGCATCAAGACCTCATAATGTTCCGAATATTGTAGTATTGCATGGTTTGAAAGGTTCCCCTTTGACACGACAACAGAGGCTAGGAAGTGAGCAGCTCTGGAGCGCACAGATTTGGGCGTGAGTCTAGCTCTGCCCCTCCCCGTTTCCATATGTTTCTCCCGGGAGATGCCGCCATGGGTGGGTACTGAACTCAAATTTAAAGTTGTTAATAAAGTGATTAATTTCGGCGCGCGTCGCATGTTTTCGGGGAAGTCACGAGCCGCTGAATGAGCCTAACGCGCGTTCCTCCCTCGTTGCCAATTTTGGCTTCGGAATAATACCGTTGAGAAAAAGAAAAAAAATTGGTTGACTTTACTACACCGATACTTGATTTGGGTCCCTGCTAGAATTATGGCTACATTCGAATGAAGTATGGTTACATTCTACCACAGTATGGTTAGTTTAGGTAAATTTATAGAAAAATGAACTACCATTGTGATAAATAACACTACAATTTATGCTACATCAATCACAATTCCTAGCAGGGGCCAAAATCAACTATTGGGACTGTAAAGTTCACCAGTCTTTCTTCTCCGTTGGTGTAAGGGATATGCGAGGATCGTCCCGGAAGCACCTATTCAATATCTCAAACCGTTCACTTCCGGTTCATATGGACTTCTTTTGCGCGAAACTGTGTGCCAATAATATTCGGACCAGTCGTCCAAAAATTTCAACATCCACGGTAAAAAGTGTTAGGGGTTATCCCCTAAAATTGCGACACTACCCCAATTTGTTCGATGATACAGACATTTCAAATTAATTGTGGTAGTGCCACAATTCAAGATGGGGTAGTATCATAACATTCGGGTAGGTAACATAATTTATTGGGGTACTACCACAATTAATTAATAATGTCGAATTCGTTAGTTCGCAGTCGTTAGTATTGTTGAGTTAAATTTTCTTCCATTTTTTGGGTTTTAAAATTTTAATCCTTGACTTACGTGCGGCACCATTTACAAGTGCTAAGTTAGCCCCATGAGGAAGCGAAATTAAAACATTAAGAAGTTTTAACGCAACCTCTCAGGGGCATTAAAAGCGACGATGGGGCCTAAAATAAATTTGAGAGAGCAGCAAAATGAAGAAGTAGCGTTCGCCCGAAATGTGGATAGAATGTAATTGTTGAGCGCAATGAATTTGATCACAAGGTACAGAATTTTGGATGACTGCTATTAACTTTTGACGGCACTGTCCTTAAATTCACGTGTGGGATTGACAAATTTAAATGAGTCCACTCTAATTTTAATAATAAACCAACCGTAAAGGACCTGTTTATCATTAAAGTTACGACTCTGTAACACTCATATTCAGCGTCAAAAAAGGAAGAACTTACGTTGACCTTAAGTTGCCACATTTCGCACCTTTCCCTTCGAAAGAACATTCTAAATGGTCGAATTTTGCAGTAGACGTGACTTGCCTGCTGCAGGAAAATAGGAAGTTAATAAAATACGAGCGGTGAAGATGCGGTGAACTTTGAAACAATGTAGCAAGATTTCTTACAAAAAACTGCACATTCATTAGTTGTCCATTGCTTCCTAGATAGGTTGAACTTTATGCATTATGGTTTAAGTTATCATGAGATTAGGAACCTTTATTCATTTATCAAATAATTTTAAAAAAAATGTGCTTGATTTGCAACTTCCGAGAAATATCCCTCTAACAGGCGTACTATAAGCCAAACTGTGACATTTAATTAAAGCTTCGGTATTTTCAACAACAATGTTGGAGTTTGAAACAATTAATGCTGAACGAGTCTCTAAATGTCACCTGACTAATTTTTGACAGAGGCAAGGATTAGATTGCTGCATGACGGTAATTATTTTGGCCTATCTTGAATTTGAAGGCGCATTTCGTTGCTTCGTTGCGTCGACACGAAGGAGTGTCAACACTTTGAAAGGAACTCAATCGTCTCCAATTAAATGCTTTTTGGGGCTCACGTGAAAATGAAAGAACTCTGTTCAGTTACTGGAGTGACGGGTTTAAAATATCCGTTTTTCAATCATCTCGTCCAGCCTCGGAGTCGGTTACACGTGTACACTAGAAACAAAAAACACATTGGACCTAGAGTCCAGACTCTTGAAAACATCGACAAGAAAAAATACTCTTGATTCAATGGGATTTTTGCTTAAATCAAGAACCAAGCCTCTTAATTTGAGCGGATTTCCTTTTGATTTAAGCTTAAATCTGATTGGCTCAAGAGTATTGTTTCTTGTCAATGTTTTCATGAGTCTGGAGTCTAGATCTAATGTTTTTTTTTCCTGTTTTCAGTGTGGTACACTGATCATTTTTTTTTTTTTTTTTTTTTTTTCCTAGTGTATTTCAGTGGCGTGGCGTGTTGTGCAATGTATCGATTGATGTGATGTTCAAACCAATGGTAAAATGTCGATTATCATGGCGTTCGCAACGAACACCATAATAACCGATTCTTTATCATAGCTCAAATGGGATAATATCGATAGTCGATTATCTCACCAAAAAAAAAAAATCTCGGTGTTTTACTAAGAAAAGGGTAAAATTACCAAGAATTCAGGGCTCTATTTGATCCCAATTTTTTCTTGGTAAAATTACCATTCATGGAATTGGTAATTTTACCAAGAATCTCGGTAAAATTATTGAACTTTCTCGGTAATTTTACTGGACCTTGGTAAAAACGCCAATATTTTATATCGACTGTAGTAGAATTACCGAGATAAAATGGCAAAGTTACCGGGAATTGATTACCAATGAAAGTGGTACTCTTACCTGAAAAAAACAGTAAAAATACCGGTTTTAGGTAAGCTTACCAGTCTGTCTTGGTAAAATCACCAATAATTGGTAAAAAAGTGAGACGGTAAAGGTACCAACGGACCTTGGTAAAAACGCCGAGAATTTTTTTCAATGCACGCTCAACCACAGGTGTATGTCCAGGCACCTTTCAAGCTCTAGATATTTGTGAACTTCAGGTCACAAAACTTTTAAAACTAATTGCAATTTGGACAATATCTAAATTAAACGGCAACGTATGAGTTAGCGAAGCAGAGGCTGCCGAGAGTTAACTCATGTTTAAAATAACCATCTATCAAGCAGACAGATTCCTCTGTTTGTAGTCGCAGCGCGAAGCGCGGTGCGCGCGCGCTCTCAACTCTACATCGACGTTGACCGATTTCTCGTATAAAACACCTCTTTTGAAAATGTTTTACAAAATATAGGAGTTTATCACTGAAAATTGGCAATGTCGCTTATCACCCGATTTTGTTTTAATATTCCGCTTCCACGGGTTCCCATGCCAAACGTTCCTCCGCGTGGACCATGAAATGATGCTAAGTGTTGAAGTCATTAGCCGCACAGATGCCGTCCCGTTTTGCGTGGATTTTCACACCGATTTAATATTTTGCTAGGAAAAAGGCTGTTAGCAATGATGTAATTAAGTGTCCTAGAGAATGAAAACGCAGTTTTCAAAATAGAGACTATGGACTCTTGAGGAAGGTTAATTGGACGTGTTTATGCTAAAAGGAACTATGTCACACGCAATCCCTGTGCTTATAGTTTAGATGAAGTACGTCCAATTTCTTGTTTTCTCTCTCTTCTTTTTCTCTTTTCAGTTTTAAGTCACCCATTGCTCATCTAGGTTTTTCGAAAACGATTCGCAGAACGAAAATTTTCTCATGGAATTACTCGAGGAGAAATGGTAATTTTATCGTTCGCAAAGGTACATTGCCTCAATCATCAAAATTGACTGAGATCTCCGAAAGTAGCTTGAAACGTTATATTGCAATTATCAGGGGCGAGGCGCTAATGATCGATTATCGATATTTTCCCATTTGAAATTATGGTGAAGAATCGATCATTAAGATTTTCGTTGCCAACACCCTGTCTATCGATCCATTTCCGTATGTTTAAATGACAGATAGATCGATTTATCGCAAAACATACGCTACGCCGCAGGCAATTATTTTCAGTTAATAAACGAAAGAGCAAAATCAGGGTGTATTAAGTTAAACTTTCGTTGCTTTTGTATTCAGCAGTGAGGTTTCAACCGAGTAAACCACTTTAAATACACCTATGTGGATTTTACATCATCTTGGAGGGAAAATTTAATTAATGGATGGGTGTGTTTCCGAGAATCGGTTTGAAACTTACGGATTCAAATTTTGCCCTCTCGATGCACTCACAGTCTTCGCGGAACCGGAGTCGCACATAAAATAATTACTCTCCTCGCTGAAACACTTCCACGAAGCTTTTTTATTTTGTTCTCTCGATTCTTTTTGTCATTATTTCCAGATTTGCTGATTCAAAGTGACGCAGCTCACGACGCAGTCAGTCGAGTGGTTCAAAGCATACCACAACGTAATTGAATTATTCGGTAATTATTTACCTTCGCAAGAAACGCGTGTTTGAAGTCCGTCAAGGAAATTCGTAATAGTTTCGATTCTCAAAATATTACGCGATGCTTTTCAAATGATGCACGATCCCTTTCAATCAATTCTGGGAAAGGGGTCCAATCAAATGCGACGAACCTGTCCTTTGTGTCCCTTAATCGAGGTTGGCCTTGATATGAAAAATATCGCAGCGAGTGATATTCTGCGAGACTTCGTGGTCATAGTTATTCAGCAACCTGCATTTACGCAGGGTTTTATGTTGACAAAGCTTTGTTGAAAAACATCAGAATAGGAAGGGCTGAAAGAAACGAATGAGTATCATACTGGAGATGCCTATCGTTAATCCTCAAATGAAAAGTTGATGCTGCAGATTATTATTAAATCAGTTTTGTCCTCAGGAAAGGAGGAAAGAGAGATATCAACCAAAATGAAATTGAATTGAAAAACAAATTTTTATTCAATTAATTGCTTCGTAAATCACCGGTCAAAGTTTTCACTGAAGTCCCCAAGCCTCTACTCTAATGCGGTTACGGGTTAGCGTGTAGGCAGAGTTTACTCATCAGTGAAAAGTTGCTATTTCCGACTACAGTGAAATCCGTTCCATTTTCAGCAAAAGAGAGATAGAAAGAGGGGGAAAAACAATATTATCCTAAGCGAAATTGGTCTGTAAATATAATTTATTCGATTTGCACAGTACTGAGCTTAAAGGTTCCGCAAAACTCCCCATCCTTTTCCCCATATTTGATTGGAAACTCTTCCCAGAATTGTTTGAGAGGTGTCGTGCATCCTTTGAAAGATAAAACGTAATATTTTGAAAATAGGAATTTTCATCAACTCTCCTTGTCCTCAGCTAAACTTCAGGTGCAGATATTCATGAATTTATCAATAAAAATTCTGAGAAACTAAAAGTTGTCTTAAAGAAAGGTGAAATTAAAACAAAGGTTTGGTTCCAAATTTTGAACGTTGGAGAGCGCTCTCCGCACAAACCGTTTGAATTTGTACCTGTCAAAATTCAGACAGTCCAACATGCATAAAATCACTTAAACCTGAAAAGAGCAACAATGTAACTTTTTATTGTCACGTGTTACTCATTTGGATAAAAAATCAATCTAAAAATTACTTTCCCACAGATTACTCGATTGACTTTAGAGGCTGTTACCAATAGATTTATACAATATCATCGATAGGACACCTGTTTGATGTGTCGAATACAATCCTTTTGACTCCGATCGACATGTGGCACACAATGGATCGAGTCAATCCGAGGGGTCGAACATGAAAATTTTTATTGAAACTACAAATTTTTATGTTTATTTCGTTAAATTATAAATTTTAAGGAGTGCTTCTAGAAGACAATTTCACGAGAAACCCAATGGAACCACTTTTAGAATCATAAAGTTTTGTATAAACGGAGTTATAAGCGTTTACATAGATTCATTAAGCCGCTTTTATAGCGCAGCCTCGCGCTCTGCGACGCCTAGTCGCCATTGCCCCCTATCCTCCCAGAGACCGTCAGGCAATTGGCACCTTTTGATCTCCTCCTCCGCCCCTTGTCGCCAACCTTTCACAGGACGTCCACGCCGTCGCCTTCCGGGAGGAACCCAATCGAAAACCTGTTTGGGCAACCGAGCGTCTGCATCCTTTGCACATGTCCATACTAGACCAACTGCTTGGACCTGCTTGTTATAAGCGTTTAAAGTTTCCAAATTTTGTCCGACCTCTTCTATTGACTCGATCCAACGTGTGCCGCCCAGTCGAAGCGCGAGTTGCAGTCGTTCGATTTTTCATTTGACATTCCAGCACGAACGGTGGAATTTTACCTGGCAGCGACTTAACTTCCTTCAGTAATATCATGGAATGATGTATGTGGTGAATGGGCTCTTCGTACACAAAAAGCGTTGATCAAAATTTTTGATCGAGAATTGGAATTCGACATATAAGCGTTTTTAAGCAATATTAACAAACAGATATTAAAAATATAAAATATTTTCCCGCTGCAAAGAATGGTGGAAATCCACACAAAACAAAACGAGGATGATGAATTTATAGCATGTTACAATGTTACTGAACAGCTTCGAAAAAATCTCCGGAAAAAACGTCCACTACGCGTGGCATGGTGAACGCTCAAAAGAAATGACTACTTCATTGAAGTAAATATTTGGGTCTAGATTAGCTGTATTTTTGAGCTGAAACACGTGAAAACCGTCAATTCCTCAGGTGTGAAATGGCTCAGGAACTTTTCAACGTGTCTACCACACGCCTCCAATAAATTTCCTTGAAGATGGATTCTTTTACGGTATTGAAATTGTCTGCTCAGTGATTTTCTCAACCAAATTTTGAACTCGTTGAATCAGTAATTGTAAAAAAGATGTTTTTTCAACAAAATAAGCTTAGTCAACAACAGATTTTAGTGCATGGCTAAGAAATCGATTTCTAGCAGATCTTAGGAGGCTTTGATTCCGTTTTGGAACTCATGTATGTTTTTAGTCCACACTGAAAAAAAAGTCCGATTATTTTAACCAAACGTCGGCGTTCAATGTTGACCCAGCTGTCCAATTTACAAAACGGAATTTTCAGTTCGTTCAATTGAGTGTTCTTCAAACTTTCTAATATAGAAGCACCAAAGATAGTTGAATAACGCAAAGCACAAATTGAACGTTCGGTTCCTGGAATTGGAAGTTCAATTTGACAAACCGATTAATTGGCCAGTTGCGCTGGGAACAGAATCGTGTTTTGATGCTTGATTCTTGTAGATTATTTAAAAATAAGAAGATCTCTCCGAACAGCAACTTTCTACATTTAATATCAACCAAGATATCGTCCTTTGAAAAGACGGGTTTTTGACGTCATCCATCGCGGTAGTGCATAAGATGGTATGAGCTACCGCGTCGGATGACGTCATAAATCAAGTTTTCCAAGGCGCGCGCGATATCTCGTTTAATATTCAACCTTGAGTGTTGCTGTTTGGACAAATCTTATTATTTTTAGTTAATCTGCAAGAGTAAAGCACCAAAACACGATTCTGTGACCAGCGCTACTGACCCATTCAATCGAAATCGCACTACCATGCAATTCATATCATCGAACTTCTTGTTCTTCCCGAGTTCGCGGTTCATGTGCATGATTCCGAAAGTGACCAAGAAAATCAAATTAAATCGCGCATCTTGAAGTTTATCACGAAACACTGCAGACCTAAACTTGCGTGGTATAAGTAAAAACTTCGCCATAAAACCATGCATCGCCAGTCCATCAACTTTCCCACTTACTTGCTCAAACTTCCCGCCGAACTCGACTCTCGCTTGCTCAGTGACCGGGCAAGAACTTTTGGATCGCATATCCTCATTATTTTTACTGTCTAGTTTCACTCAATAGAAGTTCGCGACGTCTCATCCTTGGCAAATGATGTAGCCCGAGATGGAATGAGATGATATTGGATTAGAATAGCCCGGCGCGGTGCGACCTCCCGTCAATTCCGCGGCGGATGTTCCATTGCATAGTCTGTCACCCGGGGAAATGGAAGTGTTCCTCAATAGACATCGATCGCTCCCGTCGGTAAAAGCGCATCTAAGGCGTGTCATCAGCGTCAACAATGTTCTGGTGATCACTTGACTTATTGTCCCCGGCGCCTCCGATCCACGATGCCGATTTCTTTAAGAAATACACTCATTTTTCAGTGTCTCGCATTGAAACATGAGATAGGGAGACTTTAAGATAGGGTTTTCTCCCTCTCTTTCTTCCTACACTGAAAAAAAAATCTCGGCGTATTTACTAAGAAAAGGGTAAAATTACCAAGAATTCAGGGTTTTATTTGATCCCAGTTTTTCCTTGGTAAAATTATCATTTATGGAATTGGTAATTTCACCAAGAATTCTCGGTAAAATTATTGAACTTTCTCAGGAATTTTACTGGACCTTGGTAGAAACGCCAACATTTTTTATCGACTGTGGTAGAATTACCGAGATAAAATGGCAAAGTTGCCGGGAATTGATTACCAATAAAAGTGGTATTCTTACCTGGAAAAAAAACAGTAAAAATACCGGTTTTTAGGTAAGCTTACCAGTCTGTCTTGGTAAAATTACCAATAATTGGTAAAAAAAAGTGAGATAGTAAAGGTACCAACGGACCTTGGTAAAAACGCCGAGAATTTTTTTTCAGTGTAGGGAGACTTTAAGATAGGGTTTTCTCCCTCTCTTTCTTCCTATGCCTCCTTCCCCTCCCTCATTTCTTCACCTCATTTTATGTTTTGGTGATAAAATGGACCGAGCTAAGAAGAAAGGAACCAAGCCACATCAGCCATTGCCAAATTAATTGGGCAATTTAATTGCTTACATGAGAATGGTTGTGCGGATTTTTGTGCGAATTTCAGTTCCTTTTCTGCCTATAGTACGAGGAAAATCCTCAAAATTTTCAAAGGTATACGCTCAAACGTTCTCTTGTAAAACATTCAATTGCCCACTTAAATGTGGCAATAGCTGATGTGGCTTGGTTCCTTTCTGCTTAGCGCGTTCCAAATATTCCTCTTAATATGCCTTGAATTGTTGAATTATCATTGAATTAACCGAAAATCTCTAATGTATAAACACATTTCTTTGATTTAATTGAAACACTACTTGAAACAAGGAGGTTTCCTGTTGTTCAACCAGGAATTTCTGTCGCGGCATTTTTATCATGAATCATGTTGACTCAGCAGAAAATTTTTCTCAGAGTATTCTCTTCCTCCTTGTCCTTTTTCTTCATCTCCTCGTTGTCATTGTTCTTCTCCCTGTACCTCTTATTCTTCTTCTATTTTGCCCTAAGGAGCACGTTTTTTATTACTTTTCCCTTGCTCCCTCCTTCTGTTCACGTATTTTGTAACATGAAGCTTTCTATGTACTCGTTATATTAATCATTATTTGTTTGTTTCCAGGTAAGCTGATTGCTTTGATTTTCCTAACCAATGGTGCCGTATTCGGTGAGTGTTTTCTAACGAATATCTAAAAAAATAATCGGAAACGTATGTTCCAAGAGGACATAAATAACTCCCAGGTGTATATTTATTGATTTTTGAGGCGGTGCACGTTAGATTGTCTTCACCCAAGATCCCTTTTCTTGTATTTGAAAAAAAGGTATCTTCGATGCAACTTTCATTATTCAGCTAATGGCGTCATTCTCTCTCTTCTGCTGGCATTGTGATGAAAGAATACATTTCGCGCGTCATCGGCCCAGATAATTGCTAGATAGGACGCCCTTTCATTCTTATACGAAGATGAACTTTGAGCCGGAAAAAATAAACACACCGTTGACAAGTTCCAGCTCAAACTTCGCACCTTCACTCAATCTTTTCCAGATTCAATTTAAAGTTGGTGGGACTCAACAGTGAAGTTCTAATCGTGAAGTGTTCGTCGAAGCAGGCTGACACACAACGTGGCAACTTGTTTTGTATATCTATAACTTATCGATAAAATATGTTTACGTTTCGAGAAAACCAAAGAAGAGAAGGGGAAGCGAAACCAAACAAATTTATATTTTGGGCCGCTAATGAGGGTGTACGGCGCACGGTGGTAAATATCCACCGCCAGCGAACGGCATGTCTAGCCATAATTTTTTTAGCCTCTCTCTTCACAATTGTTTGAGATGTCTTTTGGAACGCTTTTTTAATTGTTTTTTTCTTTCTTTCTTCCTTTGTAACACATGAGACTAACTTATTGAGCCTTGTTTGAAGTACCCATTAAATTCTTTAATCGGAGACAACGCCTTCGAATAGAGGAATAGGCACAAAATTACCGTCATGCACACGCAGTAATGTATTCGAGCTTAAATCTGCTAACACAACATTTTGTTTCAAAGTGAGAAACAGCCTTACCATTCTGGTACTAAACTAAACGTAACAAATGTAGGAATCCCAATTGTTTCAGGAGAATGTAATTATGTGCAGCTATACCAGTGGGCATGGTAAATTTCAGGCGCGGCCAAAATGATCGATTAGAATCACTATAATTTTTGCTGCGCAGATAATGACGATGCCATTTGTACACTTGTTTTTTATAGCATTGTTGCACTTGAATTTCTTATCACTGAAAAGAATGATCCCCCAGCGAAAAATTATAATCAGATTTGATAACATACATACATTCTAAGGGCTGCAGATTATTTTCTTCGTTAGAAACTAACACCCCCGCCCCCCTTGCCTTCAAAAAATAACAAGTAATCTGAAGTTTTTCATTTTAAGGAATGCCGGAATGACATTAGGGTTTTTACAGATGGGAGGGTTTCCATCTGAATGTAATCTCTTTCCTTTCATACCAGAAAAATTTTGAAAAACTTTGGCGGATACATGAGCGCTATTTCTTTTTCGCTTTATAGTCATTGAAACTTTAGAGACTCGCATTGTTTCATGCGAGAATCATTGCAGACTAGTAAATATTGTGCTGTTTGTTTTAGGTGTGTCATGAACAAATAACGGAACGATTTTTTTCTTTCTTTTTTCTTTTTTTCAGAAAAGTTTTGATCACATGATAAATAATGTATCTTAAGACCTGGAGGAATTTGTGATATCTTAAGACCCAGTCTTTCCTCACTTTTTTTCAAAACCCCTATTTTTGGTTTCTCAAATTGTACACCTTCTTAGCCTCCGTTGAAAATGTGCACTGAATGGGGCGTATAGACAAACGGGTTCCATCTTACTTTTTCGAAAGTTCGCGAGAGTCAAGATCATTTCGGATCCTGCACGCCTCCTCCGCGCTGGCTCGAAACCGGGAGCTTAAAACCAATATAGAACTTGCGGGATCAAAGTTCGTAGCTTTTCGTCACGGGTATAACCCGTGTGCGGTAGCGTGACGATAAGTTGACGTCTCTTTGTCGGACAACTTTTGATTGACAGCGCGGGCGATACGTATCCGAGCATGATGAATCATCCGACGAGAAATTAAGCGTGGAGATTGGAGAAAGCCCCCCCCCCCCCC
>NW_017547443.1:1212351-1244699 GCF_001854935.1 Bemisia tabaci | reverse complement strand
ACGCTGAAGCGGAGTTTTCACTTTCAACCCTCCGTTTTTGCCCCCCCCCCCCAAATATCAGTGTTGCCGTGGAGGGAAAAGGCGAATTTTATTTAGAGGTTCGGTACATACTACTTTTGCACCCAAACCTCCGAGCTGCCATTTTATTTTAGTTTGGAAATTCCGATTCGATGACTAACGAATCGCAACGTTGGTGCGTGATTTTGGCACCACCTCGCGAGGTGGTTCTAAAAAAGGTTCGACCTATCGAAAACCAACGGATCTGATTGGTCGAATCTGGTAATGATCCAGATCATGGTAATGATGAATCTGGTGTCCACTGGAATTGGTGGTTGATGAGACAAACCGGGACAGAACTTCCCAAAGAGGTTCTGAACTTTAAATCAAATTCACTTGACATGTGTCTGCTTTTAGGAGCTAACGAGAAAGTGTGACTGGGGTAATGGGTCAGTTGCGCTGGTCTCAAAATGATGATTTGCTGCTTGATTCTTGTAGATCACATATCTGGTCAAACAATAACTTCCTTCGTTCAATATCAACCAAGACATCGCGCTTTGAAAATTTCGGTTCATGACGTCATCCACCGCGGTAGTGACACCCTTGGTTTCTTCCACCTTGCTTCCATTTTTCAGGGAGACACGCATTTCCCCTGGTTAACTCGTGAAACTCGGATGAAAGCAAGGTGGAGGAAACCGAGGGTGTCAATACCGCGGTGGATGACGTCACAAACTGATCTTTCAAAGTGCAATATTTCCGGTCATATTGAACGTAGAAAGTTGCTACTTTGACCGATATTATTATTTTTAGCTGATCTACAAGAATCATAAATCAAAACACGATTCTTTGATCAGAGCAACTGACCAATTGAAGGAACAAACAAAATGTAGGTAGTAGTGGTTAAAAATTTCGCGACGTTTCGGGATTTTTAACTCCTGACAACCCCATTTTCTATTGAATACAATTAAAAATAAACTTTGAAAAAGGAAAAACTTATTAGCTCAATTATTAAATTAAGTTGAATCTGTCAGTTTATGTACCCATCAGCTGTGATACGCTTATTTCAGCTTTTGCTCTTTTTTAAATATTTTTTTATTTATTCGGTTGGAAGTGGAGTTGTTAGGACCAGAAATGTTTCAGCCATTTACAGAACTCCAGTATATGGAACCGGATATAGAAGAAATTGTTTGTTGCTTAGAGCATTTCATTGGAAAGTTGTGGCTTATCAATAATTAAAATTCCAATGAATAAAATTGGAAATTGGAGCAATTTCAAGGTGATTTTCCTCATTACAAGAGCTTCCCACGTATCACCAAGCAAATTTTGTTTTAGTCAATGATCGTCTTGCAATTGACTCCCTCCAAGTAACTAATGATATAATTGTCTCCGAAGGAGATATGGCAACCCGGTCCTTAACCTCTGTTACCTCACTTGTCATTGGCAAGTCTGACAAAGGGGCTACGCGGTTTGATAGTAGCCGCGCCGGAAAATCAATCTCAGGCGGTAATTAAGGGAGTCTTTTGAATGCGGGGACTGGTGCTTTAGATAAGGTGTCGAATTTGCTCGAACACGAAGTTTGAAAGGGTTCATAAAATATTTACCACCATCAAGAGAGCATTGTGTTGCTCACCCGAAATTAAGTTGGCTTGATGCTCGGTGATAAAGCAGTCTTTACACTCGAGAGCGGAAAATCGGGACGTGGAGCTTAATCTGCGACTCGGTGATTAATCATAGAAATTTATAATTTCAGCAAAATAAAAGCTTTTGAAAACTGTGATTTTGTTAATATCAATCATTTTGCGTATGACTGGCTGTTACGAATTTTCGGAACTTCAAAGTCTCCAACATCAAGGGTCGGACTAAAGACTTACCCCTAGATTTGTTACGTTGTATCTTTTCAGTTATTCTTCGTTCTTGAAAAGACTACCAATAATTCAAAGAAAATAAAATCCAAATAAATTTAATAAATTGGAAAAGGAAATCAAAGGAATTCAATAAATAGAAGTCAGTGATTCTTGCGTTCTTTTGGACAATATTTTATTGACATTTTATTCAAAAATATCAAATTAATGATATCACGAAGTAGAAGCAGAATTATTAAATGAGACAGTATCTCGCGGGTTAACTGGGGACTAAACATTTGTTTTCTCTGAAACACATTTTTGTTCCGTCTTCCAAAATTTCGTTCAAGGATTCTTCATCCTCGAAATTTTTTGAAATCTGAATATCTGATAAAAATAAAGAGGTAAAATCAGGTTGTATATTTGTCAAATATAGTTAGTTAGTTAGTATAAGTTTAAGACATTCAGCGTCTCAGGCTATTAACGTCTCTATAGATAATTTTGAAAATGGGAGTATATGGGTACGAAAATTTAGATTTTTAAATTAAGAGAGGTGAAGAGTTTCAGAATAGCCAGCCATTGTTTATTCGTTTGTATGTATAGTGTGCGATAATAACCTACCATTTCATTTGCATGAAAATGTTGGAGAATAATCCATTTCAGGCATGCTAAATTCAAGGAACAAACACCGTATTAATAAAGGTATTTCTTTCGAAAATCACACTGATATGGCCAAAGGTCTCCAACGGAACCGACCTAGGTTCGTAATTTTCTAGTTTCACCACCGATTCGTCATATGAATTTTTCGATCGTATAAAATATATCAGCGCAGACATGGATACGAATCTGTCGTGTTGAAAAACGTTCACCGACACTTGACGTTTATTGGAACAATGAAGTTCGGACTTTCAAATGAAACCACAGAACATTCGCGTGATATTTTTATCCCTGCAGTTGTCGCTCATCAGTAAGGGTAGTGGTTTCACCTCTCTGACAACTTTTTAAAACTCCGCTGGGACGCGATAAATCAAACGAGTTTTCATTACGTTTTGCTGGACCTCGGTGCCTGTCTCACCGACGTGAACCTAAAAATCCTTGACTAAAGGGATGCTGGAGGCTTTTGTCGTCGCCAGCTTTGACCACCGATTCCGTCAGTGACAGGATCGCTGAACGAGAGATGAGTTTCTGCTTTTGATCGTAAAGGTAACACGGTGACCGTCTGAATTGGATATTCATAATTCATTGGAATTATACACTATCGATCGAGAAATGACAGAGTTAAGGCGGCTGAAACAAAACCCTATTACACCGAAAAAAAAAGGATGCTGATTTAATATTCTGGATGTTAAGTGTGCGCCAACTCACAAAATGTCGAGTTAACAACTACATCAGTTACTTTAGCAATGTCAAGATGTAAAACTAACTGCTGTGGTTGTTATTCAGCGTTTTGTGACTTCTCACACAATTTTTTTACATCCAGAATGGTAAATCAGCATCCTTTTCTTTCGGTGTATGTTTTAGAAGATACCGCAAAACACACAGTACCTCGAAAAATAAGGGTTAATTACGAATATTTACTAGATTAGACTACTGAAAAAGATTTTTTAATTTCGTCACATTTGAAGAAACCAGAAAAATAGAGCGTTGACCAGCAATTTTATTTAATTTTAAAGCGCGTCTCTGGCACTTTTACAGCAATTAATTCCAACGATGGGTTTAAAAAGTATTCAGTTGAATTTGATCTTATGAGTCAAGAGATTTCCCAAAACTTGGGCAATACTAAATTTCTTCCACCCGGGGTAAACTTAATGATGATGATGTCTCGTTGCTATTATCATACAGTTTTACTGAATTTTTAGTGCTAGCATGCAAAAAAAATTACTGTGCAAGAATTATTTTGGCAAGAGAAGTGAAGGTAGCATCAGAAGCTTTTTAAATTGACAAATTTTCCGGTCACGGAATAACGTGAGCCCTGCGCTCTGTATAGCTCTTTGCTTTCCAGGGCTCACGTGAAAAAGAAAGATACCCTCTTACGTCAGAGAGCGACGAATGAGTTAAGGCTCTACCGCGACTTCGACATCACCAAAACCAGGAACTCACTCCGAAGCAACGACAGAATTTGCGCTCGCTTGTCTCGGCTTGTTTGATTTGAGATGAATTTGAATATTTTCTTCCGATTTTTAGATTAATATTTCGGTTGTCTGCACCAACAGCTTATTCGAGCCATATCGAATCATGCAAATATACGTCAGGATTGGCAGGCGTTGAATGGAAAAGAGGTTGCGGTGCATTGAAAACATTGCTGCCAAGTAATGCAGGAATGATGTTTATGAAATATGATAATATTAACCCGTCGCGTTTTGTGCAGACAGTTGTTTGAGGACCATTTTTGACTATTGATCATCAAGGTAACATATGCTGAAAAGAGACGTACATTTCTAATGGTCAAAGCTTTTCGGATAAAAGAGTTTCATCATCAGGTGATGAAAATACTAAAAATTTAACTGCAAACACAAAACGTAAATATTCTATGAATGATAAGATAGTGATCGTCAACATGGGTCCAAGTCACTAGTATCACAACTTCAAGGCGTTAACTTTAAAATTTTTTTCCTAGTTTTGTCTGAAATTTTCGAGTTTGTGTCTCAAAATCGTTGTAGGGCACTTTCAGTATACTCTTAAGTCAATTTTGGGGTTTTTTGGGGCCACAAGTGTGGCTTTTTTGTGGACGGCTGTGGTTTCAATTTCGAATATTATTTGCCTAATTTTAAGAGCTAATTCTGAACGGCATCCTCCACGCGATCCATTTAAGAGGCGTCAGTTCCCTATCATTCACATTCTGGCAATGCCGCATAAAATTAAATTCCCAAACAAATCAGTCGGTCATGGCTGAAAGCTACCCAGCGAGAACTGTTTTTCAAACTTAGATCAAAAGTAAAAGGTCACAGGATGCACTTTTTGATGCCACAATGCCTCATCAGGCAAAATGCCTTATTTTCAAAAGCTAAGCTACGTATCGATCCGTGATATATCGAATTATGGGTCCTACGCTTGATCATAGTGGGTCCAGAGTACATCCATCATCTGAACTCGGACGTTATCAATAAGGTCTTGCATATTTTCGGTGATGTAAGATTCGGCTGCGTGTTAGGGCTTTTACCACCCGCTGGCTGTTCTGTACTAACCTCGTCTCTTACGTTCATTCCCATACTTGCCGATTATTTTACCATAAAATTTCACGAAGTCGAACGGAGGTCAAGACAAAATCCCGATTAAGTCGAAAAATAAATAAAGCGCAATGTAAAAAACCTACGATTAAAACCTATTTGTGACTTCTATCGCCAGGAAATGCTGCTTAAGTCCAAGAAATTTTTTTGGAAAAGCCGACGCAATTACCATTTTAAACGTAAAAATAAAGAGAAAGAGGTGATTTGAACTCTAAGATACGTTTTAAATAAACATATTATGAGGACGTACCCCTTTTTTTGAAGGGAATATAGAAGTATCTTTAAAATCTGCAACTTTTGATTTCCTTTAATAATTTCTTGAAATTCACACACACAAAAATTTGGGAAAGTTAAAAATTGGAAAATTCACTTAAAAAACGTAAACTTACCATCAGTTATTGTAAATTTGGAAAATTTATTTAAAAAAATCAATTACTGACTCTGCTGTGTGTAAGAAAATTGTAAACATATCCTCAATATTACAAAAATGGCCAAGATTTGCCTTCGTCCTGTGAAATCGCTTGTTTGTAGATAAGCGGTAACCCTCAGTAGGGTGGCAAAATTTAATGAAAAATTAATCTTGAAATTTCACAGATTTATGAAAGATATTGAAAAATACCGGTTCCTTTTCATGTTTCATAAAGTGTAAAAATCGTGACTTTTCTCTACTTTTCTGTGTTTGAGTGCGGGTTGTACACTCTAGCCCATGAAACATATGAAAAATTTCACAGCTTCCGTGAAATTTCATGAAATATTTCACAGAAATTTCCAATCTTTCATTTCTTTCCTACGTTTCATGCCACCTTGCTCCATAGCCATCGATAAGTCTAAAAAAAATTGCTCTCGTGTAATCCACTGTCGCACAGTGGATCGAGTCAATCAGAGAGGTCGGACATGACATTTTTGATTAAAAATGCTAATATTGATGTTTATTTCGTCACAATTTCAATTTTGAGGGGAGCTTTTGAAAGAAAGTTTCACGAGAAAACCAATGGACTCACTTTTAGAATCTCAAAATTGTGTATAAACGGAGTTATATGCCTACAAAGTTTTCAAAATATGCGTTCAAAGTTTTCAAATTTTGTCCGACCTCACCTATTGACTCGATCCATTGTGTGTCGGAGCAAACACCGTGCAACATTTATTCGAGAAACGCGTGTTTGCGAGGGCGAGGAACACTCCGATCGTGGAGTGGGGATCTCGACAGTCGATACCGCAGGGCAATTTTGAAAATGCGCCCCACGAGAGAAACGGGAGACCACCTGTTGGGGGCTTCCCCAAAGTTGGCGGAAACTGTCGCCATGAACGGAGCGCGTAACTTGGAGGGGGTGCGTGCAGTTGACACGCTTTTCTTCTATGACCGCACTTTCCAAGTTGCTCATCCATGCAAAGCAGCCACTACCTCACAAGCGATGTTCCGGGCAAGACTTTTATCTATATTAATTATAGTCGGTGCTCCAACTTCACCGGGCGCTCTGCGCAAAATACGCCTGGAAACTTTGAGCACTGCCCAGTATTGGTGCCTAAAAAAGTGAGATGCAGCCAGAGACAAGAGACCCTCGACTAGCCTCTAGGTGACGGGTGGAAGCTTTTACTTTTGGGGATTCAGCAATTCCTCATGGGCAATTATAAGGGAGCAACAGTCATCACTCTTATTTCGGCTGTTGACCTACCTACATGGTGGATGATGAGCTTCGGGTGACGTCATGAGCCAAAAAAGTTTCCCAAAGTTCGGTTTGTTTGCAAAACGAAACTGCCAACACGTTATCAACCATGTAGGTAAGTCAATATTAGAATGCTGAAAATCCCGAAAGTAAAAGCTTCCACCATTGCCAAGATACTAGTGGAGTTTCTCTTGTCTCTGGATGCAACCCTTCACGAATTCTTGAAGAAGGGACGCTGGGACTCTAAAGAGAGGATGTTGTGGTACTTCCTTACTTTACACGCTGAAAATGGAAGCTGAAAATGGAGATCATCGATGCACCGTTGAGTGGTGCCCTGAAAAGTGGGCCACAACACGCTATTTTCAGCGATCGACGAGATCATTGCACCTCTGTTCATAGTATGGCGGCCTGAATTTTGAAGCTACTCGTAATATTGTAAAAGGTTGTAAATTTTTACAAATTTGTAATATTTTGTGTATGAAGTGAACAATGACTGAGAATGGGTTTCAATGGTCACCATTCAACAGCGACACCGCGATAACCTATTTTCAGTAATGCATTTCATAAAGCAATTTGCGGCCCTCGTAAAATTGAATGCGCCATGATAGGTATTGCATAGGCAAAAAGTATTTTTACCTCTTAAAAGTCGTGGATGACTTAAAAAATTGGCTCGCTACTTAAAACGACTGCTAAAGTTTTAGCCTGATATCCATAATCTCAGTCTGAATGGTATTGTCGTGGAGTACCGTAAAACCGCAAACTTTTAAATAAAGACAGTCATGGAATTAGAGGTCCGAGAGTATCATCAGTTTTTCCCCGCAAGTTCAGCGAAACGGCGACACCGTTCAATATGAAAAAATCTTGGAATCATCCACGAACAACGTTCGAATGATCGAAAAGAACCTCTTTCTTAATTTATCATACCGACTTTTTCGCCTGATTTATCACACGATACTCGATGGAATGAAGCAAATTTTGAGGCCGCCGATGAATAATAAAATTAGGCGCTCTCGCAAAGAAAGCGCTCCGAGTAAAAAGAGATGACCTTGCGGATTGATTTATCACACGGAATCCAATTGAAAAATGTTCACTTCAGAATCGCTGATGAATGTAGTGCAATCAGAGCACCAAAGGAGCAGAAAAACAAACCCCGATTCCTCTTTCTCTCGAAAAATCATCGGACCCTGAATTGGTCCGTCCCGATACGGTAAATAAATGAGAACGTTATTTACATGCTAGCACCATCCCCTGATCTCATCCACCTCCCTATCCCCCTCCCCCTCCTGCACGCAGAGGACGAGCCAGCCATAAAGGGCCACGAAGGGGCGACTAAGCATTATACTTTGAGATTACTCCTCAGACAGTCTTGCCAAATTTAGCGAGAAAATGTTTTAATTTTATTAATTTCTCGTAAAATGCACTTAGGAATGAGTACATGCCATGTTCACTGTAAGTTGAAAGGAATCTGTATTCGGACGAGACGGGATTCTCGTTGTGTGGATGGAGCTTTTTGAAATGTACTCCGGTACCACTGCAGTCCTGCCCAGAAGGGGAAAAATCCTACTTACGGTGTTTGCACAATTTCTTTGAAGGTAGCATGGGCTCTAGACCTCTCCTTTTCCATTCCTGTGGCTCTATGACGTTCGTAAAAGGTCCTGTCAGTTGAACCGTCAACCGATGTAAACCTTTTGAATACTCTCTTCAATCTCGAAAGCTACTCATTTTCTCTCGCAAAGACGAGTTTACAGATTTATTCAATGTTTCTGCTTCGAAATTAGCTCGCAATATTACATAGGATGTACAGTTCCGCATAAATGTAAATGTAGCATCATTAAACATCAATATTTAAATTATTTATATCATCTTGATTTTTTAATTCACAAAGCAGAGGTTGGGTTTACATTAAGAATTAGGAAGACAACGAAGAGAGGAGATACTTCTGCTTCCCTTTCCATCATTCGCGAAGGAAATTCGGTGAACCCGACAACTATGTTTTAAGGCTTCGTTTTTTCGACCCTTTTTTTGCCTGCCTTCTTCGTCGGGTTTTTCCGACTACTGTTTTTATCAGATTGATTTTGCTCTCACGATTGCAATGCTCTTGAGTCCATACCTGCTCGGTTAGAATTGCAAATGCCACACCGGTAGCAGCCCCCGCAAGGCGCTTTCTTATTCAGCGCTTCAGTGTTTACCGAGTCCACATAAAGCTTGAAGAAGTAGAGGAAGAGGGAGAGGGGAGAAAATAAAGAAAAAACACTCTTCGAGTGGCTCTGTGATAACAAAAAAGGCACATGTACAATCTTCTTACCCCTTTTCGTTGATTATGAAGACCCCTGACATTCATTTCAGATTGCTTATCTCCAACTAGACATACCGATTAAAAATTTGAGGAGTAAAAATGAAGAATGATGAAAAGTGTTCATGGCGAGGTAGCTGATGTAAATATTTAACCCAAAAATGATACCGAAAGAAAGACACTTCTCTCTGAATGAATCTTAATCATGATACTTGGAAAAAGAATGTTTGTGATTATCAGGAGGAAATTTGGAAACATTGAAATGAAGTTACGTTCTTTTGTGAGGAAATCGACGATTTATGATTTCCAAAATCAGTGACCAGTACCACGGAGTGCGATAGGATTGTGCGAATGTCCCTTTCTTAACCTTTTTGAAGATGCATATAGGATTGCGCGAAAGTCTCAGGTACTGAAAACTCACATATCGCGAATATTCAATATTCATTGAAGAAGCGTCAATCTGACAACCTCGGTAGTTTGTGGTAGATAACTACATGATTCTAAATAAAAGAATCGAAAATCTCGACGCGATACTTCCGTTCGTTCTATTCTCTTTTAATGTAACAAAAAATAAATATCATCCGAATTTCTTAATCTTAACAATGAGGATATATATTTTCCCTTCAGTTATGGTAAAAACTGGAGCAGAAAGTCAAGAATGATGGCACGCAGTCTCAAAGCCTTCCTAGTCTTGTAGGTGCTATTATGCGTTTCACGCCAACTGGCCGACTGCACTGCGTTTGGCGCAATGCGAGAAGTATTCATGCAGTCTTGTAGGCGCTAATATGGGCTCTACGCCGACCGCACTGTTTGGCGCAATGCGAGAAGTATTCCTAAAATCTTGCAGGCGCTAATATACGTTTAACGCCGGTCGCATTGTGTTTGGCGCGATCATTCGAATTTGCTTCATTTATCGTCAGAAGGAAAGACATCGATGATTAACTAAACTAAACTAGTGTTAACATAAAAATGCGTCTATTTTCCAACTGTTTTCTGTTTTGCCAAACTTCCACCTTAAATTAACTTCATTTTAAAATCGCGCATTCCTCTAGCAGATGTGCTCTGCTCTTTTGCGCAATCTTTGTGCTTTTTTCGCGCAATCAATTTATATTTAGACTTTTCCCGCAACACTGGATTACCTGCCACCTGGTGGGTAAACGTAACCAGATGCATGGTTAACAGTGACACAAATTTAGTACTGCAGCTGTAAATTTCCTAGGGATTATTGATTATCAGAAGTACAGTAACCGTTAACAGTTTTTTTCATCTGTGTAATGTTTATAGTAATCAATAACGGTCAAAACATCCTTTTTTTTTTTGCTAATACTACAATTACTACAAGAAAAGAACACCGATCTCGGTTGATTTCAACACCATCTAGTGTAGGCCCGTAAACCTAACGGGTTGGCTATGAAGAAAAATTTATTCCAACTATAATCAGCAAATTGATTAACCGAAGGTATAAAAGTGACTCGAACCAAATGTTCGCGAAGAGAAAAACTTAAACACAACGAGGTGTTGAATAATATGCAAAGCAAGAAATTTCGATGTTTTTTGGTCATTGGGTAGACTGAAAGAATAAAAACTCGTGATCTATTTTGAATTCGAACACAGGTGAATCCCAAGGTAAGTGTAACGAAGGTATGCACTTCTTCGATTCAATCACCCCATAAGTTCCTTTCGTTTCGTCTCAGCCTTACGTTTGGAATCTATGGCGAGAGATTCGACCAATGATATTCGAGTATGAAAATTGGCATTTTATTTCGAACTTCCCGCCAAGATTGAAAAGGAACGAATACAGCGGAGTATTCAGACGATTTTTGATAGTCTGTAGGAAAGGAGCATGCCCTCGTTTCACCTACCTTGGGTGCGACCAGCTCTTCTTCATCACGAGACACGCCAGAAAGTGGAAATGATTCGAACGACGCGGCAAATTGCGGAGCGAGCCTCCCCCTCCTCCCTCCCCCCGGCTCCACTCTCCCCGCTAAGGATGTCTGCATTGCGCTAAATTACCACCGAAAACCACACCTTTCGCCTTTTTCGCTCGCTTGTAATACAAGCAACGGGGCTGGCGCAAGCTACAACCAACAATTAGCGATTAAAATCGAAAAGAAATGAACACTTCAGTCGGCGGCGCTGCAAAATCTCGAAACAACTCCCTTAAATAATATTTTTACTGTTATTGATGGAACTAGGGAGTTATAACGGCGAGACGGAACTAAAGCAGACTCACAATTACGATTAAAATCTATGGCAGATAATCGATTCCTCGGTAGACCGTTTGTCTTGATGAATATCAATTATGCCTTTACGCTTTGCACACTCTTGTTTTGTCATTTAGACACTATGCTCAAGACTTTTTGAATATGTGAAGGTCCATGAGTCGAGTCAAACAAATCCGTATTTAAAAACATTATTTTTTACCTATGTGATGTCTTTTTGAAATATTATCTATGTTTTTTCTATGTCTCTGAAGGTAAGAAATACTTCTTTTGAAGTTTTAACCTATCTGGTAACAAATTGTCGCTTTCTCACCCCCTCTCCCCCAACCTTACATATACATCCGCAATTTGTAACTCTCCTTTGAGAAATAGTCGGGTCAATTTGACCTGGCGTGGGATATGTACGGGTAGCCGTCGGAAAAAAAAATTCTTGGCATAAAAAAGCTTTCTACAAAATTTTCTTTGCTTCAAAGTGATAATTGTTTCGCACACATCATAGTATATTTTGAGGAAACTGAACCTTAACCGTTCTAAAATTTCAAAAATAAGAGACCATTCAAAGCGTGTTGATGACAACGATGAGATACCACTATTCGTGCTTGATGGATGTCCATGTTGCATCTACAAAATTGAAGGCGCGATGGCGCTAGGCTCGAACTTGTAACGCTCTGCTTTATGCTACCGATGATATTTTTCAGTCGCTCACATTCGTGGGAAAAAACAAATATTTAAAATAAAAACTAGGCCGAAAGGCGTCTTTCCTACTTTTCGGTTGCGTTGCTCACGTGCTCCTTGAAACACCACCATAAAAATGAGACAAACGGAACCGACATAACAGGAATCAGAGCAGAAGAAAGGGTACGAGTCGAAGACAACACAGAAATACGACTATTCGTTCTTGATGGATATCACTCTTCTATCCTAAAATTTACTTGAAAAATACGTTGAAGCGCTCGATACATCTTTGAAAATCCTTGATTTCTATAATTAAACTCCTTGAAAAGTTCTTGATCTTAATTTTGAAAAGCTTGCATGAGCATTGCTTATAAGTTCAGAAATTGGCCCATGCCAACGCGACCTAAACTTTGGAACGCATCACCTGAAAAGCTCCAAACTGATGCAGAAAAGCTCAATTGCCTGAAGCTACAGTTCGCATACGTGAAGACACACGATTTTCTCAGCGGGATCGAAAACTTCGTGATCTGTCGCCGGTTAATACTGCAAGTTCTCCAATAGCGAGC
Organism: Bemisia tabaci; assembly: GCF_001854935.1. Taxonomy (NCBI): domain Eukaryota; kingdom Metazoa; phylum Arthropoda; class Insecta; order Hemiptera; family Aleyrodidae; genus Bemisia; species Bemisia tabaci. The sequence continues at coordinate 1,232,214 of NW_017547443.1, read as the reverse complement.
GTTAATTTGATGTGCAAAGCTCGCTTAGAGGGAACCTGTTGAGCTTGCCCCGTTTAGAGCGCTTAGCCTGGCTGAAGTACTCAAGGCTACTTCTCAAAGGAGGCTTAATATTCAATTTAGAGGCACTGTTGACTCAAACACCTAGCTGCCATCAAGACAGCATATACACCGACAGTAATATATATAACGCTCCTGCGCCGCGACTCTTTCACATTTTATGATTTCGCTAGGGATTAAAATTCTAGATTAGGTAATATATTGTAATTGAAATGACAAAAACTAAACGCACAATATCACGGTAATTGAAGTCATCCATTACGGCACCTACATTGTTGGTTTCCTAAACTGAAGACTTTTTAGATGATGCTGATCGTCCCACTATGTGATCGAATGGTCAACTGGTTTTCGGACACCAAGAGAGGATGTTGACAAGTCAAATATCTAACCGAAGAAAGGACTGATTGAAATATAAAATGTTAAACAAACCAATCTCGTAAAATTCCATTATTGAGTTCCGCGATCCAAAACAACATTGTAACGATCATTGTGCTATCTTCATTCGCACGATCAATTTAAATCTTAAATACCTTTTAAGAAGGCTATCAACGTTAATACTGCATATAAAAACTTATCATTTAGCCGCGGTTTTATCTTGTTCTTTTATGAATAATCTGCGAGATGCTACCAACCAATTACGATTCTGCAACTAGCTTAACTGATCCATTAATTTGAAAATTTTCGCACAGGTGCAAGTGCTCAGAGCTCGTGAGCCTTGAATACCTTATCGAGTGCAGCGTGCGAAGCTCATGGACTTTCAGTTTTTATACATAATTTTCTCCACCTCTCGTTTCGCTCGGGCAAAATTTGCCGGGGATCGCCCGACGTGCAGCCCGACCCAATAAAGCACAATGCCCATTAGCGCGGAGAGAGCGGTCCTTAATGAGAAATGGGCACGGGATGTCGCATTGATACTTGGCGACATTAAAACACCGATAATGCAATTCTCAACGCGACCAAGTTTTAAGTGGAGCTCCGCTTTTTATTTGCCATTAATTATTACCGAATCCCCGTAACGCCAACATTAAGAAGAAAGAGCTTCGGCAATATTTAATGGTTTTCGCACCATGCCGTCGCCTCCGTGGATGTCACTCCACACTTGCCAAACTTGTAGGGAAATCAATCGGGATCTCCGATGTGACATCGAACTGAGAAAAGTAGCCAGGCTCAAATGTAATCAAAATCCGGAGCATACACTACTCCCGGAAATCTTGAGTGATATGAATGAAGTGTGGAATGTGCGCCGCTGTCTTGCGGAGTAAAGTGTGATTGGACCACTAAATTCTGTCATCGGAATTATTAATGGTTTTGGTAGCAAATCTTTGGAACTTTAGCGAGTATTAATTTACGATGTAATACGGTTGAGTTCTATAGAATGTTTGACAAAAATTGCCATTTTTCTGTTTTTTTTCAAGCTTTCATTAAGCTTTCTCCAATTACAGTGTCAAACCAAGGGGGTCTTTTTTAGGGAAGAAAATGCTCAAAGGGCCGTTCAAGTTCTATGTAAGCCACTCAGGGTGGGGAAGAGGTCCGAGCTTGGCTTCAGGGTTCTTACGTAAACGGGCTGGAGGTCAGGCCAAGGCTTTAGAATGGTTCGAAAGTTTAGAAAATCGACGCTTTTCTAAAAAAAAATAAAAAAAAATCATCAGAGGCTGTAGCACCGACAGGGACACTTTTTGATAAAAAAAAAACTTATGTTGAATCGTTTCTTTATTCTTCTTTTACCCATAGAATATGCCTCTGCAGTCCAGTGTTTTAACCCAAGAACACTCCGTCTAGCCTTATGTAAGCCTTTTACGTACGAGTCGCTGTTATAGCGCTCTTTGGCGCTTTGCGACACCTAATCGCCACAAAGCTCGGTCTTCCCACAGGTTATCAGGGAGTTGACACTCCCTCATCTCACTTAACACCCCCTGTCGCCAACCTCTCACTGGGCGTCCCCTACGCCTCCTCCCAGGAGGAACCCAATCAAGCATCTACCTTGCATGTAGCCCAAAGCATGTAAGCCTTTTACTTTGATAAAATACGATCATATTTCCCAATAAAAATAATTTTCTCGAGTATTTTCAGGTTTTCCGCGTTATTTTTTGGAGCGATTGGGGGCGGGGGTGAGGGGGGGGGTAGACGAGTCAAGCTAGGTTTACGCGAATCAAAGAGAAAGGTAAAAGGCTGGGTCACGGGTGGGAGGGAGATCAAAACATCGGTCAAAACGGCTTACGAAATGCTTGAACGGTCCCCAATATGCCACTCAGAACACGGCCCGTATTTGCCAGACCAACCGCACTCTCACGATCCATCATATTCGACGCAATATCGACGGAATCGGCAGCGTGGGGCATCATGTACACTCGATTGCATGGAGTGGGAATTACTGAAATCTCGACGTTCGTCGGCTCTTAATAAATTACACATTAAAACGGAAACCACTTCCGATTCCTTCCGGTTTGTCTTCGCAATTACGTGAATGAATTCCGCGATCCGCGACCGTTGCGCGCGTTGCCGGCTCCCGCCAACCCCCCCCCCCCCCAATTACCCATTCCGCCCCGCTATCGAAAAACGCCGCATGAGCATTCGGATGTTGCCAAATTTCCTATCATAAAATATTTAATTTTGAAAAAAATTATACATATTGTTCCTTTGAATTCTCATACTATTTATATCAAATTACGGACGAATTCCTCAAAAAAAAATCGGAGGAGAAATATTCATTAATTTTCCTGGAAATTCGTAATTTATCGAGGAAAATTTGGCAACGCCTGATGGTTCTTACGGCGTTCTTCCTTAACATGGCAGCGTTCCCTCTTATAAAGCGCGGGGGTGCAGTTCTGTTGAGATCGTTCAGCGCTCCGGCGGGTGACCTAATTACTCGCCTTTTATTTCATCGGAATGTCGCTGAAAGTTTCCATCTTTCCCGCTGGCTTGCCCCGACACTTCTCGCCCGTCGCCGTCGGGTTCCACCGGGGGACGGCTCCAGTCGAATTTCCATTTTAGCCGGAAACATCCCCTGATGGATGATCTGCGGTTGATCCGCCCTCGGGGTGGCTCGGCGAAATATTGCGTGGGGATGAGGAGCGACAAATCGTCGCTCCTTCAACGTAAGGGCGTATCTCGATTTCCACGTGACCCCTAGCGTCCAAAACACTCTATGCATTCCTGGGCTCATGTGGAAATCGAGATACATTCCCACGTCAGAGGAGCGAAGAAATGGATGCGCGTTGAGTATGACTGGGTAACCTCTCCTCCGCTTCGTGTTCCAACTTATCCGTCCAGTGAAAGGAAGTAATGATTATAAAGACTATTCTAATCGATGATAATACCGAAATTAATTGCATTTATTATGCGGCCCCTGAGAATTCAGAAACAAACGGGAAAACTGTACTACGTTCGTATTAGAAAAGTGCTTAGCTGGATTCTGTGAAGGCGCGTTCCTCAAGTGCGTTCCTCGCATGTTCCTCGAAGAAGATGAGCAACGTTGAGATGAAAAAACTCGCTCACCAAACTTTCAACTATCAATTGGACGTATTTCTACCAAACAGACCTATGTGCAGATGAGAAATATGGGGTGTGCTCGTCGAAGCTGCATAAGAAGCAATGTAAAAGTGGGCGTGACTCCTTTTGAAGAATTCCTATGTGCCAACTGAATGCGAGATTCATGAGCCGCGGGCATGGCAAGAGAGCGATATGGACAGGGCTCATGAGTTAAAGACGAAGCGGAAGCGCTTTATTATTCTCATTCACTCTTACGGCCAGAGAACTAACGAGCACACCCCATATTTCTCACCTCCACATAGGTCTGTTTGGTAGAAATACGTCCAATTTTGAGCCAACTGCACTGTCGCTAAAAAAGTAAATTATAGAAAAACGAGTATCGTCTTCCGTGCTTTGATATCAGAAGCATTAAATAAAGGTGTCACAGGTTGATCTATTCTAAATATGATATACCGCTCTATGGCGCGCCATTTAAACGCATTGCCACTAGTATACTAAAATTCTTGAGGCAGGATAAAGTCAAAACGCGCTCCCTGTCGAATGAGCGCTTAAAAAGGAAGTATCTTGTGGCCTGATTATTGAAATCAAGGAGGGTGAAAAAGAAAACAAACGTAGCGAACATGACGACATCATCCCCGGTTGCTGTTTGGATATTTTCATGTAGTTTACTAAATACCAATCCCGTTCAAAATATATAGGACTAAGTTGTGATTAACACATCATGCATTACTTTCAAAGTATGCAGAAAAAAGTCTAGAAACCGAACAATCATACTTTAACAACCGTAGAATACATTTTTCCTGAAATCTGTGGTTGTTACAACTAAATTTGAACCATAGTGAAATCTCCGGAAGTTTTCAAGAGAAATATTTTAATCCAATACTTCGGGAATTTAAGCGGCTTGTTTTTTAATTCACATCTTGTCTAATGACCCATTTTTTTCAAATTTGTTGTTTTTATAAATTTTGCTAATTTTTTAATTGTTTGATTTAGTTTTTGGCAGTTTTAAAACGATTCAGTACATTTGCTACATTTTAACAAAACGTAACAAAGAGGGTGTATCATGGGGACGATTCATGAAAACGTATGATGGAACGACGGCCTAAATATATCATCAGGGTGACAAATATAGCGCCGCTAATAAAGAACGGGCTTGTTGCAAGAAGAGCCTCGAGGAAAGATTTATTGCGGAAAATAAGCCTCTGCTATAATGAAATTTCAGGCAACGAATATATGAGGCGCGCACCCGTAATCGTGCGTTTGAATTCTAATGTGCGTTCCTGTATGAGTTTTGATTTAAAATTCTAACGGAAGTTCATTCCTTTTTCGTTTATCCGTTCGATTGCACTCTTTCTAAAGCGTGAAATTCGTATTATCGAATCTACTTCAACGGAGTGAAACCAACTCGATTTCGTTTTTTCGTCACGCTGGCTAAAGCCGCCATTCACGGAGATACATGGAGCTCTCACGACCTATATTTTTGTGTTCAACAATTTTCCCGATATTAACGCATTATCCCACGCGCGCATTCCCGAGCTATTTCAAATAGAAATGATAATGATAAAACACAGAAGAGCTTTTGGATGCACGCTGTGTAGAAAGCAGTTCCAGACCTTTTTCCAAGTGAAAAAGCGAATATTTTTAAGTAATTAATTTTTCTCGCTAGATTTTGTACATAAATTAGCGTTCTTCCGCAAAAACGAGTTTTATGCAAAAAAATAAGTCAACTACGTGTTTTACAAACGAGAATTGGTAACACTTGGAAAAATAAATCACGCTAAATAATTTGAATTCATAGGTTGGCTGCCCTTTTAGGCCCTAACAGCTCCATGACTTAATCTTAAAATTACCGAAAAGTCCGTGCTCTCGCTGTATAGGTACTCTAGTAGCATCTACAGGGAAAGAGCGATTCTCGGCAAAAACTTTATAAATGTTATGGTTTAAATTTCATTCCAGAGCGTTTTACCTAAATTTAAAATTTCCGATCGCGTCTAAAACTCTGTTCACATCTTGTTTCTTCACTTGAGGCCCAATGCTCCATGAAACCCTGAAACTTGCAGACCAATCAGGAAACAACAAAGGTGTTTTTTTGCTGTAAGAGGAGTAAAATGATAAGGATTAAATGATCTTCCCTTGTTAATCTATTTTAGGCTCAAATGAAAGTGACAAGATACTCTGCTTTCCGCCGCAGGCCACAGTAAAAAATCCAAAGGCATAAAGTCAAATATCACAATAAAATGATGGTATCTCTCACAGAGGGGGAACTCTTTCCCAGTAGTTCACTTGAATTACGAGCACCTCTGAGGCGGTGAAGTGTGCTCCGTGGGTTGCATAAACAGCCGCTTGCCGGCGCATTTTTATGTTCAAGGTGCTCCATTTGCGGCTGAAAAATTATGACATCTTGGTGAGCACAGGAAGGAAGGCAAATGGGCTCTTTTAATTGCCGCTTTAATTGTCGGCTCAAATCGTCGTTTTCCTACCTCATATTTCTTCATGAAGCCCGCATGAATAATTTGACGAAACCGCGGTGGGTTTTACGTTCTACGACGAGAGCATCGCTATCCGGATTAACAGACGGCCAGATAATGAATGAACCCGTGCCCACACAAAGTTTTCGCCCTTTTTCGTGATTTATACTCGTCTAGTCCTCGCAGCAGCAAGCCCGTCCGTAAAAATTAGAATTCCTCAGGGATCTCTTTTGCCCAACCATGAATGGGTCCAAGAGAACTTGCAATAAAACTGAGAACCGCCCCCTTCCTCGGAAGAAATTTTAAATTTCTAGAATGCTGCCGTGCACGCTGTCCCTTTCTTTTAAAAAAAGTCATTATATCTGAAAATAGGATGATAAGTTCTTCAGAATTTGGGGGAAAATGGGGGATTTCTTGCAATCCTGAAAAATCGGAGAATTTGGCTGCCGAACCTACACTTCTTTCCTCCGGCCTAAAGCTAGATTAGATTACATTTTGCAATAAGGAACCACTATCTCTGGCCCTTCCATAAAAGCACCTTCCTACGTAGGGAAACCAATGGCGTTTATGTCGTTCCTAAAATAAGCCAGAAGTAGTGAATCCTTGTTGCAAAATGTAGTCAAATTATTATTTTCACATCCATATGCTTTTGCGGCTAAAATTAGGACTCCTGCACTTATTTCTCCTGTACATATAACTTTATCACCCGTGCAAGATAAGCAAGTACTTACATACAAACCGCTTCATGAGCTCTCTTTATCAGACCATTTAAAAATTAAGGTGTTATTGTCTTTAAATAAAAGTTACAAAATGAAAAAAAAAAAAATCATTAAATTTGAAGACCTTTTTCCCCTCTCACAAACAAAGCGGGTCATGAAAGTAAATTTGGGGCGCCTCAGTCAAATGGTGGGTGCTATGTGGGGCAAGTTATCCCGTAGGTGTAGGAATAGGTGTTAAAATAGCGGAGTGGGAGGGATAAAAATTTCCCTCTCCGAAGCATGCACAATGACATCAATTACCCCAATTTTCTCCTAATTCCGGATCAATGAGGTTTTAGGGAGGTCACAAGTGGGCTCGAACCACTCTGTTAATTGGTTCGAAGCTCCATGCGTGGGGTTAAAGCCAGCGGCGCGGCGTGCTTTGCGATATATCGATTGATCTGCCATTTAAACCCAAGGAAAAGGATCGATAAGCAGGATGCTTGCAATGAGCCCCTCAATAATCGATTCTTTACCACAGCTTCAAATGGGGGAAGTATCGATAATTCAAGCTCTGCGCCGGAGTTTACTTCACACGATGCACTTACATTCCCGCGCGGTTGTGTTTACATTGTTGCGGCTAATTCGACAGATTTACGCCCTCGTTTCGTCACTCCTCCGACGGACTGACGTATCTCTATTTTCACGTGAGCCCCAGGAAGAATCGATCTGTACGGAAAACAGGGCTCAAGTAAAAATTGAGGTACGCCTTAACGTTAGAGGAGGGGCGATTTCTGCGGAGTAAGTGAATCCTCGCACTCGTTCGAGATACGAGTTTGTTTATGCCAATGAGCCGGATATGTCTAGAGCTTCAGCGCTGGAACGCCTCTAGGGAGTCTAATTATGAGCGCTAATTGATTCAAACACGCAGACGAAACCGCGAAATTCCTCCGCGATTTTAACCCAGGGGTTTTGAAGGTTGCGCTCGCCCTTGTAGCAGAGATCGTGCATCTGACTATGGTGTTTTTTAATTAAAGACACCCTTGAAAAAGTGATTAGCCTAGAAATTAGTAGGGCTGAGTCTGAATCGTGGATGAGAGGGGTAAGAGAGCCGTAGCCCCGAAAAATCTGCACAACTTCAAAACCAAATTACGTTAGGTATTTGGTAAATTGTTTTTTTGCGTTCACGATAGGAATTTCGTGCTGGGAACGTTGCATAGTTGAAATTCGGGCTAAACTTTCTTATGAATTTCTTCTTCGGTGTCTCAATTTAAAATCATTGAAAAACCGAATAGTTTAACCGAAAATTACTGTTCTGAATACAGACGCATACAATGGTATTCAGATTAAATTGAGACGTTTAAAATTGGCGCTCAAAATTCTCACGTTTTACCCCGTGGCCTGCATTTTGTTTAAAGTCAACGCAACTTTGATCGATGATCAACTTTTAATGTCATTCAATTCGACTTGAGAAGAATCCCTGTTCTTTGAAAAATACAATACAAATTGGTATCATGTTCAATGCAATTTACCATTTAATTCGTGTAAGATAATCAACACTCACAAAAAATATCCTCATGGATCTTCATCAAGATGCGCTGTGTATGGAACGTACAATTTTCTCTTGATCAGTCGGACTGCATTTTGCAATTTGGACCTATAAATTCTGGCTCATCTGAAAAAAACACTTATGTGCATAGAGATACTAATGGCACATACGTTGTTTTTAAACCGGGCTAGGAATTATAGTTCCAAGTTCCAAAATGTAGTCCAGTTGAAATGTTATCAAGTGTTGCGAAAATATGAAAAAATAAACTACTTTCGAATATAATACTATGAGAAGAATATCCTTTCAATCGTCCAGCTCCTGGCTGTGAGGCTCGTAGAGCAAGAATACATCGAAGCTAATCTCTGTAACGAGTGATTTCTCAATTTCAAGTCAAGATAGATTGTTCGCAAAACCCAGAAAGTTCGCGGATTCAAATTCAACTACTGCCACGATAATTCACTTTTTAGATGGGGCGCGCTATCTTTCCAGCCCCGCCGCCGTTGGAAACTTCTTATTCCCTCCCCCAAAAAGCCGGCATCACTTACTCACCGAACTTTAAATTAACCCCGTTCACCATCCTCCAGGCGAGTAGCAAGTCCACCAGAGCCACTTCGATAAACAAACCGGGAGCAAACTATTATTTCGCTATCGAATTTATGTCGGCGATGAAAATCACTTGTTGAAATATGACCTCTCCTTAATTCCATCCAGGATTACGACTTGCGAGAATTCGTTTTGGGTTTGAAGTACAAAAAACCTTACATAGATTTCTGCCGAGCCACATCGGTAATTTTGCATTTTGAATAGATTTATTTCAAAAATAATTGAACTACATCATCTCAAAAGTTAACTTAGCTTATGTTAACTTACAAATTAGAGTTTATGTTTACTATAACGCAAGATTAGACTTCTACATCGAAATAATTATGCCAGAACCGCACATGTAGTACCTACAAATTCTGCAATTCACAAGAAACTTTTACCTTCCATTGATTTCAATAATCGGAAATTGTTTTTACTTCGTGCTTACTGATTTCCAGAACACCGAAAAATGAAATGCTCAGATAGCATTCGGACTATCAAAAATGTATCTGGTGATTCCTGGACTCTAGCTTCACTCCTAGCAGCGGTTAATTTTACATTTTATATACAGGAATGCCAACTTAACTTCGGCCGCAGCAGAACCGGTGTAGAGATCTTTAGACACTTTTTTAAATCCTGGATGCTAAAACAGAATATTATATTTTATTGCAGGATGAGATCATTATGACGTATTTTTTAGTTTTTGTAAACAGAAAATACAGGCGAATAGCCCGCTCAAACCCATTTCGTCTGTGCAAAGATTTCAACTTTCATATATAACTTGAAGCTAGTTGAATACAAGATGAATAATCCATGCAGATGAATTAGCTCATAACATGGCCTAGAAAAAAAAAGACGAACAAATTGAGATTTTCAACGTTTTCTACGAAAACATTACCACTCAATACCGCTCACGCATAGCTCATTTCTTAATTTGCATTAATTCATAGATATTACCCATCTTTGCCATTCGACGATGGAAGCTTTTAAGGCGTTCACAAAAGCCTAATAGGCGGCAAAGTTATGTCCTTTTGAGTTGTGGGACTCGACGCATCACATTTTCTGGCGTGTCGTGCTTTGCGATATATTGATTGATCTGCCATCCAAACCTATGGAAAAGTATCGATAAAAAGGGTGTTCGCAGCGAACACCTTAATAAACGATTCTTTACCACAGCTTCAAATGGGGGGAAATATCGCTAATCGATCATTGATTTTCATCGCTCCGCCCAGGGTTGCTAGACCGAAAGGCTGAGTGAACTGGAACCAAGTGGACTTCAAAAGTCAAATTCTAGAATTTTCTGCAACATGACAGTCACGTCTCGAGTCCATCCGTCCCACTCTTCTCTCGATTCACTTTCTTTCATAATCGCTGAGGTTGGTGTAGTTGGCCTACGCGGTGTACCTTTGTGACTTCGTATCGACAGCGGTAACCTTTTCAAATTGACCTCCTTCTTATTGCCACCCTCTTGGCTTTTTATTGTCAGCTCGAACCCCCCGCAAAAAGAATGGAGGATGAAGCTGCGCGGAAGGAGGGGGAGTATTGTTCGTTTCAACTTGGACTCGCTGTCCCTCAGGTTTTGATAAGACCTCACGGACGAAGGGTCTTCGTGACATTTTTGTGCTTTCAAAGGAAGTGCGTCAGTCACCAGACTTTGCCCTCCGGCTTAAAAGTTTGTGAGAGAACGCTTTCGAGGCAGAGGTGTCACAATTATCGCCGTATTGGAAACAATGTAGGAGCCATTATCATTTCCGTGAAGCTGGAGAGCTGTGTGCTTTATTTTAAGGTAGGTTCGCATTTAAAAAAGCGACCAAGTTATGCTTGAAATTTACTTAAAACCATCGGTTTTTGTCATCAGACTCCATTATATTATGACTTTCTATGACACTTAAGTTTTGGAGTCAAATCGTCGTAAAAAGTGAACACTCCAATAGGGTGCTTAAGAACTCCATTTTAGATTATTTGAAAAATAAAGGTTTTTCCAAATCATCACATGTTACCGTATTGGGGACTGTCCTGTCACAGGTCTAGCAATGAGTCAGTTAAGCTCGGGAGGGATTTGCCTGCAAATTGTCAAATTGTACAGTTTTCGATACGAAAAGGACGATGCGCACGTTAAAATTTCACGAAAAATTGTCTCCGTCAACGCGACGCCGCCGTGTATTCTTCCACTACGCATTCTACCGCCATATTGATCGTGACGTGTACATTCGAAACCTACAAGCCGCGCGCTCGTAGGTTTCGCGTTCAAACGCCGTTTTAGGCCACCCTAATTTTCGACACTTTTAAATAAGCTTTTCTCCTGTTTGCAGTCATAAAAAAAATTACGTCGCTACCGATATCGTCCAAAATCGTAAAATAAATGTAAATTATCTTCAAAACTTCCTCGAGCACAGCAATTAATTGTTGAATAATTACATAGCAAACTTGGACCGTTCATAAGCATTCTTACTGGGTGTTCCAAATCCTCAATGACCATCATCATTGATGGCAGCTCATTTCGAAAAGAAGAAACCTCTTTTCGCTAAGAGTTCTCGACTAGCCTTTTAACTTAAGTGCGTGCTTCAAGTGACCTGCCGGTTAAATGTAACGCGCTTCCGTCATTCCTCGAAAATAGCCACGATTACCAAGCGACTAGCAAGCGCTGGCGGCCATTTAAACTGTGTGTCCGGAGATAAATCGCAGCTGTCCGCGTTTCAATTGTAGCCATTGTTGAGCGGGTCCGGTCCGGGGTGCCACCGCGGGTGGAGGGTGGAGTAGAGGGGTTGACGCCATGGGGTTGGCCTCAAACAAAAATAGATTAGTTGTGAATATGTGTAGATGTGCACATTAAGATTAATTCCTGCGAGTGCTGAGGTTTACGGCTGCTAATTGAGACCCATTCTCCGTGCGTTGCTTGTTGCCAGGTTGGGAGATTGAAGGCGACTGGCCTTACGTGCGACGCAAAACGCAAGGAGAGCTACGAAATTGCGGTATACTGTCGAAAATCCCTCGGATTTCAATGCCAATTGCATTTTGATCCGGAACCTCGCGGCCTCCCTCTCTCGAAAATTCCGAATGACGTAGAGAAGAATGAAAATTGCTTCTTCAAAAACTTCGCAAAATACGTTGACTCCCTCTTTGTGGGCACAATTCACTCCACAAATTAGCGAATTTCGCTCCACACTCATATCATTCGGGTTCTCGGAGGGGGGAGGGGGGCAGGGAGAGGGGTGGAAAAATTGGCTCCAGAGTGAAACGCAATCCAGGTGCCACTCTGACATGTGTGACGGTGTCTAGTAACAGTGTACTGTACAGTAACTTATGAACTCCATCCGAAATGATTTATGCATGAATATACTATCCTTTTTCATGGTTTTTTTTCGCTTTTCTGTTTCAGGTATGCTCAAAAATACTCGGGAGTTCTTTTAGTAAACTTCATTGAGGTAATACTAATTTGATTAAGTAATAGTCATATTTTCGTTTTTTCCACCGTGCATTTGTAAAACGTTAGGATATCTTCTCGTCGTCTTGGCTTCCACAACCATAGATTTTAGCAGAGGATTGAAGTTGTATAAATTCGTCCTACTCTTTCTCTTTTGCAATGACTTTTCATTAAAATCTTCCATTTACTAATATACAAAACACGAGAAACAAGTGGAAAAATTACATCGTTCTCTCGTATCAACAAGATTTTAAATATTTTAACCCTGACCTTTGGTTTCTTGTCAACAAGAAATTCCTATCTGTTGATTGGGCTCTCCCTTATATAGTCGAACTACCTTTAACAGATTTTGCTATCTCAGTTATCGAACAAAAAAAAAACTATACATCTTTTTGAATCAAATATATATGTATCTATATTAGAAGAAACTTGAATTCGAAAAGCCGTCATAAAATTTGCATACGATCGAACCTCCACCAAAATTACATTTCCTCTGCGTTTTTAAATGTAAAACACACGTATCCTTTTGTCGAGTTGTCACTTTTTTTTTGTCCTACCTTTGAGTTGTTACCTGGCTGCGGTGACAAAGTTTATCCCTAGCGAGGCAACAGCGAAATTCGATCGTTTGCCTCTAAATGAACCCCACTCAACTGCCGATGAAATTCCCCCAACCGGCTAATGACTCAAACACCCCACCGTAGGCGTTCTACTTATCGTTTCTCGCAGGGTGCTTGACGTTTAACCTCAAACTTCTTAAGGACACTGATTCATAAAAATCAACAATCTGGAAGAAATCGCACGTTCGTCTGACGTCGCGAAGCTTTCGGATGTTTATGCTGATGCGGTAATAGAGTCCTGATAAGACAACGGCCCTGATTTTCAGGCTGCGAGGGGAAACTTTAACAGAGCGCGAAGCCAGAGAGAATGTTACACGGATTATCGTTTAGGCCCTCCCCTGTAAGCACCTTCCTTCCCTTGTTTTTGACAGCCGGCTCGTCTAAAGATACTGAAGTCCTTAATAGTGAGAGAGGAAGAGAGACCATGTTATAAACTCTAATACAAGCTGTTGATATAACGTCATTGTGTAGAGCTCACACCGAGTGTATCGACGGTTAAACTGCAAAAATGCGTATCTCGGTTGCGGTGTTTAGATATCCCCGCACTATTTTATTTTTTAAAGGGAGACCGAAAAAACATCATGACTAAAAGTTTTCACAGAATATACGCTTCAGAAGCGGCCGCCAACCACTGAAAAAAACTACACGTAAAAAATCGTATAACAACCATGTTCAAGTTTTTTACGAGATGAATTGATTCAAATCCTACGGGTACACCCGAAAGAAAGTGGAACCGGAGTAATCAAGAATGATGACACGCAGTTCTACAGCATTCTGCATACAGTCTTGTAGGCGCTTATATGCATTTCACGCCAACTGACCGACTAGGGTGCGTTTGGCGCAATGCGAGAAGTATTCATGCAGTCCCGTAGGCGCTAATATGGGGTGTGCGCCGACTGCACTGTTTAGCGCAGTGCTTGAAGTATTCTTAAAGTCTTGCAGGCGCCAATATGCGTTTGACACCGGCCGCACTGTGTTTGTCGCGATTCTTCGTCGGCATCAAATAATAGAGCTTTGAAGGCCCATGCCGTGTTTCGACGCCTTATGAGCATTCCAACGTTGCCTCGTTTCTCCCTATTAAATATTTTTTCTGAGCAAAGTTACGAAAGTTCTTTATACCCACGACCGTTATTTAATCATTTCGCTTCATTCATCATCAGAATGTAAGATATCGATGACTTGTCAACAAACTAACCTAAACTAGCGTTAACATTAAAATGCGTTCATTTTCCAGCTTTTTCAAAATTCTACCTGAAATCGACTTCATTTTAAATTCCGCATTCCTGTAGCAGATGTTAAGGCAGGCTTCTTCTCGCGCAATCCTCACATAATTTCTCAGGTTTTCCGCGCAATCCTGGATTACCAGCAAGAATAAATGGGAATTATTGAATTACTAAGCGAGTAACATCAGCGATGACGACCAGACTCGACGAGCTCAACGATGCAGCATTATCTCAAGAGCCGTGTCCACAACGCTTTTGTCACATGCCCACGGCTCATGAGTGCCTCATACAGCTGGCGCTTAGCCCCGTTAAACTTAATGTAAAATCCACTTTTCCATTTCCACGAAAGGAATCACGCCCACTTTTACATTGTTTTTTATACGGCTATCTACAGCGCACCCCATAAGTCGCACCCGTCTCTACTTCCTTTTTACGGAAATAGTCCGAATAACCCGTAATTTTCCTGGTGTCCACCAAAAACTGTGGCGGTTTGGACTAGCATTTAGGTTTTTTCCCTAATAGTTATGAATCTGTCTGGGTGGTCGTGTAAAGTGCGACTAACTTCAGCGTGTTTTTGAGCTTAGACAGGTTTTTAACATTAGTTAAACTACCCTGAAAATTGGGGGCCATGGTCCTAGAAATATTGCACCATAGCCATATAAGCCGAGAGCGGACCTTTTGAACGACTTGACAGCCCTGTGTCGTGCCAAATTTGACGGAACAAATAAAGTACTTCTATGTGAGTATGATGCGCACTGCAGTGAGTCACCTTTCGTCGCGGAATTAGGAAGTTTCGCTGCCTGAATCTAGGCAGCTCCTGGATTTAATGACGTTCCTGGGGGTGCACCAGTCTTCATTTCCGGCGTTGGCGCTGAATTCTGTTACTTTTAAATGGGCGGACTGGGGAGTATTACAATTACAATATCGTGAGAAATGGGAAAAGGTCTGAAATTGAGGCGCTGAAATGAACGTTTCCACACAAAAGTTTGAGAACGAATAAGGCGCTCATGAGAAAAAGTCCAAAAATCAACTCCGAAGCAAGAACCATTTGAATGAAATATCTCTCACTGAGCAGAAAAAATGTGTATGCGCACAACGGGATTTTTTTAAAAATACATCCACCCTATCTTTTTCAAGCGACACATGTTGTTTTTTTCAATATTTTTATGACAGGCCCCTTGAATCATAGTCCTTACGAAACCATCATATTATCTGATTTTTACTTTTACATTAACCTATATTATTTTTTATATCGAACGGAATACCTTTAAATAATCTAAAAGAGAGATAACAGAGGAACTGGTTTCGCACCTGCTATCTGACGAGTAAGTTTACTATCTCCATAAAAAATCCCAAGCCCTAAAGTTATTTTCACCAAATGTAGGTTGAAGTTCAATCCAAGTTTTTAAAAAGTGTAATAGATTTCAAATGCGTAAGCCTTCTATTTGTAAAGTGGACGTATATCCGGTCAAATAACCTACACATTTGGGTAAATTGATGTCAAACCGTTCGGATGAAAATCCAAGAGGTTCGTTACGTTTCTCTAAAATTAATTATAAGACCCAACCTATTGTCTATTATATCACGGCAAATTCAATTTGGGGTGGTTTTTTAATTGTTCATTTGACTCGATGAAAAAATATGCTCATGACACTCAAAAGGACGCAGCAATTACTTTAATTATAGGCGTATGCAAAAACGCAGCGCAGAAGGACCCGTTCCTTTCCTGTACATTGGCAATGAGAGAAAGAATACCTGAGAGATTTGCGCAGTTCGCGTAAAAAGTGGAACATAAAGTAACACAAGCCCTCGGTTGAATCCAGGGCTGGGCTCTCTACTCTGAATCGTCGAATGGCAGAAGCAATGCGACCATTTCCCCACAGTTCCCAGAGGGGCTAAGAGGGCGTCAAAGGGAGGCTCCGGGGTGCCATTGGGACCTCTCTTAAGTTGAAAAAATTGCCGTTTTTTTAACCTTTAATTTTTTATTTCCATTTTTGGAAACTGTTTCTGGTCTCGTATTTTATTGAGAATTCTTCTTCCCTAGTGTTTCATCTTCATTCTCTGCACACCCTTTCTCCCACCTTTAAAAATTTCAGTTGTGCTCTTTTTCCTTGTCAGGCAAGGAAAAGCACTACAGCAGGTGCACAGGTCCGTTGCGCCTCTCGTAGAATTGGAGTTTCTACTAGCACAGATCTGCGCTAAAACCGATTGCTCATTTGATTTTGAAAATGTAGAACCAAAGTTCAGTGATATTTTATTTGTATTTTTTAAGAATTATCAAAAAATTCACGTTGGGAAATAGTGAACATTCGTTCATTAAGATGATATAATTTTACGAAAAAATATCCGGAACATGCATTTGAAAGGAGAGAGCTCCTGGTACTTTCTCTTACCACAACACTTCCCTTGGGTTAACCATTAGATGCCCAAATGGATTAGATCGTTGAATTGACCCAGGGCTTGTTAAAAACACATGCCGCAGGCTGTGTATGACTGGTGCTTACGAGCTTCAGATAAAGCACGCACAAAATTATTCTACAAAAAGAATTAGACGTCAAATTGAAAAAAAAAGAAGAAAAAATCGAGTGTCAATACAGCCGAAGACAGGAGAGACGTATTCGGGCCTTTTTTGATTCTTCTCCCAATTCCGAGCGACGCGACACGTGAGTTGCAGCATAGCACGGGACATTTTGAATTCACGCCATCGCGCCTTCAATTTTGCAGAGGCAACATGGACATCCATCAAGCACGAATAGTTGTATCACTACGCCGTCGTCAACGCTCATCTTCTCTGTTGCTCTGTAATTACGTGCTGCGTTGGTTCCTTTTGCCTCAGTGAAACATTTGAGCAGAGGTCTAGAAGAAAGTCTTGTACGAATCAGTTTATGATGTTGCCTGTGTTTTTTGTTTTTTTTTATTATTTATTTGTTTTTTTTTTATCGTACATTGATTGTCTGGTTGTTCTAATTGTAAATATCTAAACCGGTAGTCAGTTCTGAAACTACTGAAATAATTCCTTCACTATTCGCTCTTTTTTAAAAATAAAATAATCGAGAAATTGTTTGATTTAGATTTTATTCACCTGCTTAGTGCAGTCAAGATCTAGGAAACAATACACGTAACGAAGGCTATTCCATTCAATATGACCTGTTACTCTGGCAACATTTCGGTGTTCAGAACGTGTTTCATTCATCTGAATTTAAGGAGAGTGCTTTCTCAACTGCCATCATTGCGCGACGAACGACAAACTCGAATTTGCCGCATCCCCCCGGGAAACACCTGCAGTATCCAACTCAACATTTCCTTTATAAAAGCACCACCAACCCGAACTGCATTCATGCATGTTCAATTGGAACACACATCCGCCAAGAACTCCCTGACCGCCCAGCTCAGAGCAATAGTTTGCAATTTTCCCAGACGTTTTATCTGGAATCCGATGGTTCAGTGCAGGGACGAATTGACTACCTTTTACATTAGGGAACTACTGTTTCTAGCTTATTATAGAAACAGCATTTGGACCATCAATTTCCTTATGCAGATAAGTGATTTACGGGTATGCAAATAATAGTTGTTCGTTGTCGTATATTAAAGTTTAAGTATCATGCGAACTTTGCGCTCTTCCGTTGCTCCGACATTCCTAGAAGTAAGAATTCTCAATGAGATTGTATTTTGCAGTTTAAGAACAACGTATGCACCATTAGTTTCCCTGTAGAGACAGGTAAGGTGTTCTTAGTAATGAGCCGGAAATTGTAGTACCTAATCGCAGATTGTAATCCAATTTTTAACAAGTTCTTCGTATAATTTGAAAATCAAGTTTTTTAATGAGGTCACGAATTTTTAGTTTTCATTCTTAGCTCCGGACTTTTTGAATAATCGGATAACAAAACATAAAGCAATATTCATACTTAGTGACTGAAATGACAAGAGAGTTACATTTATTGGTGAAATCTTAAATTTTCAAAAATTTACACCGGAAAAAAAACACATTGGATCTAGAGTCTAGACTCTTAAAAACATTGACAAGAAAAAGTACTCTCGATTCAATCAGAATCTAGCTTAAATCAAGAACCAAGCATTTTAATTTAAGCGGATTTCGTTTTAATTCAAGCAAAAATCCGATTGAATCAAGAGTATTTTTACTTGTCAATGTTTTCAAGAGTCTGGACTCTAGATCTAATGTGTTTTTTTCCAATGTATAAGTACAAACATGTTTTAAAGTAGGGAAAACTTTGTGCTTAGACATGTGCTGTACTGCTAATTCCGCCTTTTTTATTTCCAATTTTTTGTTTCTCTCTCTTCAATTGATTATGCTTAGACGCGGCAAGCTGTTTTTGAGATGTTGACTGGACAAGTCATGCGGTAAGGTTACGACCCTTCTCATATAAAAGGGAATCGCGGAGATGGTAGTTCGCAGTGCCCGCTAGCGCTCTCCGCTTGTGCTGGTGTGTGCTCTCCACAGCTCGAATGAACGCTTGAAGAGCTTATAAAAAGCGTGTTGCCTGTTGCCTGCTCGAACATTTCTACTCAGCCATCTACAAAAAGTCACAAGAATGTGAAACTTTCTAAACGACTCACCGAAAACTCTCAAGTGAGTTTGGTCGAGTACAATATTGAAACACTACGGCACTAGGTTAACAAAAATAAGTTCTGTGTAAAAACGCGGGCTAATGACAGGAATAGGACGGCGTGGTATAAAAAAAATCCGTTTTTAAGCATCAATTTATTTTCCCCCAAAACCTATTTATATTCGAAGATTTTCGGAATTTTCTTTAGGGGCAAAATAAGTTTACCTCATACAAATGTTTGTTATTGCTAAAAGCACTTACATGAATAATGTATTATCTCACATAATTTTAGGTTTGCTGAATACAGGTGACAAAATTATGTAGATTTTGTAGACATTGAAAAAAATATCCAAACTATCATAAAGAAATCTAGAAGATTTGATAAACTGACGTCTGAGTGGCAGCATGGCTCGATTGACTTTTCATCAAACAACCAATGTCGTTGAGGCAAGGGTTAAATAAGCATCTTCTCAAAGTTACTAGCTCTCATGTGGTGAGCTAAAAATTTAAAAGAACAATATGTAGATGTTTATATCGTTTAAGGGAATTCTACAATAACTGGAGAGTAACGCTGGCATTTTACAGGTGTGTTCTTCTGCAAACCTTAATGTACAACATGTATTAAATATATAATGAGTTTGTTGCACGCAAGAGATACAGCCGACAGACAGTGAATATTCTTTCGAGGAGTAAATACGCTCAAAAATAACTTTGGTCACATCCAAAAAGTCTGAAAGCCACTCCTTAGCGCGCAATCTGCGTATTTTCTAGCATGCTTTTTTCAAATTCATCGCGTATGCAGGCAGTTTTTCGTGGTGGCCGGTATGTGGAGTTGATATCCGAAGTCCAGTACTTTACCACCAGACCAGCCAGGCTTTATGTAGATGGGCCCGTAAATTCAATCTCTTAACTATCGCAGGCCTCTGAGTCCGTAATATGTTTGTTTATTGACGGATTCTTATAATATTTTACCAGAATTTATTATTTATTTATTATTTTTTATTTCATCCTGTAATTTGTGTTTCAAATTCTTTATTAATTGTACTCAACATATTCCAATTCATGTATTACAAATTTTCGTTTTTTTTAACTCTCTCTCATTTTTTTCTTTACCAAATTACTGTTTTTTATAATTGCGTCTTTTTCCAGTTTTAATTATTTGAGCTTTTTCCTAGTTTGAATTTATGTCGA
>NW_017547443.1:1134213-1211867 GCF_001854935.1 Bemisia tabaci | reverse complement strand
TCTCCTAGAGTGCGCGCACACGGATATGGAATATGATAACCTCATCGCAAGTAAATATTTTTAAAATATATTATCAATATTACCTTGACAATATTGCTGCAATATTGTCAGGGGGCCGGACAACAAACTATTGCAGCAATATTATTTCGATATTGTTAAAATATTGTTAAAATGTTTTTGACAATATTTCAGCAATATTTTTAAAATATTTCCGTGTTGGGCGGGCAGGGAACAAGCGCTTGAAAACGATGCAAATCGCAGAATAGAAAGAGATAGTGAAATCGTTTGTTCACTCAGATTAGTGTTTTTGATGCCTCGGTCCGTGCAAACCTGGTCGGCGGTGACTGAGAAAACCTGCCCGCAGACGCGGGAAACTTAAAAAAACGTGTTACTAACTACGCAAATTGCGGACTATGGAATGGATTTCAGACTTTTTTTACGTGCTCAACGTGATATTCGTGCGATTTTACCCACAAGATTTTTACCATTTATTTGGCTGTGTCTCTTGCGTACAGTAGCTCATTCATTAGTAATACTTATTGACGTTCAACTGATTTATATGGTATAATTTCAAGAAAACGCTGTAACGTGACAACACTGGGCCATTTTTATCTCCGTAACCGCTAAAATTCGCGGGAGTCAAGCTGTAACTTTTAGTTTGTCCCTGGGCACTGTGCCGGCGAAATGAGAACTCCTGAAAATTGCACCCGGAAAGTTACGACTGAAAAATACAGACATTGTCGCGGTTCGAAGTGGCTGGACCCAGATTTCTTAAGCAAAGGTCCTGATTACGTTGTGAATGCATGAGCTCGTCTCGATTTTTAGGTTTGATTAAACTGGAAACGTAGCTGAAGGCAGAAAAGCAATGGTACTGTTTGGGTTAAGTTTTTGGAGACAAATCCTCAATTTACAGCGTCACCGTTATCTTCAAGAAAACTTTCAGCTTCGTTAGGTTTCGAATGTAAGTGACGTTTTCCGGTACGGAAGAAAAAGTTGAGGGGAAATAATGATGAGCGCTCTAGGAAGGACATATTTTAAAAGTTTCTGAGTTCAAGCATCAAATTTTACAAGACTGAACCACGCTCATTCTACCGGTCAATTTCTATTTGTTATGATTTCATCCTCTCCGTATCAAATAAACTCATTCACTAAAAAGATAACAAGCAGGAAGAAAAAAGAAAAAAACTAGCTCTCAGACTTGCCTCTACCTTTTTAACATATAAATAGCGTTGTTTTTGAAAGGGTCTTTTAGCAATTTATTCTTATCGGGCAGAAAGACGGACCAATCCTGATTTAAAACAAAATTTCGTTGGGAACTACTGGTTCTAATGAAATTTTATCCAAATGATCCAGCGTCAAAATAATAAATGAAAGAGCCTGGAAAAGTCAATATTCTTGACGTATGAATGCAAACTGGACGTATTTAAGCCAATCGGAACTACAGACAAGTGGGAAAGAGGGGGTGTGCTCTTGGTGAGCTGCAAGCTTTTGAAACAACGTTAAAGGCTTAACGTTAAAGATTAGAAAGATTAGTGCTCTAGAAAGCTGCTTAAGAAATATTGTAGAAGTGGGCGTGATTTCCTTTCGGGGAAATGAAAAAGCGAGATTTTACATTCTGTCATATACGGAACTTAGTGCCAACTAAATGCGGCACTCATGAGCCGTGGGCATGTGACAAGAGCCTTTTTAACAGGGCTCATGAGTTAATGCGTCGGCTTCGTAGTTGCCGCTGATGACACTGGCGCTTTATGATTCCCATCCATTCTCACGGCCCTCGAGTAACAAGCACATCCCTTTTTCTCCAACGTTCTCTGGTTCCGTTTGGCAGAAATACGTCCAATTGATTCCGGTTTTGAGTCTAATAGTGGATTAAAACTTGAAAAATAAATGTCTCGAAATGGATCGAGTTGAGATTGGTTGTTTTCTGCCCTGATGTGGTCCAGTTTTCTATTTGATCTTTCCTTGGGCCAAAAGTCTCGTCAAATGTTTCCTTTCTTAAACTCGCGATACTAAACCATGACTCGGTGAAGTTGAAACAATTCAAAAACTTCTTCAACTCACTTCGAAATTTCCTTTTAGCTAGTACGTTTTATGATATCAATGAATTTCTAACGACAGCCGATAAATAACATTCTTGCAATAGCTACTATTCAATGTTGCATTTTACAATTTAAAGTTAACAATACCAAATTAAAATTATTAATTAGTAATAATAATTCCTTTTAGAAACTAATATTTTACTACACTAGAAATAAACACATTGGATCTAGAATCCAGACTCTTGAAAACATTGACAAGAAAAATGACTCTTGATTCAATCAGATTTAAGCTTAAATCAAAAGGAAATCCGCTCAAATTAAGAGGCTTGGTTCTTGATTTAAGCTTAAATCATGATTGAATCAAGAGTACTTTTTCTTGTCGATGTTTTTAAGAGTCCGGACTCTAAATCCAATGTGTTTTTTTTCCCATTGTACTATACCATTCCTATCGTACTTTGGCATGTGCCATAGTCCCAATAATGGGGCTTTATTGTACGAATGTACAATAAATAAGTAAAAAGCAGCTCCTTGTATTGGACTTCTCTTCCAATCCGCCTCTCTATCCAATTTTTACAACAAAATGAAAAGTAAGCGGTGGTTGCTACGAAGCATCAGGTGATATCTTGGAAGAAGAATCGATCACAGAATCAGGTCATCGGGGCTCAACTCAGACAGGGATGGGAACGATAGAAATGATCGGTGCGCTCGACCCGCAGATTTTTCTATTGACCTCCCTCGGGCGCAACTGAACTGTGTAGCAGGATTTCGGAATGCGTGGTGCGTGATGCATCCCGTCTAGATGAAGGCGCAACAATGCCGAGCCGGAAAGAGGCGCACAGTGGGACGAAAAGGTGTCAAAACGGGACATTCGCACATTAGACGATAATTTTTCGCCGATCTTCTCAAAACTTGACATTTTCGGTCTTTTTGGGAAAAGGAATGCAATATTATATTCAGTATTTGGTTCATGGTGACAATCCCGCCAAAAAGTGATGTTGCCAAGTCTCTGTTTTAATCTATTTGATAAACAGATTAGCATGATTAT
The DNA here is from genome assembly GCF_001854935.1 of Bemisia tabaci. NCBI lineage: Eukaryota > Metazoa > Arthropoda > Insecta > Hemiptera > Aleyrodidae > Bemisia > Bemisia tabaci. The sequence goes on along the minus strand of NW_017547443.1, from coordinate 1,208,783 downwards.
GGCAGAGATTTAACGCGCGTGTCGTTTGCTTTTTTTTCATTGAAAAAGAAAATGAATTCACTTTTCCTGAAATTGAGAAATGCTTTTATTAAGAAACACCCCCCCCCCCTACCGTCTTCTTACCTATCGCAAAAACCGCATCGATATTTGACTATAGGGGAATGAGTTCATCAATGGGCAGACATTAAAGTATGAATCCGAAAATCATAATTGAATAGGTTGCTCCCAAATATTATCATTCTTTGACACAGATGCTTTTTCTCAGTTTTTTTTCAAGGACTTTTCTTCTTCCCTTTTGAGCGCCATTTTTTAAAATCCTGATTATACGAAATATGCAACAGACACTCAAAAGCTCTAATCTTAAGATGTCAAGGCAAAATTCCATACTTTAGAAACTCCGAGTTTCTTAGGGGTCTTTTCTGCACTTCTGAGATATCGTTCATATGAATGAGGATTTATTGCCAATCAATATATTGCAAATTTTTCCATCGAATATGCTGGAATAAAAATCATGGGATACTGTCAAACTGTCGCTACATTGGTTGATATTAGTGTATTTTCCGAAGGAAATACACTATTTTATATTTTTTAATTTCAGCTCCGATTCTAAGGACCGTTTCCATCACGACATCATCCGATTCTTTGCAAATTCAAAATAAAAAATTGCTCTACAAAAAAAGACGATAGCAATCAGTATCCTAGATATCAGATAAGCATTGCAGCAAGCTGATAAGCAACGCAGCCCGTTGCGCTCAACCTCAACCGTCAGTTGGCCTGAGAAAGCGCTCGATTTTAAGCGAACCGCGCTCATGTTTTCCCTTGTAACTTCCAAAGTCGGAAGAAGTCGGATGAAAACTAATATGATTCTGAAAGCTAAGGATACGTAGAATCTCGATATGCAAACCGTTTCTTGGACAAGTCTGGACATTTTTTTAAAACTCTAATGGAAGTTTGAATTTTAGTTTTTTGACTTGTCGATTTGGAATTCACTCTCTGACCCCCAGGAAGTTAAAAGTAATCATCACCAATGACGTAAACGAATAGTCTATGTTTGTATTCAATTGTTATAACAAAAAATTGCATTTGAAATCATCTCGGAAGCTAGAGGAGCAACATTTGTATACGTGCGCTTTTACCTCTTTTTTTCATTTTTCCGAAACACGCGTTTCTCTACGCCTGTCATTTGAATATTCCTAAATTAAATTGTTAAAATCTTCGTTATTCTGGAAGTTTAGACCCTCCAGGTAACTTCTACACCCTTGGTTTTTGCTTTTAATGATTTTCATTTTTACCGTGAATGTCCCGTTTCTGTAATGGGCTCGTCCCAATGTGAGGCGGTGGGGCGCGGGGCGAAGCCTTTGAAAACTGCGCTTTAAGCGCGTCCGTATTTGCTTATTCATACACTTTCGATTTTCGGTTATTTAAAAAAACTGGGTCAGGCAGTGCGGCAGCAGAGCGCCGCGTCTGAAAATATGATACTTCGAGTGATTCAGTTCAAAGTAGGACGTATTTCTGCCAAACGGAACTATGTGAATTTTAACGTGAACCCTGTTATGCATATATTCTGAAGGGTTTCAGAGCTCATGTCTTAATGCGCATAGTTCCGCTCGGCAGAAATATGTCCAAATGGAGCTACCCAATGACGGTTTCCGTAGGGATGTCAAGCAGTGGCGTGGCGTGCTTTGCGATAGATCGATTGATCGGCCATTTAAACCTATGGAAAAGTATCGATAAACAGGGTGTTCGCAGCGAACACCTTAATAGTCGATTATTTACCTTAGCTTCAAATGGGGAAATATCGATAGATCGCAAAGTACGCCACGCCACTGACAAGCAAATATTCACCGGATACCAGATTCGGTCGGTACTCTGGAGTAAAATACTCATTTTCATTGTCGTTTTTTAGCGTACATTTTATTTTCTTTTTTCTTTTCTTTTTTGCGTGTACGTGCGATATTAAGTGAGTGATTCTTTAATGAAAACTTGATTTCCGTCACAAATCAAAATTCATCATTACCGGTCAAGTACAACGTAACGCACCCAGGGGAGTAGGGGTTTTTGACCGAGCGTTACAAAGGGGAGGGGAGTCAAGCCCAGCGTAACGTTACAAATCTAAGCCGGGGGATAAAACGTACAAAAAATTGAAAATCCCCCCCTTTCCAAATGGAATGTTTGGAAAATTAGGGGGAGGGGGGTAGCGTTACGTAATTCCAAAGGGAGGTGTAAGGCTGCGTTACGGGTGCGTCACAAGGGGGAGGGGGGTTAAAAATCGGGAAAAGTGCGTCGCGGTAATACTTGAACTGTCCCTAATCCTCGCAAACTCTACAAATCAAAACACTGCCTGGACTCACCAGAGGGCAAAAATTAAATCGGATTATTATCGGAAAAAAAAGTAATGAATAACATGCTGCTTTCATAGCATTTAGGAAGTCGAAAAATGTGTCTAATGATCCAAAGGTGTTAATATGACTGCACACGCAGCCAAGCTAGCTTTCCTAAGATGAAAAAATGTAATAAGCCGTGGTCGTGCTTAAACCGTGGGTAGTCTAGCGAGCATCTAAGGATTACCAGACACATTTTTTAAATCAAAGTTTCTATTTTAGCATTTCTATTTTTTCAGAGCTCCTCGCAACAAATCGTTGTAGATATACACAAAATAGATGGAAAATGAGACTTTTTCTGGGTTTTTTTTTCAATGAGAAGAAGAAGAAACATAAACTAAAGTCATAAATAAATCTCTGCTTGTTTTTACACACTGACGAACCGTAAAACAAGCATTGGAACGTTGACGATGTGTGTTCTAAAACACACGGGGTCGGTTTCCTTCATTTTACTTTATATTGACTCCAGACTGCATTGGAGGGTATATTACAAAACTTATTCACCCCATAAAGAAGGACTCTAACCGAAGCGAATAAAAAGTTTTTCACGCGACTCGAGTTGCGAAATTGCAGATGCAACTTTACGCTCAAGGAGACAGGTGCGGGGCTGCTTGCGATAAATCTGACAACGATGTCGGATACGTTGTAGCCAACTTTCAGAGCTTGTTTCATAAATTTTCCTTTCGTGTTTGTTTAGGGAGCGATGAGCGAATGTTTCGCGGAAATTGATGACTGAGGCGTTTGCACGCGCTACTTCTACGGTAATTTTGATGGAGTTGCAGTTGCCGAATGAGGCAGTAAAAATCCACGAATATGTAGTGAAACTCGGAATGTACGTTCATTTCGGCAACCCTGGAGGGAGTTCGCCACCGTTTTCGCTTGTGACGGCACCCTAAGCGACGATTAATCTTTAAGTTGAAGTGATGTTCCGGTCTTTTTGCAACAAGTTTTTCTAACGCTCTGATTACGCGGCTGCCTCTCATCGTGTGTATAATTTTTTGAGTCGCCGAAAAGTAATGTTTTCTTGGAGGAAAAACGTGACCCCTCGCCGCGCAAAGAAGATATTTTATGAATCTGTCTCATGATCGCGTGAGAAATGGAGAAATCTGTAAAAATGGGGAAGCTACAGATTTTTTTTTCTTTTTTGGACGCATACAGAACACCCCTTTGCTTATACTAAGATTTTTATACTGGGATGGGCAAAAGGAACTCTCGATACACCGTAACTGTTTTAGTTATTGTATTAATTGTATCAATTGTTCCGATTTGAACTATTGTGCTTATCATTGAAAGGGAAAAACTTTTGGGGGTCACGACCCCCTCCCTTCCAATAAATTTACAAATACGGAGCCCCCACTTTTGATACTTCAAGTTATGGCGTGTAGTGCGGTTTTTTGCCCATCCCAGTTTGAAGTAAACTGCTTCTTTTTGGGAAGAAAATCGTGAAGCGCATTGTTTTAAGTGCTGGTAGTCTTTCAAGGCGCTGTTTTGGAGAAGGGTATTATTAAGCGCGTTATTTTAGGTGAAGGTCCAATAATAGCAAAATGCCAAATTTTGGGGAAGACAAATCATACAAATTAGAAATTTGAGGACTTTATGCACCCCCGGAGAATCGAAAAAAAACAAGCGGGAAAGCTCTAACACTTTTGTATTAAAGAAGCGTACAGCTTTTTCTGTATAGGCGCGTTTTTAAATTTCCCGAAGAAGGCGAACACTACTGAGATGTAAGAACTCGACTCTTCAAAATTTCAACTATCAATTTTTAGAAAACTTCACTATCGCTAAAAAAAAAAAAAAAAATCATAGAAAAATTATTATCGTCCTTTGTGCTTTGACATGCGAAGCATTAAATACTTGTAGGTATATCACAGATTAATATTTTCTAAACATGTGAGGCCCCTTTCCGCCATCTTGCTATTGAGCTGGTGCTTTATTTGAAATACTGCTACTATGTATAATAGAATTCTAGAGGCAAGTTGAAACAGGGGCGGATCCAGCAATTTGGCAACAATGGATTCCTTCCATTTAAACCCATTTTAAATAATCGATTCTTATCGGGGCACCTGGCTCCTCCAAGAATCGATACATTTCCATAGGTTTAAATGGAGAAAAACAGTGTTGCCAATTTGCTGGATCCGCCTATGAGTTGAAATCTAAAAGCGCTCTCTATCGGCTGAGCGGTTACGAACATTTGATTAACGCGTCAGACAATCGTATTTTGAAACTTGCGTCGAAGTTAATATGATTGTTCCTCATACCCGACGGGAATAGAAACCCGCAGAGGATACGCGCTACGGGAGCTACAATCGTACCTCGCTGTGGGCGTCTAAAAAGTATTGGGTCTGTCCTAGGCAATTGAACAACTTAAATTTGATCTAAAAGGCCCATTCCATATTCCACTCAATTTTTCCCTCACCCCCTCCATCTTGTGTTTTCACCGCGAGGTTTGAGAGGTTTCGGAGAGGCGAATATGTCTCATCCGCTTACGCCCCTCTGGGCAAGAAACGAGTAACTCAAATGGAGGACAATAAGGAGATCCGATGTTTCTGCGCGCCACCGCAGTATTCGGCACTATTGGAAAAACTGTGCGCCGCTACAACCCTTATTATCATTGATTCGATATCGTAAATATTGTCAAGAGTAAACATTTCCGCTCCTTTAAGTTCTTCTCCTGGTTTCTCTAACTGATACGATGCGATTGTTCTACCCCCGCCTTCCGAGACGGAAGGTTTACAACCGTGTCCTCGCCCGCTATTGCCGCGTGGTTCCAAAAATACGATTTACGCAGCAACTCAAACATAAAAATATTTACTTTGTTCTCATCTTTTATTCATACGTGCCCCTTCGCAGGAGGAGGCTCTTTATGTAAAAAATAACTCGACATTGAAGATATTGGTGCAACTGATTTTAGAAATATTTTGGCAATGAAAGAGAAAATGTCGCACTTAATTTAATGATCAGCTGTTCGAAGTTAGCTGTTCAAACTTGAAATTTTTAAAGGAAGATTTTCGAAGTAGTCTATCACTGAGAAAAAACTATGGCTTATAAACCTATTAGAGGTAAATATGGAACACCACTAATAGTAGTACCTCTACATATAATAATAGCACATATACCTTAGTTATGGTCTCTGTACCTTAATTAGGTACAGAGACCTTAGTATGGTTCACAGACCGAGAATCATTAGTTTATTTACGACTATTATAGGTGTTCCATATTTACCACTAATAGGTTTATAAACCATAGCTTTTTCTCAGTGACTGTGATCGAGGTTCAAACTGTCGGAATGAAATGTAACTTTACCCTCACAATTCTCTTAAAAGTTGACAAGGCAGCTCACGACTCACTTGTCTGGGAAAGAACCGAGATATTTCCATTATAATTCAAAATTCGATATTTTAACTCGATCAAAACATTTCCTAAAAGATGTTCCTCCTTGTGCCAATAATCAATTTTTTGCTGAGATTATCAATTAATTTGCTTTAATTCTAGAATATCGTTCATTTTGGCATAATTGTTTATAGAATAATAACGGTTTTCCAAATGAATGAGCGGTATCGTCTGTTGACATGTTTTTTTTTGCAATTTGGAGTCGCAGAGCGCTCTAGTGCGCTGAGGTAGCGACTTGATATGTATGTATGTACCAAATGAGAGTACATCTTATTCCTGCTCTATCAGATTTTGAAATATCCAACTTCTAAATGATTTCCTGAACACGATGGTAACTTCAGAATTATATTGATTGTCACTCCGATTATGGATTTCTATTATGTATTTGCGTTCAATGAGCCAGTTGCACGGTAGCAGAATCGTGTTTTGATATTTGATTCTTGTAGATTAACTAAAAATAAGAAGATCTTTCCAAACAGCAACTTTCTACGTTGAATATTAACCGAGGTATCGCGCCTAGAAAAACTCGATTTATAACGTCATCCACCGCGGTAGTACATACCATGTTATGCACTACCGCAGTGGATGACGTCAAAAACTCGACTTTTCAAAGCACGATATCTCGGTTAATATTCAACATAGAAAGTTGTTGTTGAGACAGATCTTCTTATTTTTAGCTAATTTACAAGAGTCAAGCATCAAAACACGATTCTAAGACCAGTGCAACTGACCCATCAGGTGCATATTTAACTTTTTCACCCAATTTGTAGCGTTTTTCTTCACTGGTTTACTTGCGCTTGAAATCCAGCATTTGAGCAGCCAAGACGCAAAAAATGTAGGTTCGAGGTTGGCAATGAACGCATAGTAGAGGCGAGCGATAAAAATAAGGTGGCCAATTTATCATCCCCTGCGCAATCGATCCGAGGTCTAAATTAACAACTCAGGCGGCACCTCTTTTAAAAAGCGTAGGTACAAGGGATGAAAAATCCCTTCCCTTACCCAGCTTTCGCACGATCGCTGGAACTTTGGGATTGTCTCGCCGTGAACGTGCAACGTCATGCTGGGAACTTTGCACTTAATGCCGAGCAAAAACCAAGTGTGAACTTTCGCGATGCCGTGTTGAACTTGCCGCAGGTAGTGGAGCGATCGTCTTAATTGTTAGTGATATTCGTGGCCGTTCCTAAAGGGTCCATCCGTTATTGAGAGGCGTATAAAATAAAATTTGGCACAATATATTGCTCATTATGAAACAAGAGAAGACATATTCAGCAGAAGATTTCTCGCAGGACATGAAATTTGGTGTGCTAAATGCGAGTCTATTTACAGTCAGATGGATACTATTCTTCTTCTTTTTTTCCAAATTTTGAAAGGTTATTTTTGCAAATATGAATATGTTTTAAATGTCATTTCTTTCCGTCCAGTTTGCTAAAAATTAATTGTTTTCTTTAAACCTACCATTTTTTTTTTTTTTTTTCAATTTTGCCTTTAAGTAGTTTTTTGTATATTCGGCTGTGAAAATTTAATGTACTACAAAACAATTGTGGCTTTGAAACCTGCAATTAAGGACGCAAAAGACAAAATTTTCTTTACGAATCCGAAGGCCTGATGCCTCACACTTAGAAGCCGCTGCGTAGGTTATTTTACGCGGAAGTTCCTGTTCCTAAATTGGGACGCACGAACCCTGAACCTCAACGCGAGACGTATTAGTAACGTATTAGTAGACGAAGTTATGTCCTTCAGACGCCGTGTATGTTTCAGTGCGTATGAGAAAATGCTAACAAAGAAAGATTTGCGCAAATGTGACGTCAGTCTAGGTGCAGGTGCACGCATCAACAGAAGCTGATGAAATAAAAATTTACATTTCCAGCCGGCAAAATTTTGCTCATGTTGAATAAATACAGCAGAGGCTGAAAATACTCCTGGTTGATACAGCACAACAGCCTCTCTCCTCCATCTGCCCATCTTTACTAAACTCTTGAGCTAAAAATTCATGAGCTCTAAAAACAGGTGTGGGTAAAGGCGCTCAAGGCTCATGAACTTTGAGTACTTAAGTTATTTTATACGAGAACGGTTCGATCGGACGAGGCACGTGCTGGAAGCCAGGACTACATTTCAGGAAGGCCGAATCCAACCCTAAGCAAGCAAACAAACGTATAATATTTACCAGAAAGAACTCCCTCTCCAGTTTTGTTTGCTTTTCAAGGCGGGGTCACCCAATAGCCAGAATAAATGCGTTCATTTCATTTTGGTTGAGCCGGAAAATTTCGGTTATTTTGATTGTGTGTGGCGGCCGTGTCGCATCACAATAGCCCGCAAGTGCATGAAACATTCACAAAAGGAGAAGAGATTCCTTTTTCAATATCAATATTTTTCCAGAGGCCTCCCCTTTGCCCACTCCAAATTGTTCGCTTGTCTTTCGGCGGGCCTGAGGAGGTTCAATCTCTCAAATATGTATGTATGTATGTATGTATGTATGAGCCGCTTTTACGGCGCGCTAGGGCGCTCTGCGACGCCTATTCTCCACAGGAATCTGTCATGGTAGAGATCCTCCGGAAGGTGGCATCTCTCCATCTCTTCATGGATGCCCTCTACCCACCGTTTGGCTGGACGCCCTCTCCGTCGCCTACCTGGGGGGACCCACTCCAACACCTTCTTCGGCAACCTGGTATCAGCCATTCTCTGCACATGCCCATACCATACCAATTGCTTGGTCATGATATCGTGCACAATCGTCCCCTCAACGCCCATTATCTCTCGGACACGTTCATTCCTGACACGTTCTCTCCTCGAGATTCCAGCCGATCTTCGCCAGAAATCCATTTCGGTCGCCTTGAGCATTTCTTGGGTCCGCTTCTTCAACTGCCACACTTCACTGCCATAGGTGATAATAGGCTTGACAACCGAGTTATAAATCCTCTTCTTGTTGTCTTTGGAAATCCTTTGGTCCCAAAGGATCCCATTAAGCATGGCGATGCGGCTTTCCTTCCTAGAAGATTACGGTCCCGAATGGCCTGATCCAGCTTCCCATCCGAAGTCAGCTTCACCCTCAGGTACTTGTATTGTTCGCAACTTTCTATATGTTGACCATCCTCCAGGACTATGCTTTGCTGAGCACCTCCGACTGACATCTTTTTTGTCTTACGGACACTAACCTCGAGGCCCCATTTGCGGTACTCCTCCACCAACTTCCGGGTCATATACTCCGCGTCATCGTGATCTTGACTTATGACTACCTGGTCGTCAGCAAAGCATAGCGTGAACAGTTTTTCTTGGTCATTTAGAGGGACGCCCATGCCGGCACACTTTTTTTTCCATTCCTTCAGAACGTGCTCTAGATATACCTTAAACAGCGTCGGTGACAGACAACATCCCTGCTTAAGCCCCTTGGTGACAAAAAAACCGTCTGAAAGCCTTCCTTGGCACTTAATGGAGAATTTGCAAGGGTCTGAAATTTGATAAATTTCGTGTTTAAGTGGATTCTACTGAGTGAACTGAACACTGAGATACCCTTCATTCATAAATTGAGCAATTATTAGAGGAGAAAGGACAAAAGAACTGATTCTGCTAAAATACGTGTGTTTAAATGGGAAATGCCGCCAGATGACGTCACTAGGCGGTGCATTTTCTCTCTTTTAAATCTATTTTTAAAGCATTTCCCATGTCAGAAAAAAATTACAAAAAATACTGTGAAATCAGCTTTTGAAGCACTTTCAGATGAAGCAATAAAAAATTTGCGTGCAAATTCTCCATTCTAGCAAAAGCCCCCCGATAAAACTGCTTGACTGCCCCAATAAGTCCTTTACTAAAACCAATACATCCCTCAAATAACGCGGTCCAATTCGTCGTATTTTGAACCAAAGAACGTAACTGCATTTCAAAGCTGAACAATTTCCGCTCGTAAATCGTATTTTTACGAGGGAATCGTTTCGACATCTCTTCATGAAAAATTCACGGGTTTTTCTTCTATAGCACATCAAATCAGAACATTTGCTCACAGAAATTTCACACACATGCTTTTATTACATTTTTAATCATTTGAGTAAACTTTGCAACGTTGGAATGAAATTACGCCTTTTCATATGGGAAACGATGAGTTGAGGATTTCCTCTTTTCTTACTGTGCTTCCAGGACTTTATGTTCACCTCCCTTTCGTCCATTAAATAAATGTCCACCGCTATTTATGTCCACTGAACGTTAAGTCCAGTCTTCATTAAGTCTACATGATTTAATGTCCAACCATGAATATGTCCAAAATTGTCCAAATTGTGGACATGTTATGTCCACATTTTTTTCTTCTCATTTAAATGACAGGAACCACCTCAAAAATAAATGCATACTACTACTACCTTCATTCTTAAAAACATTTCATTCATGAATCAAGTCATGAAAAAGAACAGACTCTAAGAGCAGATAAAAACATATGTTCATGTGTTAACTGCGTACGGATATGATAAGATGAAAACCAAAGCGGGAGCCTAGGAAACGCTCCAATGCCAAATTAAACATTTTTCAGAAACAGATGCGGTCAAAATTGAAAGTTCTCTTTAACTAGTTATTTTGTGCGCCTTCAATCTTGTAGAATACTGTGCAACGCCTCTGACGCGAAATAGTTGCTTAACACGTTGCGGGGCGGCAGGCAACCAGCGTGACACGCGCACAGGCGCCTACAAACCTAACAGGATACTTCACGCGTTGCGCAATGCGTGAAGTATCCCGTTAGGTTTGTAGGCACCGCGTTCTGCGCTGCATTTAAGCAATGGTATTTTGCCTTGCATGTGGAGTTTTTCCGTCAATGCTGTCAGGTTACCAGAACTGAGTGTTAATTGAGTGATTTCAACCCAAAGCAAATTCAAGAGACGCTTCAAGTGATGCAATTATAACTTTTTCTCAGCAATTTATTTTAAAATCTTCATTTTCATCGGAATTTCACGGGTATATTGAGTATTTGGATTGAGATCGGATTTGATCTCATCTCCTTCCTATGAATTCTGCTGTCACCTAAAGACACATGTTCACCAATTTGCATTTACGGAGCGAAACCTGCTTTCCGCATAAAAAAGAAAATGATCACTATCTTCTGTGTTTCAACGTTTGTTTTTGACGGTAATCTAGCATCGCTTCCAAGTCCAAGACATCGGATATGGATACCACGCTCACCCTTATAGTTCTCACATGCTTATTACGTACAAGCTCTTACACTCCATGCACTTTAATGAGAAATAGTTGTTTGAAAAATCGATGCGAGCATAGCGTCCATAATTGTGGCCTATGGATATTTTCTGGTATTAGTCGAGCGTATAGTCCAACAATCTATCAAGGAAGTCTTGGTGAAGTAAAGACGAAAAAAATTATTCTTGTAAACAATTTTGCGTTTGTTAGGTTAGGTTAGCTCAAGTTAGATTAGATAAGAAGAGAATGTAATTTCTATTATGATAAAAAATCAAAGGACCTTAAAACTATGAGAGGTATACTTGCTATTGGACTCGCCATGTTCAAGCAATGAGGTGGCAAGTTTAGTAATGAAGTTTGGACGAGATGAGCAGGCAATATTACCAACGGTAAGCATGAAGTCCAATAACTTGGACGTAATGCTACGTACTCCTTTTTTACGAACAGTAAACGTTCAAAAAACACAAAGAGATGACATATCCATGAGCTACCAAGTCAACACGAAGACTTGCGCTCCAATTGAACGTGGACCGCAATCTAACGTATAGATATGCTTCTGGCCTGTAAATTTTTATTTTCACCTGCATGATTGCAGCGTGGAATTTGACCAGGCGTGAACTCCGAGACTGCAAATTTTTAAAAAATTAAATGAAGCGTAAGCTCGACCGACTTCGCCGGGAGCTCAACGCATCCGGTATTAATCCGCTTCCACCCGGCAAAAAAATCTTGAGGTTTAACCGAGTTTGACCTGACGTAATCTTAGAAAATTTTTGCCGCTTTTGTTTTTGCTTTCGCCAAGGCTCTACTTATAATTTTAACTTTGATTAACTGAGAGTAGAACTCCGGTGAGACTCAACTGTCAAATATGCATTTACCGCGCTGACATTATGTCACAGCTTTAATTTAAAAGTAAAAACTAAAGAATGAAGAGGTGATGAAATATTCAAAGCTGCAAAAAAGACTAATATTTACAGCACGGCTGCAGTCAGATGAAATGAAATTGCAATTCTATTTTAATACTATTCTTCTATGCAAATGAACGATTTCGTTGAATAATGATTCAATACGTAAATAGACCAGTTGCTTGCTCGTTTTCAAAAAAATTACGAAGAAGGTTCTAATGAATTCCTAGTTTTGAGACTTCACTGATAGACTTCCATTGAACTTTTTGGTGATTATAAAAAACATGTTAAACAATTCCATATCCTAGGGCCCTTTATTCAGACAATATGCGATGTAAGCACTTCTCTGAAGTTCTGTCAGAATTAATGATTTGTATAAAAATTCAATAATTAATTAAGTTACCTATTTCCTCTTCTTCAGTCGAAATTCTAACAGAAAATTTTCAGAGGAGGCCTAAGTTTCCGGCTTAAATTCCCGAAACACATTCTCCGCAATGCATCAGACAATCAATACCTTGACCGCAGCGTAGGGGTTGCAGCTGCAAGTCAATGACAGGCAGAACTGTATGTTTCACCTAAGCCTCTTGAACAGATGTATTGTGTGCTTTCATGAAGCTACCCGCTATGAAATTCTGAATCAGTTTGTTTACATAATGAAGTCCCTTTTCCATTATGGCTCTTTTGTAAGGGACTGAGTAGAGGAAATTATCATATCAATAATGCAGTTACAGATTCATTTGAACAGGGCATATGAGGCGACCTCCCTTAAGCTGGTACAGTGGTGCCTGTGGTTTTATTTATTTTAAAACAAAGCAGAGAACAGTACACATCGCAAGGTATCTTAACACAGCATATTAACTTCGATTCTTGCTGAAAGTCATATTTCAAAAGGTCGCTCGCCAGTATATCAATTAATTAGGTGTAACTATTACTTTATATTTGATCTAAAATGGTATCAAATGCATTTTTTCTAAATCCAGAAATTACACAACTACTATGAAAAATATATATATCATGAACATTGAGCATGCTTATACTCTACGGATTTATGTTGTACATATTCTCTTTTTATGAGTAAGGATCAAGTTTTAGTAAAATTTTAATTAGTCTGATCAATGTCTATAACAAGATGACGACATTATGAAGTTTTTTTTTTAATTTTTATTTTAGCGCTTTTTTAAAAACAAGCCATATCAGATATTGCAAAATTTAACCGGGCAATTTCATTTTTTACAAGAGGAAGTTTGTGCGGATTTCTTTGAAAATTTTAAGGAATTTACCTCGTACTATGCTGAAAATTCACTGAAATTTTCCCCTAAATCCGCACTGCCGTTTTCATGTAAAAAATTAAATTGCCCGATTAAATTTGGCAATAGCTGATGTGGTTGATTGAAAATTGATTTCTTGGTTGTTTTCATTATAATTATAATTGAAAATGTTATAATTTCAATACTACTAATGACTATATGAAATCATTTTCATGAGTTCGAATTATACATACATAAAGTCGCGATTATAGCGCCGCCTCGCGCTCTGCGACGCCCAATCGCCATTGCCCCCTATCCTCCCAGAGATCATCAGGCAATTGGCACCTTCTGATCTCCTCCTCCACCCCTTGTCGCCAACCTTTCACAGGACGTCCACGCCGTCGCCTTCCGGGAGGAACCCAATCGAAGACCTGCTTGGGCAACCGATCATCTGCCATCCTTCGCACATGTCCATACCAGACCAACTGCTTGGACCTGATATCGTGCACGATGTCCTTTTCCACACCCATTATCTCGCGTACCCTTTCATTGCGGATACGCTCTCTTCTCGATATCCCAGCAGACCTTCGCCAAAAGTCCATCTCGGTTGCCCTAAGCATGTCTTCAGTTCTTTTCTTAAGTTGCCAGACCTCACTCCCGTAAGTTACGATACTCTTCACGATGACGTTGTAAATTTTCCTTTTGGTCTCCTTGGAGATACTCTGGTCCCAGAGAACCCCATTTAGCATCGCGATAGCTTTCCTGCCTTGCACATTCCGATCTTTAATGGCCCGATCCAAAATGAGTTCGAATTATACTGATTGAAATAGATAGTCCAAGAACTCGTTCCGTAATTAATAATATTTGAAAATATAAGACGTTATGATTTTCCAACCTTTTTTTTCTGCTTAGCTCTATACAATAAGACCAGCGTGTTCCACTTAAAATTCCGATGAAAAATCATACATGTTGAAACTTGATTTCAATTGTATCCATGTGTGGCGAGAAACACTCCCTGTAAACAGACGCGAGACTTTTTAGCCGAATTTTCGATATTAAATACGTGCAAAATTTATGAATTCGCTGCAGTCAATTGTAGTGGCGGCGGATGCCTGAAATTGCTTCCAAAGTGGTGTTTTGATATTATGGCATTCCTCGAGCTGTTCAGGGAGCCGTCGCACAGTGGATCGAGTCAATTAGAGGGATTGGACATGAAAGTTTTTACTAAAATTGCAAATTTTAATGTTTATTCCGTCACATTTTAAACTTTGAGGGGTGACTCTAGAAGAAAATCTCACGAGAGAACCAATGGAACCACTTTTAGAACCTCTAAGTTTTGTACAAACGGAGTTATGAGCGTTTAAAGTTTCTGAATTATGTCCGACCTCTCCTATTTACTCGACCCCTTTTGCGTGTAGCGTTTCCGTTGCCACTGCATTACGTATAACGAGTTAACGCAATTCCCAAATAAGATTTATACACTTGTTTACAGCGCTCATATTTACGTGCAACTCAAAATATGTTAGTCTCACGGTGCGGTGCTCAGCTCGAGCTGGCTCAGAAGTAATTGCAAAGTAAAGTAAACTGAAAAGTAAACGACGCTCTCAGCTGTCGGGACCATGCTTTCTTCTTGCCTCTCCTCATCTCCTCCGTATCGACGGCTAAGTTCGGAAAACATTTATTCCTATTACAACGTCTCAAAATCTTAAATTATGTTTTATTTTTGAAAAGGAAACTATCCTAAATGTCCATCAAAATGATTGTTAATTTATATATAAACGGAAGAAAATATAAATGTGCGCGGATATCTGCAACTTCGCGGTTGGAAGCGTACGCATTTTCGACTTTAGCCATAAACATTTGTGCTAAACGCTCAGCCGATAGGGGGCGCTTATTGATTTCAACCTGCGTATATATGTAGAATTCTAGTATACTAGCGGCAATGTTATCAAATGGCCTACCGGCTCATTCGGAGCTCTCCTTTATTTAGTACTTCTGTTATCGAACCACAACACGAAGGACGATGATCTATAATTTATTGGTTTAACGGTAGCGGTAGTTTTCTCAAAATTGATTTCTTGCGATACTTAGGTCGGAAGGTGACGACTTGGATTACATTTCGCAATAAGGAACCACTATCTCTGGATCGCCCATAAAAGCACATATCTGCATAGCGAAACCAATGGCATGTATGTTGTTTCTAAAATTGCCCAGAAATAGTGGTTCCTTATTGCAAAATGTGATCCAATTGTTCAACTACAACATGAAGATAGCTCCTAGCTGAAATGTGTTGGTATGTTAATATAAACTGATTAACTTTATGCGATAAAGGTATGTTAAAGCGTCTTCGTTCAATCAGTATCAATAGCTGAGCATTATTTGGATTGCATTTTGCAATAAGGAACCACTATCACTGTCTCTCCCATAAAAACACTTATCTGCACAGGGAAATTAATGGCATATATGTTGCTTCTAAAATGGGACAGAAATATAGTAATTCCTTATTGCAAAAGGTAATTCATTTGATCCGACTCTATATTCTGGATATTCTACATTATCTACACATTCTGGAAGCAGCGGGAGTGACTTTTGAGCTCATTGAATTTGAAATTTGTTACAGATTTCGTTTTTTCTGACGGCCTACATGATCCCGCTGACGATGATCTGCGCGCTTTATTTCTTCATGCTTTTCCGGCTGTGGCGGGGAGTGGCGCCCGGCGGCCACATCTCGGCAGAGAGCCGTCGGGGCAAGAAGAGGGTCACCAGGATGGTCGTCATCGTCGTAGCCAATTTCGCCTTCTGTTGGTTCCCCATCCAAGTGAGTCCTAATTATTTTCATTTTCTTTAATTAGCCTCTCTTGATTTTTTAACGGCACCCGAAATTATCTCCTTTTTATGAAACTTCAAAAGCCCTGAAATGTATCCAGGAGGAAACTCTTCACAAGATACTGTGAATTGGACCGTGTTAAGCAGAAAGGAGCCAAGCCTCGTCAGCTATTGCCTAATTTCACTGGGCAATTTAATTTTTTACGTGAAAACGGTTGTGCGGATTTGGATGCGAATTTCAGGGAATTTTCTGTAAAGCCAGAGGCGGATCCAGCAATTTGGCAACACCGGATTCCCTCAATTTAAACCTATGTCAAATAATCGATTCTTGTCGGAGCACCTGGCTCCTGGCCCCTCCAAGATTCGATAAATTTCCATAGGTTTGAATGGAGAAAAACAATGTTGCCAATTCGCTGGATCCGCCAATGTGTAAAACACGAAGCAAATTCCTTAAAATTTTCAAACGAATCTGCGTAAACATTCTCTGGTAAAAAAGTAAATTGCCCAGCTACATTTGGCAAACGCTGGTACGGCTTGCTTCATTTCTGCTTAACGCGGTCCAATTGATAAATAAATTAATTTCAAGGACGTGCCGGAACCCAATTTGAAAAACTACCCACCCTTTCCGACTTTGAATAGTCATTAAATGACAACCTCGCATTTTTTTACGTTATTGACTCATAATTTTGCATTCCTCTTTACAAAAAAATTAACTTCGATGAAAAGTATTTGAACCAACAAAATATAAGAAAATACAGAGAGAAGAATTGTCGCAAGAAAAGGTAAATAATTGAATGTGGTTGATAATTATTCTAGAGTGATTTTATCGTAATGAAAATTCGTCGCTACTCTAAGAATTATTAAACTTGTACCTATATACTTTTAGCTTGTTCAGCTACACCAAATGCTCATAAGTTGTGTCACTCTCCGTTTATTTGACCCACGCGATGTTAGACAGTTCGACGAATCAAGTATCTCAGAAATTAGTTCCTCTTCTAATGCGAACGAATGAGACTGGTAACTACTGAAAGCCATTTTAAGCGGGCACACATACATCTTCGTCGTAATAACTTACAATCAATCCCTTTCCCGTGGAATGAAGATCTTAATAGCAAACTTGTTCAGCATTTTTCAGATTCAAAATGAAGTAGCAACTACTTTCGCGTTTATTTCAACGTATCAAAAGAGGGATTGATAACGATGACTAATAGCACACAAACAAGGCGAGATAAAGAGGGTAGACAAGGTGGTAAACTCAAGGAAAAGAGACGAAGGGGACAGTCTAAAATAAACCAGAAACAAGCGTGAAATGAAGTTTTATGTAGAGTAAACTGGATGGAGGGGAATGAAATTGTCATTGGTCGTTAACGCCGCGGGTCGCTGAGGTGGAAAGCGAAAACAAAAAGCTAGCGGGAGAGTAACACCGGGGTAAGGTGGGGGAGGGGGGAGGGTCATGTTTTCGCTACGACTAAAAAAATTCACTTTCAATTTTCCTGTTGCCTCGGTCGCCTTTTTATCTTTAGATTGTAGAGTTAACTCTTAGCCAAAAGTGTCTTGGCGTCCTTTATAGTGGGTCTCTTATAGTTGAAAAGTTTCCCCATGGGATCATCATTTCTTATATCTAAGGACCCAGATATCCCTAGTCAGATAAACAGACTTGGGTTTCGCGGATCCTTACATGTATAAAATGAGAGCACATAAAACATCGGAAGAAACAGAAGCTAAGACGGAAGAAGAAACAAAAACAGAAGAAGAGGCAGGAGAAAAACTGGAGGAATCAATATAAGGAGAAGCTGGAGAAAAAGGAGAATGAGATGAAGAAGAAAATGAAGACTGAGAAGGAATGAGGGAAAGAGAAGATTTGGCTGTGCCCTGTCTTTTCATACCGATTTAGCGTAAAATAGTTTCAACAATCGGGCGGCAAAACTTGAGCAGTGAAACTTCCATGATGCATGCCCAAACACATAAAACGCTCGACTTTGATTCCCAGCTGAGGGTTGAAGTTTGTCGATAAGATGAAAATCCTTCGGACGCCAATGAAATTGCAACAAATCAATTTTAAAACGGTCGGGCACTCAAATGCAAATTGATGCAATGCAACAAACAGAACCATCCTCCACAATCTCATTATTTTGAATATTTAAATTGAAAGTTTAATGTCTCCAGTCTGCGCGCGGTCGCCTCAAAAAAAATGAGCTTTGAATCTGTTGACTTTAATGAACTTTATGAAACAATTTTATCCTGAGGAAATTTTCAGCACGTTTTTCAAAAATTAAAATGATTTTGGTACCCACATACATTTATTTTGGACGTAGAAACAGTTTTAGCCTCCACGACTCTACACGAACACACAGGTACGTAATTGGACGTATTTCTGTCAGACGGAACTATGTTCATTATGACGTAAGCCCTGTTATGCATGAATTCTTATGGATCTCAGGGCTCATGTCTTAATGCACATAGTTCCGTTTGACAGAAATACGTCCAACTGGCTGCAACTAGTTCTCGGTATGCGTCATTCCTACTTCAGGCTTGGTAAGGCAGTGCCCCATGCAGTGGCGTGGCGTGATTTGCGATATAATGATTGATACGCCACTCAAACCTATGAAAAAAGATCGATTATCAGGGTGTTCGCAGCGAACACCTTAGTAATCGATTCTTTACCATAGCTTCAAATGGCGAGATTTCGATAATCGATCATCCACGCCACGCCACTGCCCCATAGCTTGTATGATAGTGCGCCACATCTGATTAATACGCCCTTATCGACCAATTTAGACCCTGCACGGATAAAATGAAATTGCTAATTTAACAATTATTTTTTCGTTAAATAAGTGACAGACATGTTTCCATGTAGATTTTACAATAAAAACTGCCAATTTAACCACACCCGTGGTTGAATTAGCTTTCCACTATTGTAAAATGTACATTTAAAACCTGTCTGTCACTTTTTCTAACAAGTTAATGTTAAAGCAGCAATCCGTTTTTTCGATGAGGCCATGTGCTCTCAACTGCTGTTTTCCCTCTTTTTTGGTCCCCTTTTTTCAATATGACATTTTCGTTATTTCCTATAGCGATCAATTAATTGCGTTAAAAGAGCGAGTTCTTAAAAGTTCCAACCAATATAAAGAAGCATCACTCATTTATTTTTACGATCTACTACCGAACTGAAGATTAACAGTGCAATATCCTCAAATCAGACCACAAGTCAAACCGCATTTCTCTAAATTTTCGAATTCAGTTTATTATTAATTCATTATCTTATTTCCCTGAGTAGGACTGTTCATTATTTTTCAATCCTCTTATGATACCGAGAATTGTTTTTCGAACGTTGTCTATCTGCATTCGATGATAATTTCCGTGTATAAAAAGGTGCAAAGCTCACGCACCACTCTAAGTTCAATTTGTTCGGATGTATAGTTCAGATTAAAATATACTGCCACATGCATTGTCCGGAAATTAAAATCGTTCGTAGTTTGCGGATGCTCCGGTCTCTAGAGCTGAAAAATCCATATTTAAAACCCACGGGTGCCCCTAAACCACTGTGTCAACTCCGATATGCGGGTTTAATTTCCTCTAGCGTGTATCTAAAATCAAACCAGAGCAATTAATTTTTATGACTTGGAGCGTAATTCACCACGATAGATTCTCCAGTTTATTTGTGCTTACGTCATTTTGCTCACTTTAAAAGCAATGCTGAATATTTTCTTTCGACGCCATTAACGAATAAGTATAAACTTTAAATATGAGGTTTGTATTCATTGTAACGATGGTTATAGAACATTTCGTCAACTATTTTTTGTCCGAGCACCTGTTTTTTCCAATAATTTACGTCCACGCGTTTCTTCGGTAGTTTTGGTCCACGTGCCAGTTGAGACCCAAAGTTAATTGGTCCACATGTAAATACTAACGACAATTGCGTTTTTGGATGAAAATTTTTAATGTCTTGGAAGAATGAGGGTTTGCTTGTTTTTTGGTTTTGTCTGTTTGATCCAACGGAGAATAATATATAGTTGAGAGTTTTGGTAAAAATGGGGGAGCGACAATTCCATGAGACAAAATTCACTAAAACTCTCTACACCTCTTTGGTGTAACAGGACTTAATTATCTTTCAAGAAATTCCCACCTTGTTATACCTGAACCGGATAAACCTCTATATTTGCCTCAGCTAAAGGCTCTTAGATTTTTCCAATGTACAATAAGTCTCTTGATTTATTATGCGAGAAAAGATCTGTACTTTTAAAGGATGCCTGTCATTCTTAATACGTTCAATTTTGTATAATACTGCGCAACACCTCTGTTGAGAAATAGTTGCTTCAGGCGCCACCGCACGGCGGGCGGGCGGCCAGCGCGAAACGCGCCTACAAACCTAAGTGGATACTTCAAGCATTGCACAATGCTTGAAGTATCCACTTAGGTTTGTAGGCGCCAGTGAGCCTCTCCCGCTGGCAGCACGCCGCTCCGCTCTGTTAGGCTTTAATATTTATACTTGCATAGTCAGCGTTTTTTAACTCATGATTTTGAAATGTTTGCACACTCTGCATTGATTATTCTCATTTAAATTGATGAAAAAAAAATATGTATCAATTTATCAAAGGAGAATAATAATATAATGTGTGTTTTTTTTTAAATATTGGTGGTTCCGTGTCAAATTTAATGATTTCCAAAGCACTTTAATTTTTTCTTTTACATTTTGTGCTTTTATTGTGCTGGGAAATAGTTGTGAATAGTTGTGTAAACATCGTTTAAAATAAAGGATTCGTCAAATCAATGAAAACATAAATAAGATATAATATTGAAAAAAAGTAAAATTCATGACATAATCGCATGAGTAGCTTGATTATAAAAGATAGCAAGATACAAATCTCAGAATGTGCAAGAACATTACTTTTTTCTGTGTGCCCATGCCAAATTTTTTTTGCCAAAGAAAAGTCCGCAAAAACAGAACGTCTCTGAGAAATTTTTTTCAGAGAAGAGCACCTTCTTCTCTCTTTAGTTTCCCTCTCTTTGATTAAAGCTTGCCACTATCAACATTTTTTTCTCTTTTTTTTTACCTTCAATTTCGATTTAGCACCTGAGATTGCATTATTCAATTTTTACTTTTAAAGTATGGTATCATTCATTGCTAAAATCCGAGCAAAGAAAAAAAGAAGTTAACCTGATTACAAGTTATCGGTGAAAAACCCGTACTTGAAAATACGAGACAAAATAACAACACAATTTTGCACTTATTATTTACCAAAATCTACCAGTCGAGTTTTAGGGTGATGAGGAAATAATATGATGGAAAAGTACAGTGAAACTAGGAATGAAATTACATCGGTAAAGTCACCACTTATATTCCTGTACTTTTTCATGTACCCGTATTTTATGTCAAGCCCTAGTATTGTATGCTTACCTGCCTCATATTATTCCCCTATTTGAATTCTTATTTAATGCTTGCTTCAGCATTCTAATGGGAAATCATTTTCTAATGTCACTTAAATATTTTGATGAATATACCGCTATTGTGTAGACGATCCACCCGAGTTTTACAGAAAAATGTGGTCTATTAAGTTATGCCGTTACCCCGTTCTGAGTGGCACCAATGAAATGAGAGCTGAGGACTTAGCTCAGAGGAGGATTTTGATGGAATTATCCTTGCACAGAGTTGTCAAGTTGCAAATGAACTTCTAATTTCTTCAACATGAAGCAATTCTAGCGAGGTGGTTTAAATTGATATTAGGCAGCTTCTCTCCAACAGACCGGCTCGCGGACTCTTTTTGTCGTCGTACACTCAATTTGTCTTCAGTTAGAATGTAAACTAGCTTCCCGCAGTGTTCGGAAAAGCTGTTTTTTCTATCCATGTCTCGACCGCGTCTAAAATTATCCCGCTCTACTCCAAAATAATTGATGGTGCTTTTCCTTTAAATCGCGCACAATAAAAACTAATATGCGCTTGAATTCGATTTAAACTCCCTCCCGACCCACAGTCTCTCCGTGACCTTTGGTAATACTCTTTGCTCTTAAGAGCAACTTAAATGTCGAGGGTAGCAAGTGTGGGTATCGAATAATTAAGCCATCAAAAAAACCAAAACTGTGCACCTTGCTTGCTATTTTACCGTACCTTTAAATCGGCATTTGCTTCATTACATAAAAAATAATTAGCTTTCGCTTAAAATACAAAATAAATAAAACTAATAATTGACACTTCTACTAGATTTAACGATTGGTAAATCAAAAAAAAAAAAAAAAAAAATTGACCGACCGCACCTCTTATTTTCGTTTCTTTTCATTTCTTTAACTTTCCTGTAGTTTCAAAATATAACTTTACTTAGCTCGCTATGGCATTCTCAACACTTCTCAAGGGGTCGATTCTACGACGTTAAGTTTTTTATCGTTTTCACAGTGCTAAATGTGGATCTGAAAAGTGAATACCGTACAGCTAAGAAACGTTCCGAATAAATTAATTTGGATCAATATTTAGTATGACAGTATTTCAAATGCACCTACAAGAGCTGAATCCCCCCTTCCCTTCCCTGGCCCGTCTTGCTCTGAATCTCATCAGAATTTAGCGCAACTCTAATTCTAGTTTTTAGTTTTTTTAACTTCGAGCGCAGAATATCGTGGACTCAGCTTTTTAGAGTGTCCTTTTCTATCTCCCCCCTGTGGTGCTATATGCGCCCCGTCTCACACCCTGGTCGATATCACTCCGGATTGATCTCGCGGTCACTTTTTCGTTAATACACACCTTTGATGAACGCTTGAAACTTTCACTTAGATCTATCGTTTTAATGCAGTCGTGTGGACTCGATAATATGGAAGTCTGTCGAATTGGGGTAGTACTCTCTCAAACAGCGCAGTAGTTATCTTCGGTTGTTGACGTGTTGATCCGCGATAAGTAGTAAATTCTACTCGGCGAAGAGTCCTTGATGCGGATATTCTGTCGCTGAGTGGCGCCGTCTAACTTAGTCTTGAAGGATTTTCGACGGGAATCATCTATGTTTAGGAGACCCTGGATATTTTGACACTGTGAAAGGTGGGCCGTAGAGTGTATACGACCCTAGAGGTGAAAAGCCGTGTATAATTCACCCTCGAAGTTTCAGAGGCTCAGGAATCATATCGAAAGGAAGCGACAGGTATCAGTGGAGGGTGTAGCAGACGTGGTTGTGTCGGAGGTGTAGGAATTCGAGGAGGGGAATTTGATAGGAGTCTTGTCAGGTTCAGGCTATAGGTTATGAGGTGGAGGTAGGTGAGATGCGGTTTTAAAATCGATTCTAAGCGATGCCTGTTTATGCCTCTTATTCCTTGAATTCCTCGATGTGGCGCGAATGAAGAACGTAGCTTTCAAACTAAAATTGGCAACGTTTTAAATTTCGACCAAGGTTGCCGTATCTAAATTATCTTCGTTTAATGTATCGACTTGTATTGATCAATGTATCGACTTGTATCCTTCGAATGAGGTCATAATAGAAACGCACGAGGTTTCATTTCAAAAACCCGCTAATGTTTTATGAGATGCCTGGGTAAAAAATCCCTGTTTTCCTTCGCGCTGGTAAAAAATCAGACCTAACGTGCTGTATAAGTACGGGTCAATAATCATAAAGTATTATTTGATTTTTTGCAAAAATTTTGCAAAATAAAATTTTTTTCGTGCAAATTCTCAATTATTGCGAGATCCGGGTTAACGCTGGCCACTAGTGCCAATTTTCTGTGGGGTTGAAGTCTTTCAAGCAAATATTTGGTCAGTTTAACAAAAGGGGAAAAAAACCTGAAAGTCTATGTTACTGAATGCTCTACTTCCCATATTAACACACAATTAATAAACCACTAGACGCGGTACAAAATTAAGCATTCTGATACATGTTTCTCAACCAAAATTTCACGTAGAACACAATTCGCGCAACAAAAATTAATGACGTTAACTCCTAACCAACATATTCAATGTTTCTTGACGCGTGAATTCTAACCTCTCGCTCATGAAAACTCAATGGTCTGCTTGAGTCAAACCGCACGTTGAACGTTATCGTGGCAGTCTCTGCAATACGGAAATATAGTAGCTTCAATCATGACGCTTTGGTTTCCCACCATGTGTTGTTCAAACTATAAGCAACTTGCTATAGCTAAGCCAAAGCGTCAAAATTAAGGTTGCCACATTTTTATATCGCAGAGACTGTCATGATAACGTTTAGCGCGCGATGTGAATCAAGTAAACCATTGAGTTTTCATGGGCGGGTGCGGTTTGAATTTACCCATCAATAATCATTAAACATATCTTCGTAAGGACTGAATTTCGGTAATTTTCGTCGTGCACATCGTGTTTTACGTCAAATTGTGGTTAAGAAGCATGTACCCGAATTCGTAACTTCGTACCTTGTCTAGTGGTCCACTGTGATCACTATTTTTTTACTTGGTGACGTAAGTTTGCTAAAGCATCCCACCGGTCATAAACTGCAGCAGCCTCTAATTCGGCAACTCACCCGTCGTCTTTCTCCGTCGCTCCCCTGACGTAAGGGCGTATCTCGATCTCCACATGAGCCGCGTTTTACATGTGAATCCATACTTTCTAGGGCTCATGCGGAACTCGAGGTACGCCCTTACGTCAGGGGAGCGACGATCCGTCGAGCAAACGGGGGCGTGGGCGAAAGGGGCACCTATTTGCTTTTCCGCGCGAGCAAAGACGGGAGACGGGGTCTTTCGCCCCCGACGCGCCGTAACGACGTCATTTTTTGACGGGGGATGTTTTTGTCAAGCGCACCACGTATCATAATGCTTCCGCGACGCCCCGTCCCGACTCTACGTACGCGTTTTTTGTTCCTTGTCTCCCTCTCCCATACTTCATCAATGCTTCACAGACGATGTTTTGCACCACTCTCTGATTCTTTAAAGCCAATTCAAGGTCACATCGATTTGTCTAAGTTGCCTGAACTCGTCGTCAATGAATGTAGCCGAATCTCAGAATGAAGTGTTTGTCACTGCCTCAGATATATCCAAAATGTTATTGTTCGTAAAAGCGGGGAAACTCGGAAAATAATAGGAAATTCAGTGTGACCGGGAAAAGTCAGGAAATATAAGTGGGTCGTGGATCAAGAAATTCTGAGAGCTCCAAGAATTTAATTAAGTTAGTTAAATAAACTAGTTTACAAAATAAAACGAGTGGTAATTTATTCTCGCAAAAAATCAAGGGATTTTCACTTAAAATAATTGCTAGAAAAATCAGGAAAATATCAGGGATATCCAAATAAAAAGACACAAGACGCCAAAGACACCTTTTCATCGTCAAAAGTTGTCTGATAATTTAGTCTTAGTTATTTTTATTCAATCTAATCCACTTGGACATTTTTTGAACCTTCTTATCATTTGGACTTCATTTTGCAATTCGGAACTCTAACTTCCGACCCATCTGTAAAAGCACTTATCTGGATAGAGAAACTAATGGTACATATGATGGTTCTAAACTGAGGCACAATCTAAAGTTCCTAATTGCAAAATTAAATCCATTTGAAAATAATAAATATCTCCAGGAAGAATAATAACAATAAAAGAGGTAAATTAAATTTCCGTCCTGTCCTATGGCTAGAATGCCTATTCAACTTTATTTTTGGCCAAAAACCCCTATCACATTGGTCAAAAAATATTAATTTCTTTTAGTCATACTAATGCCAAAGAAAATGACATTTAAGGATAAAAAAATAAAAAAAGAATGAAATAAATAAAAATCGGTTAATGTAGGCCACAAAGGGCTAGTCGGAAATGTCCATAACTTCCGACAAATTGGGATAGTACCACAATTTTAGGGGGTAACCCCCAAGACTTTTTTTCGGGCTAAAAATCCAGAAAAATGACTTTGGAGGGGGGGGGGGTATTTTCCGGTAAATAAACGTGTCCAAATCCCTTGGACCGCTCCGTGCCTCGTAGCACAGTGGAACGAACTAGTAGAAGACGTCGGACATGAAGGTTTTGGCTAAAATTTCAAATTTTTAAGTTTATTTCGTCACAAATTCAATTTCCAACTATTTTTATGAGAGGAAATTCCATGAAAAAAATCAATGAAATCACTCTTAAACTGTTTTGTTTCATACACGGAGAAAAAAACCTCGTGCGTGGGACCCGAAGTTTAGGTCATATGGATCTCTGATGTTTTCAGATTGAGCATTTGAACACTTTAGATCTAGCTGTCGAGGTTCAGATCACACATCTGAAATTTCAGTTCTTACATCTGAAGTACTTCAGATGTGAGAACCAAAGTTTTTCGGATGTGAGAACCGAAGTTTTTCGAATGTGAAAACCGAAGTACTTCCAGATGTAAGAACTGAAGTTTCAGATGTGTGGTCCGAACCTCGCCAGCTAGATCTAAAGTGTTCAGATGATCAATTCGAAAACTTCAGAGATCCATATGACCTAAACGTCGGGTCCCACGCACGAAGTGTTTTTCTCCGTGTACTCCCGAAAATATAAGCTTTCAAGAATTGCCGATTGTGTCCGACTCCTCCTACTGATTCGGTCCAGTGCGGTAGGAACTTTAAAACTTCCCTCTTTAAACCCTGTTAAAGCGAAGGGATGATCCGAGGAGCTACTCAAGGCCCCGCATAGTTCCATTCGATCTGACTTGACGGGCCATCACCTTTAAATCTCAATTCCAGCTACTGAGACCGTCAAGCGCCCGTCAATTTAACACTGCTGAAACGTGGGATGCGGCAATTTTTCCCGTCGAGCTCGACTGTAAGTCTTTTGACAAACGCCGCGGGAGGCAGCTCATCGGAAACCGGCTGCTTGACAAATTCACCCCCCGAGGAAATTTTGAAGAGTCATCGAGAAAATGACAAACGTAAATTTGACAACCTTGCTTTTTCTGACACTGGTGGAGTGCAGGATTAACTGGGCGATCTGGGTGAATGTTGCCGAGTGGACTAATAGACAGGGCGTTTTTTGCAACGATATTTTACGAAGCGTCGCGATGAAAGTATTGAAAATTACCGGTGTTGACTCACTCTGCCGTGCTAAGGGAGAATGCCGCATGAGCTTTCAGGCTTTGCCATATCTTTTTCAATAAATAACTAATTTACCACGAAATTTGTGGACATTTTCTCTAAATCTTTCAGATCGGTTGTTGGCATTGCAGGTTTATGGCGGCCACTGAGAAAAAGCTATGGCTTATAAACCAATTAGTGGTTTATATGAAATACCCCTAACAATAGTTAAGGCAACGTACAATAATATCACATATTCCTTAGTGATTGTGTATATACCTCAGTATGGTACGAGATACCTTAGTATGGTACGAGATACCTTAGTATGGTACGAGACACCTTAGTATGGTTCACAAACCGAGAATCATTAGTACATTTACGACTATAAGGCAACGTATCATATTATCACATATACCTTAAGGATGGTATATATACCTCAGTATGGTACGAGATACATTAGTATGGTTCGCAGACCGAGAATCATTAGTTAATTCATTTACGACTATTAGTGGTGTTCCATATGAACCACTATTTCGTTCAGAAAACCATGGATTTTTCTCAGTTTGATATATTCAACTATAGTTTAAACTAAGTATGCGATTTGTATGTAATTGCTATGTTTTCTTCCTTTCAACCTCAGTCACATGTTTTTATGAAAACTACAACTTTAAACGAGGATAAATAGCATTTTTGATACCGATCAAACTGATCGTTCATTGTATGATTGGTTCCACAAAATGACATTAATCTTCGTATAAAGTTGTGTTCGTAGTGCCAATAAAGTTTTAGCAAAATGCGTTATGCAACAACAAAGCGAAATGAAAACTGCTCATTGTAAATTATGACTGAGCAAAGTGTAAATATTATTTTCGTTGTCAAAAATTGTTCGCTAGAGAATCCCTTCATTTAAGCAAGAATATCCAACGCTCAACCACTAGTACACTTCCATTATAGACTTAAAACTCGGCACTGTTGCCAAATGTTATTTGTGAGCATCGTTATCTACTCTTTTGTGAACTCTCAGAGCCGAATTTCGTCAGCTCTTTCGCACGGACGTGCAACCTGTAACATCCATTGGTGAGTCCAAACCACACCATTGGCCAATTAGAAGCACTAAGCCAGACATAATTTCCAGGGGCCGACATAATTCGGCCCCTGGATTTCTCTGATATTCATTGGAAATTGGTTAAACCCAGTCTGAGAGAGATTTTGCGAATTAGGTGGATTTGATAGGGGTAATGCTCTTCTCAAAAATTATACCGCAGGATTCACAACAAACGAAATTTAAAACTCTGTATGTTTGTAGGGTCTCTGTAGCAATACCTAAAGGTCCAAAAGACTCTATTGAAATTACCATAGCTAGAGTTGCATTAAAACCGCGTGTTGATTTTTTTTTCCGGTATCTCAATACGAAGATCGTTGCATTACTCACGGAAAAAAAGGTAGGGGTTAAGCCCCAACTTGGACATTTTAAATTAATTGTGGTGGTACCCCAATAAATGATGCTACTGACGCAAATTTTGCGGTACTAACACAAATTTTGCGACACTACCCCAACTTGAGTTGCAGTACTACCAAAGTCAATTTGAAATATCCATACCATCCAAGAAATTGGGGCAGCACTACAATTTAAGGGGATAGCCCCTAACACTTTTTCCCCGCACTGAAAAAAAAATTCACGGCGTTTCTACCAAGGTCCGTTGGTACCTTTACATCTCACCTTTTTTACCAACTATTGGTAATTTTACCAAGACAGACGGGTAGGGTTACCTAAAAACTGGTATTTTTATTGTTTTTTTCCGGTAAGAATACCACTTTTATCGGTAATCAATTCCCGGTAACTTTGCCATTTTATCTCGGTAATTCTACCACAGTGGATAAAAAATATTGGCGTTTTTACCAAGGTCCAGTAAAATTACCGAGAAAGTTCAATAATTTTACCGAGATTTCTCGGTAAAATTACCAATTCCATAAATGGTAATTTTACCAAGAAAAAACTGGGATCAAATAGAACCCTGAATTAATTCTTGGTAATTTTACCCTTTTCTTAGTTAATACACCGAGATTTTTTTTTCAGTCCGTGATTTTGAGACAATGTATAAGAAAGCTTTATTTACATTTCTAAAGAAAAATGTTTCGTATTTTGGTATTGTTAGATTCATTTTCCGAGGGACTTTAACGCGGCAACGCCTCGCTCAAGTATCATCGCACGATTTGCTCCCGGGCCTGCTTGCATTTTAATGAGCCCAAAAACAGCACCCTTTTGCCGTCCAAAAGCCGGCTTAATCTTACGCGGCAGATTCCCTCTTACAATCGCGCCTTAAATCCTCCGTCAACTCCCATTCTTCTCCAAAAGCAGCTTTGAAAAGGCACCGGATTATTAAGCGGGACACCGGACGGGCTCCTAACAAATGGCTTACTTTTCAAGCACGATGCGTCGTCAGTTGATGGTCGCATTGTTTATACGTGCGGTCGTAATTTTCTTTGAAAAATAAAACACTTTCGCGAAATTGAAAGTAAGTGGGGCACCGATGTGCAAGGTGCAAATTTATTTACTTAAATTAATTTTTATTAATTTATTTAAATGTTTCTTTGTCTTTGTCAAAGCGAAGAGCTTCCCGGAAGGAAACCCTTTTCGCCGCTTTTCTTGAAACCTGAGTATTTCAGCTACATGTGACTGAATGAACCTCAAGATGGAACGAGCCCCCAGTGAAAGTTCAGTTTGAACCTGAAATTGTTTTTTTACTCCTGCAGCTTTACTAAATGTACGCAAGATTTCCAAATTCGTGGGGCTTGGAGGACAAGGTGCATAAGTGCAGTTTTCAGGAAATAGAAATATTAATTTTTTCGAGTAAAACTAGTCCTAATACATATACCTATTCTGTGAAAAATTCGCACCCAAATTCCAATTTCAAAAATTCCAAAATCGTAATAACAAGTTTTTTTTTTAAAGTTTTCTATTACTTTTGATTTCTTGTCCTTTGAACAAGGCTTTGGCCTCATTGCATCGGCACAAACAATCAAAGTAGCAAGTTGAGAAACGCTCAACGCTTCGGGTCTGAGTAATCGTGCCAAACACAGTGCGGTCGGCGTAAAAGGCATATTAGCGCCTACGAGAGTGGATGAATACTTCCCGCATTGCGTGCTTTAATCGTTAAATAATGTCTCGATATCAGACCTATCATCCGCCGCGCCGACACGCGGCGCGGTGTACGCAACTTCGGATTAGGTTCTCAAAAGAAGGAAACTTTAAGGAACACTTTACATGAAAATCAAATATGCGACCAAAATTTCCAAATAGATTGTTCCCCTCAACAATTTAAAACATTATTTAAATTGGCCTTAATATTGATGGATACACATAGCTGGGTAGCAAGGGGACTGGTAAAAAAGCTGAACTGAAATTGTTCCCTCAAACTGAAAATGGGTTAAATGGGTGTACGATTGAATACAAGTGATAACCATTTGATGTTTTGTATTTTAGTGTGTTTTTATCATTGAATACAAGTTATGACGTTTGTCTGCATGGGGTATCTTATCGAAGTGACCAATAACCACCCAAGATTCCCTCTAATAACCAATCAAAGTGAATAGTTTGAACTTTCTTGAAAATAATTGATTTTGACTTGCAAAAATGTTCTCGCTATGAAATCAATTTGCATTTAGAATTTAGGAGATAAGAGCCTCCTGAAGTCCTTTAAAAAAGTTGATTTTCTATGCTTTTAAATTTCTTTAAGCCCGGCATCTCATTTTAAGTCCTTGAATTGAGTTTATCTCCCAAGCATATAATCCAAACGTTTCGTACGTCCGTTGAACTTTACATCGTTCAATTCAATATTAATATTGCCTTGTGAATCAAACGCCTCACGAGCCAAACTAGCAAAACCTTTGAATAAATTGCCTATGAAGTTAGATTAAATTGCTTCCTCAATACTATTCAGTAAGCGAAGCATTTCAATTTCCATCTGATTTAAAGTAAGGACGTTTAGGTTTTATCCTTTTTATTTTACGCCACGTGATAAATTGTTTTTCCTATTATTTATTATGAACCTTCTCGAATTACAGAAAAAATTGCATTGTTTTAAAGATAAAATAAATTGGAAAGTACATACAACAGGGTAGGTATACACATTTACATTAGTGAAATAAATTGCTCACTTATTTGCCGCAATTTTCTCAACGTCAAAAAAAGATTTGATCGTAATCACCAATGCAATTCATGCTAGGAATGTAGAGTGTCACACGTCAATGTCTCTCGGGAAATTAAAGTTACTTTCAAAATACGATTCGAGGGGCTGAGGCACATTACAGCTCGGTTTTACCACTTCCTGGAGATTCCACGAGGCAAGCCATGAGCTCTAGAGACGACAAATTGATCCAGAGTTCCCACCTCTGAAACTCCAGTTCAGACTCCATTCCGCAACCCCTACATCTATATGATAGTATACTTTTATTACCTAGTTCCATCCATAGTTCCGATCGACAGTAAAACTTCAAATGATGATAAAGTTGCGGGCTTTGTATCGTAGAGGGTAAATACACCGGGGAACAAATAGCTGCTGAGCTTGAATAATAGAAGTAGTTACTCAAAGAGTATTAAACCTAACATAAAGGTGCACATGCATGCAGTCATTTAAGCCCTAATTGCTTGGTGTTGCGAGAACCCGATACGGATGGATTGAAGAATCCGCGAAAAATGTGATCCAACCGAGGCAAACGCGGTCCGTAAAAAATGGCTCATACGTGCAAGCCGTGCTTCAATTTTAGCGCATCGTTTGTTTCATTTTAAGCTTTGTTGTCAAGTCTAAGACACATTTTTCCCTTGTTAAACGATGGGAAAATTTGCAAAATCTGGTTATCTTGAGATCAGGCTCATATTTAACGATAGGTTGCATTTACCTAGCATCTGCGGATATAATTGAACTATAATTGTTACATCTCCTTACACATTGCAAGTTCGTCTTGTCTCCCTCTATGTGTAAAGAAAATAAGAATAACCTGACCCCCCCCCTCCCCAAAAAAAGACGTCTTTTAGTAAGTGTGGGCCTAACACGTAGCTAAAGACTGTGAAAATTTAAAATAAGCTGGCGCAAATGGTGGAGAGGTTTCGATAAATGGGAGGAAAAAGATTATACTGAAGGGTAGCGGATGAGGGTGATATGAAGACGTAAATAAGCCTAGAAGTGTTTCTTGTGTTGTCAGGTTGCACCATTTGAACGAACATTCTTTCAAACCAAGTCACTTGTCACCACTATAATACAACCAGGTTTCCTCCGAACCCTAATAAATGTATGACAAACAAAGTCTTCCTGAGACCATCTGGAAATTAATTGATTCATCAAAATGAATCCTTTTAGGAGATAACCGAACAGAAGCTTTGGCGAATACTTTTTCATCTCGTAAAGACTTCCTAAACTTAAAATACTTTGTACTGGAAACAATCTTTACTCTCTGCTTAAAACGTAACATTCCCACGATGGGAAAAACCTATGCTCTCGAGTTTTTTCGGCCCAGTGCTGATCATGGTCTAGCAGACGTGCAAATTTTGAAATTAGTGTAGGTGCTTTTATGACGAAATGTGTTCTTAGTTGCCTCCTTTATCAGTCATCGTAAGGAATGCTTGTGATAGATTTTCTCAGAATCCGAAAGAAAAAAATTAGTGCGATTTGTCTTCGTCAAGTATGCCATCATACTATGACAAGACGCCCCAGTTATTTTCCTCCAGAGGGGACCCAAAGACGGACAAATTGCTTTCTCAAACACCTTACTAAACTACTAAATATAACCCCAGATTCATTTGAATACTCTCAAAATTGTCGCTCGATATTATACGTATTTTTTGGGGCGATGCATCACATATAATGAAACATTTTTCACTATGTTCTCCATTTGTACCAAAATTAGTGTATCACCTGTTTATGGCAAAGCCCCAGGACAACGCCTTTAACTGGCACCCTACATATCGTATATTCAAATATATCAACGAGAGTGAATTAGTATAATTAAGTTGAAAGCTAGCGGCAACCGTGCATTATCTGCAACTTTCGTCGCCTCCATAAATTTAAAAGCGGGGTTGTCAGTTTTTGCACGTACATATTCTACTTTGGTAAGCAAATTTTCTCGATGAGAATGCACTTAAGGTTTACCATTTGGAGATTGATGAATGAAACAGTTGATTAACTTCTTGATATTTTCTTAGAATGAGGTCGTTTACCAACGCTAAATTAAGAAAATAAAGAACCATTGCTGGGAAAATATTTCAAAAAACTTCCTTTCCTTGTGTAACCTAGTGCGTGGTGTGTGTTTATTTATTAATTTGTTTTAAAAGCAACGTGGTTGTGGAAGCATTGCAGGATTACCACTATTGCATGTAACACAATTCGTCAAAGAAAAGAAAGAGGAAATATATTTCATTCGTCAAACTCAACTGAAAATTGAATCGAGACTATCCGCCGATAGGAAACATTTTTGTCGTATATGTTCTTTCCAGATAAATCAAAATCGTGGTGACGGCCATTTTGAGTTCTGAGCTGAATTATCTAATCGGAGTGATGTAGTCTGTAATAAAACCAGGAAATTGTAAAAATTTGCCCATATGGATTAATGATACGGAAAAATTAGTAAACAATTAATTACAATGTCTACTTTGCCAGCACTATTGCTAGCTGGGAATTCGTATAAAACTCTTTTAACACCACAAATCACCATCTTTATATTAATAATGCAAATTAACTCTTGAAATTTTGACCTTGGTTCTTGATATTATATTAGAACGCATTTAAGGTCAGGATACACGATTAAATTCCGAACCAATTCTGAACCAAGTAGACCAGCTGATTATCGATGGTCACCGTGTAACAGTCCTCTTTCAAAAGTGGACGTCCCGTAAAATTTTGATCAGAATGGAGTGCCACCATCTTTCATTTCCTGCCGCACAAAACATTTCTACCAAGTTTTCATTTTAAAAGTATAAGCAAAGTAACGATTTTAAGACTGATGACTCCCGACACTCTGATGGTGATTGTTTCGGGAATTTGATCGTGTATCGAGACCTTTAGAATTGAAAACCATAAATCGGTACCTTGACCGAAAATTTTTTCCTCTCGCTTCATTGAACAGTGCGATTTTCCACCCTAAGACACATTTCGCTCGACTATCACATTTCTCCTTCCGGTCAAACGATAGTGATTGTGCAATTGCACGAAGGGTGAGGATAATCGCGTGGCAGCCAGCGCGGCAGCATTGCAGGGAAGGTGCGTGTATAAATCACCGGGGCGTTTTTATTTATTTTGCTGCCTAATAAGTGTAGCGCGTATGACATTTTATCACCACTAAATAATAAAATGCGCTGTAATTCATTCTCGGGATCCACCGCGTCTGCTGCCGGGCCGCGTTTGGCGCGGCTCCAACTCGGTCGAAGCCCCCAACTTGACTTATATCTTGAGATATAAGCCGCTAAATGGGGCGGCACTCAAGGATCCTGCGTTTCGCGAGTGCGTCTCCAAGTGTGTTTGTCACACGTAATACTTCTCGCCAGGGGTTTCCTCAAACTTTAACAGCCAGTGGCGAGGCGTGAATGACCCATTATCGAGATTTCCCCCTTGGTACCTTTGGTAAAGAATCGATTATTAAGGTGTTCGTTGCGATCCTTTTTCCATTTATCGATCCTTTTCCGTAGGTTTGAACGGCAGATCAATCGATGTATCGCAAAGCACCGTTAACAGCCCCTATTCACACTATGTACAGCTGAATTTTCATTCGACACAATTCAGTACAGCCCCCTGGGAAGTTTTGGTAAAGAATCGATTATTAGGTTGTTCGTTGCGAATACGCTATTTATCGATCCTTTTCCGTAGGTTTGAATGATAGATCAATCGATATATCGCAAAGCACGCCACGCCACACCACGCCACTGTTAATAGCCCCCTTTCACACTATGCAGCTGAATTCTCATCCGACAGAATTTAGTACGGCCAATGTTCCTACGAATGACAATCCAAGAATTAGTACGTTTAAATAGGCCTCCGAAGAGAGGATTGATAAGGAAAAACCTCTGAAAAATTAAGACCATTAAGCATCTTACAGGGAATACTCCCCCCTTAATAGCCTCACCACTTCACCCTTTAAATTACTTCGTTGGCTTTTACGCAACATTCCGGGCTTGTTCGGGAACGTTAGATGAACTTCTCGTAGCTTAGACAGTAGCGATTCTTGAAAATTGGCAACACTGTTTTCCCTCCATTTAAATTTATGTAAAATAATCGATTCTTAGAGAGGCAGCTTGCCTCACCTACAATCGTTATCTTCGATGGATTTAAATGACCTCCTCAAACTTGTCACTTTGGAGAGGACGGCCTCTTTTCGATTTATAAAGGAACTTCGAATCACAGAGGGAATGGAGCGCCTTTTTCGAATTAAAGAGGGACCAAACTGCCTAAACAATTTCGAATTACCGGGTGGATCAAAATACATTGATTTTTTCCGAATTATAGAGTTTTTCACAGGTGTAAGCCCCTTTATTTTGAATTATCGAGGTTTTCGAATTAAAGAATTTCGAGTTATCGAAAGGCGACTGTACCTCGTCCGTGCTAACACCGAAAAAAAGTTGAAGTTGATTTAACATTCTGTATGTAAAATAAGTTTGCGAGAACCTATAAATTACTGAATTACCCGCGACAGCAGTTAGTTTTACATCTTGGCATTGCTAAAGTAACTGCTGTAGCGGGTAATTCAGCATTTTATAAGTTCTCATACTTTTTTTTTACCCTCAGAATTTTAAATTAACACCTTTTTTCGGTGAATCCTGTTTCTTCCAAATATACCGCCAGAAAACGGTACTGCCCGATCAAACTGAAGCCGCAATCGATTTTCGCAAATTTAAAGCGAATCCTCCCGGACGTCTTGCAACGTGGCACAGTCGGACCTTTTGCTCAAGTTTCTCGTCGGCGATGATAGGTTCGCGGTTCTCGGTCGGCGTCGCGACGCCTCGCGTTGCGCCGGCGCTCACCCGCAAAGGAAGAAACGCGTAACCGCCGCGTTGAGGCCACGCGGAGATACGCGGTTTCTCCCTTGCGTTCTCGTCACGGTGTGTTCGGCGGCGACCGGGGACCGCGCCGCGCCGGCACGACCCTCACTTAACCTGATAATTGACTTGTAAATCACGACTCGCCATAAATAACCCTCGCCTTGCATGAATCAACCCGCGACCGTGGAACTCGCCCCTCCGCCGCGTCAGCTGCTCGGCTAACTACCCCCCGATCCGGACCCGGGCCCTGGCCGACCGACCCCTGTCCTGTCGCCCGAGATCCAGGATTGCGGTTGTTCAATCCCGAGCCGGATAAACGATCCACTCATTGCCAGTCGGGAAAATTGGATTTTCTTGTCGTGATGGTCGGTGATCTGGAATCAATTCTGCGAAGACTGAATTCATAGTGGTGCATTAAAAACAACCCCTTTCTTTACTTTGAAGTCTGTGTTAATGGTTTCTGAAAGGTGGGCTCTCAACTATTAGTTGCACTTGTCGCCACACAATGGATACAGTCAATAGGAGAGGTCGGACAAAATTTGGAAATTATGAAAGCTTAACTCCGTTTTACTTATACAAGACTGGGAAGTTCTAAAAGTGGTCACATTGGTTTTCTCGTGAAATTTACTTCAAGGAGCACCCCCTAAAGTTTAAAATGTATCAAAATAAACATAAAAATTTGCGGTTTAAGTCAAAAATTTAACGTCCGATCTCTCCAATTGACTCGATCCATTGTGCGCTGTGGCACAATGTGGGATATATCCAAGGGTCCCATCTGTACGAGGTCTGAGCAAACAGGAACCGGATTTTGGTGATAACTAGCCCACCGCACGTCCAAATCAAGCTTTCTTGGACTTTCCTGGAAGGTAATGACATACATATACGGGGGAATATTACATTCCTAAATTTAAAACGTTCAAAAAGCTGCGAAAAACGGTTACATCTTGGCAGAAATTCCTAAAAATCGCGGAACACTCGTAAGGTTGCCTTATTATACTGCCTCATTTAATGTTCATACGGTGCACATTGGATCGAGTCAATGAGAGAGGTCGGACAAAATGTGCAAACTTTAAAAGCTTATCATTCCGTTTATACAAAACTTTGAGATTTTAAAAGTATTTGCATTGGTTTTCTCAAAAATTTTGTCTGTCAGAGGCACCCCTCAAAAGTCAGAATTTGACATATTAAACATCAAAATTTGCAGTTTTAGTTAAAAATCTCATGTCCGACCTCTCTGATCGTCTCGGTTCGCTGTGCGGCGTTCTTCCTCAACACGGCGGTATTGTCGTTCGAGCGTGGATTTCAAACTGACTCGAAAGTCAATTAGCGGGACGACTGTTGAAATTGATAGACACAGTTTTAGACAGATTAGACAAAAGGGATCCTATTGGTGGAAACAGGTGGTTGCAATGGACATGGGAGGTAGGTAATAGACTAACTAACAGCAACCCACGAGAGACCCCACAGTTAGTCCATCATTTACCCCTTGGTCTACAAGAACCACCCATTTCAGCCATTAGGATCGCTCCATACTCCCTATGTCTGATTTGGACGTATTTCTGTGAAACGGAACTAAGCGCCATCGGGAAAGGAAGGGAGAGGGGGGCTTGGATTGGCAGCGGAATCGGGCGTCGGGCTCGTTCCGTCCTATACTCGCAATGCTTTTCCTTGGCGCTTAGTTCCGTTTGACAGAACGCGCTATCCGGCATTCTAATTTCCTCAAAAAGAACTCAAATTGGCGCTTAGTTCTGTTCGACAGAAATACGTCCATTTGTCTATCGCTTTGTCTACCAAATTTCAAAAATCTGCCTTTATTTTGTATCGCACCCAGGTTTTTTTTTTTTTTTTTTTTTTTCTGCTGGTCTAATGGCTTCGTGTCTATAGCACCTTCAGCCAACTTTAGACAATGTTCAGTGTCCGTAGACATCAGGCTCCATGCTCCAGGCTTTTCTAATTTTCAGGGATTAGGGCCGAGGAGAATCTGTTTCAGCAGATCTACTCGTCAATTCTGTGAAAATTAGACGCCACCACCGGGATTCGAACCCGGGACTTATTGACCTAGAGTCAGACGCGCTGACCACTAGGCCAACCTGGCCGGCCACCCAGGTTCCCGGCACTCAAAATAGCCAACACTGCGTCAAAATTGACAGGAGTCAAAAGTTGGGCATTTTCCCCGAATGATGGATTCCCTGGGCGCGTCAACGTCAGTAATGACGTCACCGGGGTGAATGACGCCCGGAATTGGAGCGTCTACGTGAGCTGCATAGTCCCGAAGCCGAATCGACGTGCGGCCNGGGGGGAGAGGGGGCGGGGAGACGCGTGATTCATCTAACAGGAAAATTGAAAGAAGCGGCCCGGTGGATGATTGATTGCGGCGCGCGTTTGGTTTTTGGTAAGCAAGCCGTGAAGGAATCGTTTCACGGCTTGGCTGATATAAGGGCGTAACTACACATTGAGATGAGCCCGGAAAAGCATTGAGTTATATGGAGGGTAGGGCTCATTGCAGAGTGTGGTTACGCCCTTATGTTGGAGGGGTGACGATTTCACGGCTCCGTCGCGCGTCGCGACGTCGAGCGGCCCGGAAGTTGGAGCGTCTCGGAGTTGACGCTTCCTTGCCAAAATCTCGCTCCTCCTCCACATGTTTACCTTTGAAAAGTATAAAATTTAGTTGAAATTCCACAGCAGTGACTTTGGTGCAACCAGACATCGATTAAATCAGGGTGTCTACAAGTCCGGAAGTAGTACTGATTTTTTAAGGACGGTCCGGAAGTACTAGAAAAGCGCAGAAATTCCGGAAGAATGTCCGGAATGTTTGTCATTTGTCGCCATTTGAGCGGGAAATCCAAAGTTTGATCCAAAACTTGAAATTTTTCGCATTTTGTCAATTGGAGGCTTGGAAAAACTACTGAATTTTTCTGATGAAGAGGTACTGAATTTCTTGGGAATGGGAATTTTTTCTCCTCCACACGTTTACCTTTGAAAAGTAAGTATAAAATTTAGTTGAAATTCCACAGCAGTGACTGTGGTGGAACCAGACATGGGTTACGTCCGGGTGTCTACAAGTCCGGGATTTCCGGAAAGTCCGGAAATAGAACTGATTTTTTAAGGGCGGTCCAGAAATACTAGAAAAATGCAGAAATTCCGGAAGAATGTCCGGAATATTTGTCATATTTGTCGCAATTTGAGTGGGACAAATTTTGATCCAAAATTTGAAATTTTTCGCATTTTGTCAACTGGAGGTTCGGAAAAACTACTGAATTTTTCTGTTGAAGAGGTACTGAATTTTTTTGGGAATGTACTGAAAAAGTACTATAAAAGTACTGATTCGGCCAGCCTGTTTTAGTGGGCACCCTGGTTACGTTCCTCAAAGCTCATAATTTAGAAACGCATTTATTCTCTCCTTCTCAAAGCTATCGGCTCGGAGTAATGATTGACCTACGAGAATTAACAATAACATCAAACTGATGTCATGTCAGCAATCAGTGATAGGTCGTCGTGTTTTGAAGCGACGCTTGTGCGCCTTCATTTTGGTAGGGATGTAACCTGCATTCCTAAGAGCTGAATTAGTGGTATCATAGCCCCTTCGGAATTCGCCGCTCCGCATGTTACCTGTATTGATTCGTTCCTCGATACACTTTTGAAATCATCATTTCTGATTTCTCATTTTCTTCCTCTCCATCTTCTTCCTTCACTTCTTTCTTTTCTCTCCTTTCATGAATTATTTAAAACTGAAATAATTCATCTTCACTCTAATTGCGCATAATTTTATCACATAGTGCAACTTACATTTTGCATTTCACTCAAATCAACCGATTATTTCTTGAGGATAGGTAAAATCTTCAAAATGTGTGCGTGAAGCTACCCAAAATTCAGACTTAGTGGTAAACTTTCACTTTCGGAATCCAGTTTCAATGCACCTATAACATTAAAAAAACCGCCATCGACCCAGAAAGAGAATTAAAGCCCCTTTTCATCTCTTATCCCTCAATCACGGAAGACACGAAATAGGCCGTCTTCCTTTAGGCACTGCTAAGAATTCGAAATGAAAGAAAGCTCCTCCTATCTGTTCGGATCCTCCTCACTGAAGGGCACAAAAGATTCCAATCGTCTCAAAATCTCCGGTTGCATATTATTTTTTTAAAAGGAGACCAAACCATCATTATTGCTTGAATTTTTTACAGAATATTCTTCTTATGGGGAAAAAATCACCAATGTTTTCAAGATACAACGCGACTTTTGGTGGTTTTCCATGTGAAAAGTAAATTGTGACAGTAAATCTCCAACGCCTCAAACCTATATCGATATTTATGTGGACAATGTGTTCGTCAATGTTGTCCATTATATCGACGGTGTAAGTCGGCAATCACATAACTCGGTTTGCGACGTCGCAGATTTCTTGTCATACTTAATTTTTTAAATGGAAAATTACTCAACGGCAATTCTTTAAAATTGCCGTGATTTTTCTTCTCTGTGCGAAGAAAATTCAGCAAAAACTTCAGTGAATGATATCAATTTGTTCTTCTTTAAAAAAATAACTTAGAGGCGGAGATTTTCAGACACCGCAATCGAGTCATGTGATTGCCGACTTACACCGTCGATATACTCTCTAATATTTCGAAAATGAGCGGCATTAAGTATTTTTCTTGTTGGTTTATAGGTAGCTCTCACTAAAAAACTCATCAACTTATTCCATGAAGTCAAAGCAAATTACCATGATAATTAATGATATCAAAAAAGAGGAGAAAATATGAGCTTGTTGATTTGATAAAAATTAAACTTTTACTTGGAAATAGATCACGCAGCATCCTAGTTTAGCCTGTTTCAAAGTAAACTATTTTTGTCTCAAATCGTTAGTATGAATTTTTGGAAATAATAATGAAGCAAAATAGATAGAAACACTATAAGAAACGCGAACCTCGGCTCGAAATACTGTACACTATATTTTATTCTTTAAATGGAAAATAAACACTTTACATTATTTCTTGAAAGCCTTCCTAATTTTTTTTGTGTGTAAAGACTACTCCTTGAAAATCTCAAGCGATTTGAAGTAGTTTGTTCTTTTTTTAACAAAATGGAAGCGGAGATTTTGGCACACCTCTTACTAGAAACGCCGTTTTA
This sequence comes from Bemisia tabaci, assembly GCF_001854935.1. Lineage (NCBI taxonomy): Eukaryota > Metazoa > Arthropoda > Insecta > Hemiptera > Aleyrodidae > Bemisia > Bemisia tabaci. The sequence goes on along the minus strand of NW_017547443.1, from coordinate 1,167,776 downwards.
CAGTTTCGCCGTAGATTTTGCATTTCAAAACCTTGTTTTAAACCCGGTTTATCGTTTTAATATAAACACTGGCTCATGTTTTCAAAATTGATTTAAAACAAGGGATGTTCAAGAATGAAATTACCTTAACCAGAATCATTTAAATAAAGGAGTTAAATGGAAAAGAGGAATGGCGAGGCGTGAACGATCGTTTATCGATATTTCCCTGTTTAAAGCTGACAAAGAATCGATTTTTAAGGTGTTCGTTGCGAACAGCCTGTTTATCGATCCTATGCCATAGGTTTAAATGGCTGATCAATCGATTTATTGCAAAGCACGCCACGCCACTGGCAAAACGGGTTGCCAACTTGCATGTGTTGCCACTTTTTGTCCATACATGCACTGTTAAAAATCTCGGCGCGAAATTCAAGCTTACTCAGAACAGTCAGTCTTGTCAGTTGCTATTTTGACCACCTGTTACTCTGAGTGCATGGATCCGGCGCGAAATAAGCTCGGCGTGAATATCGCGCTCTGGCGGGAGTGAAAATCTGACAGGCAAACGTAAAACGGTACTGCCGCAGCATGAATTTGAACTCGAGTCGCGGCGGTGATAGACGAGTGCGCTACCACTTTGCCGTTCGGCGCTCGTACCAGGATGCCATGAATTCACGCTACTTGAGGTACTTCAACTAATTCATCCTTCGTTGGTGATATTTACGCTCTGATCTATTCACTCAGAGTACGGCGCGAAATTCGCGCTGGATTTTTTTTTTCACGCCGGCTATTCACTCAGAGTAAATAATTGATTTTTAACAGTGTACGCTTGGTTCTTCTCAAGGGGTCAAACTGGCAACATTGATAAGCAAATGAGAATGTGGAGTGGGGGGGNTCCTATCTGTTCGGATCCTCCTCACTGAAGGGCACAAAAGATTCCAATCGTCTCAAAATCTCCGGTTGCATATTATTTTTTTAAAAGGAGACCAAACCATCATTATTGCTTGAATTTTTTACAGAATATTCTTCTTATGGGGAAAAAATCACCAATGTTTTCAAGATACAACGCGACTTTTGGTGGTTTTCCATGTGAAAAGTAAATTGTGACAGTAAATCTCCAACGCCTCAAACCTATATCGATATTTATGTGGACAATGTGTTCGTCAATGTTGTCCATTATATCGACGGTGTAAGTCGGCAATCACATAACTCGGTTTGCGACGTCGCAGATTTCTTGTCATACTTAATTTTTTAAATGGAAAATTACTCAACGGCAATTCTTTAAAATTGCCGTGATTTTTCTTCTCTGTGCGAAGAAAATTCAGCAAAAACTTCAGTGAATGATATCAATTTGTTCTTCTTTAAAAAAATAACTAGAGGCGGAGATTTTCAGACACCGCAAATCGAGTCATGTGATTGCCGACTTACACCGTCGATATACTCTCTAATATTTCGAAAATGAGCGGCATTAAGTATTTTTCTTGTTGGTTTATAGGTAGCTCTCACTAAAAAACTCATCAACTTATTCCATGAAGTCAAAGCAAATTACCATGATAATTAATGATATCAAAAAAGAGGAGAAAATATGAGCTTGTTGATTTGATAAAAATTAAACTTTTACTTGGAAATAGATCACGCAGCATCCTAGTTTAGCCTGTTTCAAAGTAAACTATTTTTGTCTCAAATCGTTAGTATGAATTTTTGGAAATAATAATGAAGCAAAATAGATAGAAACACTATAAGAAACGCGAACCTCGGCTCGAAATACTGTACACTATATTTTATTCTTTAAATGGAAAATAAACACTTTACATTATTTCTTGAAAGCCTTCCTAATTTTTTTTGTGTGTAAAGACTACTCCTTGAAAATCTCAAGCGATTTGAAGTAGTTTGTTCTTTTTTTAACAAAATGGAAGCGGAGATTTTGGCACACCTCTTACTAGAAACGCCGTTTTACAGTTTCGCCGTAGATTTTGCATTTCAAAACCTTGTTTTAAACCCGGTTTATCGTTTTAATATAAACACTGGCTCATGTTTTCAAAATTGATTTAAAACAAGGGATGTTCAAGAATGAAATTACCTTAACCAGAATCATTTAAATAAAGGAGTTAAATGGAAAAGAGGAATGGCGAGGCGTGAACGATCGTTTATCGATATTTCCCTGTTTAAAGCTGACAAAGAATCGATTTTTAAGGTGTTCGTTGCGAACAGCCTGTTTATCGATCCTATGCCATAGGTTTAAATGGCTGATCAATCGATTTATTGCAAAGCACGCCACGCCACTGGCAAAACGGGTTGCCAACTTGCATGTGTTGCCACTTTTTGTCCATACATGCACTGTTAAAAATCTCGGCGCGAAATTCAAGCTTACTCAGAACAGTCAGTCTTGTCAGTTGCTATTTTGACCACCTGTTACTCTGAGTGCATGGATCCGGCGCGAAATAAGCTCGGCGTGAATTTCGCGCTCTGGCGGGAGTGAAAATCTGACAGGCAAACGTAAAACGGACTGCCGCAGCATGAGATTTGAACTCGAGTCGCGGCGGTGATAGACGAGTGCGCTACCACTTTGCCTTCGGCGCTCGTACCAGGATGGCCTGAATTCACGCTACTTGAGGTACTTCAACTAATTCAGTCCTCGTTGGTGATATTTACGCTCTGATCTATTCACTCAGAGTACGGCGCGAAATTCGCGCTGGATTTTTTTTTTCACGCCGGCTATTCACTCAGAGTAAATAATTGATTTTTAACAGTGTACGCTTGGTTCTTCTCAAGGGGTCAAACTGGCAACATTGATAAGCAAATGAGAATGTGGAGTGGGGGGGGGGGTCGAGTAGAGCAGTTTGACACGCTCCTCCGAGGGTTGACTGCACTTGACTGGGTCCGACATCTCCTCCTCCCCGCCTCTTGTCAACACCTAGTGCCTCGCTCTCACCTTCTCACGCCGTGATCGCGATCGTCAGACCACCCGCATGACAGCTCGCCGCGGCTCCAAAAATATGCAGCGGCAATTTCCACGACCCGGGCGTGTCCAGCGCCGTCAGATTGTAGATCGAAATGCCCAGAAGCCACGTACAAAAAGTGATTTTTTGTGAGAAACGACAGAGTGGGCATTGAACCGCATCCAACTCATCCAGTCGCTTAGTGCCTGTCAACTGTTGTCAATTTTCAGATTCTGAAATTGACTCCGATGTATTCTGGAATTTGTGGGGAAGGGCTTTCATTCTATTTCAGAGTGCCTACTGTACGGAAAAAGTACGAATTTCGGAAGGTCGGTACGGAGGTACGGAAAAGGTACGGAAATTTGAGATTTTTGTGATCAACTCTAGAAAGTCGCCTTGACCGTATGCGATATCACAACACAATCCATTTATCAACGTCCGGGTTCGAGTCCCCGTGTTTTTCGGTTTTTTCCGTCACCATTCCATCAATACACTTTTCTAATACGAAAATAGTTGAAATAGGTAAGGAAAATTGAGGAAAAGGTAAGAAAAAAGCAAGCGTTTTTTAGAATCGGCGAAAAAGGAATTTTCGGGAAAGTAAGGGCAAAGCAGGGAATATGAATGGCAGGGTACCAGTAGACACCCTGTATTCCAAGGAAAGAACCAAATCGGGTGATCTCTACCACGCGCTTACTGCCAGCCGTAAAGGAATGTTGTTTAAAATCGCAAGTAAAATTGAACTAAATGAAATCGGAATCTTTAAAAAGAACGCATTTATTTTCAATGAACGAATCTGCTTTAGGTGGCAAGGAAGACTTTACTTTATTAACTTTAATGTGTTCTTATGTTTCAGGTGAGTACAAGCAGTAACGCAAAACACTTCTTCTTTGTCTTTTCCAACAATTGGTAAGACTTCCTCTTGATAATTGCCCTTTTATATGAAACTTTTGTTGAAAATCTATTTGTTATTTTTCCATTGTGGATATGCAATACGATGCACTTTCATCACGCAACCTCACTGAGGAAAAACTATGCTTTAAAAATAACCGTATAGATGGTGTTCCATTTGGAATTTCGAATAGCCATAACCAATAATAGTAATAGAATTTTATACGTTAAGTGAAATTTCATTACCGTAGTAATTAACGAACAACGCCATGATTAATTGATCATTAGATTGTGTAGAACACCACAAATTTGGTAATTTTGATCATAGTTCTCCTTCATGTTGTATCATGACGCATTTGACACACTCTATTCCTCATGCGTCTTAACACAAAGCCCCCCCCCCCTATTTAAACGCGTAACGAAAGTTTACTTTGTTCACCTTAATATTTTTGGGATACTGGAGTTTTCCCGCTCAAAAACCACCGTCCTCTGTGTTTAAGAAAGTCAGAGCGCCAATTTTTCATGTATGCCACAAGGATATCCCGAGAACTTGGATAGTTGCACAGGTACCCTGAACGCAACCAACGGGCGGAAAATTCGAGGTTCCTGGAGCAATACTGCCGTGCTATGGAAAAACGCCGTATGAGCATTCAAATGTTGCCAAATTTCCTCTCAGAAAATATTTATTTTTGAGGAAAGTTAGGAGTATTTTTCTTTGAAATTTTCAGATTGTTTCGATCAAATTACGAGCAGAATTCTCTAAAAAATCCGAAGAGTAACATCCACTGATTGTTTCAGGGTGGCAAAATTTCATAGAAAATAAAATCTTGAAATTTCACGTGAAATATTTCATGAAATTTCAGTAATGTGAGAAAGATATTGAAAAACACCGGTTCCTTTTTTATGTGTCGCAAAATGGAAAAAATATGATTTTCCTCTATTTTTGTGTGTTTGAGTTCAGGTTGCATGCTCTAGCCCCTGAAAAATATGAAATATCTCACAGCCTCGTGAAATTTCATGAAATATTTCTGTGAAATTTCCAATCTTTCATTTCTTTCTTACGTTTCATGCTACACTGGGGGAAAAAAAACACATTGGATCTAGAGTCCAGACTCTTGAAAACATTGACAAGAAAAAATACTCTTGACTCAATCAGATTTAAGCTTAAGTTAAAAGGAAATCCGCTCAAATTAAGAGGTTTGGTTCTTGATTTAAGCGTAGATCTGATTGAACCGAGAGTATTTTTTCTTCTCGATTTTTCAAGAGTCTGGACTCTAGATCCAATGGGTTTTTTTTTTTTTTTTTTTTCCAGTGTACCCTGGATTTTCCTGCAAATTCGCGATTTGTCGGAGGAAAGTTGGAAACGCCTGATGGCACATACGTCGTTCTTCCTTCGCACGGCAGAATAGCCATGCTAACGCGGGGAGGCGGAGGCGGAAACATTCATCAGGTTCGGGGGACGATAACGGAATAATCGAGGAGGCGGATTGAAAGATTCTCGTTAAAGGCGCGCGCTTCGCGGAGCCTGAGCGGCCAAGATTTAGAGGCCAAGTCGGAGCCAAAGCCCGGAGCCGGGAGCGGCGACATCAGATACAAATCGCTCCGAGCAGAGGTCGAGCGAGGAATCGATCATAAATTCCGCTCAAATTGGTGGCTCGTCGACAAGTGGAGATGCAGCGCGAGAATGCGCTCCGCCCGAGCACCACCCTGTTGTCGATTCAAACAGGGGCTCCAGTACCATCCCTTTGCGTGGGAAACAAATTCAGGATGATCCAGGGTTAAACGGCCAGACTGCAGGAGCGTGTTCTATGGGTCAAAATGAGAATTTTTTGTTGTATAAAGTTTTTCCCATAAGTGCCCCCAGTCGGAGCTACGGCCCTTCAAAGTTTCGGAAAGTAAATCTTTTTTCCTGAATTTCGGCAACGGTTGTGAACCAAATCTCATGAAAAGTTTTACTATCCTGTACTTTTATGCCCTGAATTTATAAATGAACTGAAAAAATCGAAATATCAATTTAAAGAGGGGGTTGGGGGTGTTTCAGCTCCTGCAGTCCGGCCGTTTGACCCTGAATCACCCTTTATTAGCGGAATAATCGGTATTTCACACCAAATATTCTCGAGAAAATTTCAGAAAATGCTTTGACAAGGTTTTTAAGCGAAATTATATTAATTAAGAGAGCTATTTTCACATGTCAGCGGCATCCCTGTGCAAATTTTTGCGAAATATGTACGGTATTTAATACAAATTAATATTCTTGAGAAAATTAAGTACACGATTTTTTGCCTCGCAAAATTTTACCCGTTAATTGAAATCATATCGAGAACTTTCCACTCAATAAGAGGCAATTAATTCAAAACTTGACTAACAACACTGAATTTTGTCTGTTGAGATGCATGTAGAATCGATAGTATTAGAGGTAGAGTTTCAGCCTATAGAATCGATTGTTTATGATATATGGAAAGAGATAAGGTGAAAAACGTTACGAGCTTTTAAGAATCCTCTTTGCCTCTACATCGTAAAAATATCCATAATAACCCATATCTTCTAAAGTTTGAGTATTGCAACAGTAATATCTGGCGTCACTGGATAGTTTAGGCGAAGCGTCTAAGGCAGCATTGACACTGGCGCGCTATTCAATTAAAAACACCCGTTCCGTGCTACCATTCTATCAACCTGATTAAAAGTTAAGTGATCGTAAATATACCGGTGTCAGGAAGACTTGCAGAGTAGTGAACAGACCTTATTGCCAGATTCAAAGAGCATGCAGACCTGTCATCAGGATTGGTTCGCGACTTACTATCCGATCAGACTTATTTTATTTTTTATGGAAAAAAGTTACCCTTTCCCCCTGATTTCCTGGTCTCTCCGTGATTTTTCCATAAACAACGAGCATGAACCCTGATAATAATGAACAATCTAAGAGATTAGTTATGTTTAAGGTACGAAACTAGCAGTTTCATTTAAAAATCGGTGTGAAAACCCTATGAGCTCATTGCTGGATGATGCATCGTGCTTCAAGCTAGAAATATTTCTGCTAACGTACTATTGGCCAGTGGGGAAGATGGGGTGTGCTCCAGAAAGCTGCATAATGTCCTTTTTTTTTTTTTTTTTTTTTTTTTTTTTTTTTTTCTCTATTTTTTTACTTCTTCAAATAGCCCACAAGGGCTAATCCCACGCTTTAAGTCCCATCCCCCCTCCGTCCCTACTGAACCAGTCCCAGGCAACCATTGTTTGAGACCATCAAACTCAGGTCGCCTGGCCGGGAGTCGAACCCGGGACCTCCCGATCATAGAGCAAGCGCTACAACCACTACACCATAGGAGGCCGACACCACTACACCATAGGAGGCCGACAAAAGGCCGACCTTTGGGGAAATGTAAAAGCGGAAAGTTACATTGTACCAAACGGAACTAAGTAACAACTCTATGGGACACTCATGAGCCTTGGGAATGGGAAAAGAGCGGTGTTGACAGGGCTCATGAGTCGAAGAGCACTCCCGCGCTTGTGCGCGTCCACGTCGTCGCGTTGCCGGTGACGTCACTGGCGCTTTTATGACTCCCATTTATTCCTACGGGCCTTAACTAACGACCACACCCCTTCTTTTCCACGTTTTTCTGGTCTATTTAGCAAAAATAGTTCAAATATCAACATTTGAGTTCAGGTTTCTCTAATATGAAACAATTTGCTCTTAAAATAATCATACAAGTAGACTCAGGCTGGGTGCTCCGAGTTGTGGCGTCGGACCAATAATCCGGAACGTTTCGAATGTTTTCGCCATTTAAAGCATGAAAAAACGATACAAAGCATTCCTCAAATTATTTTACTATCCACTGTGGCTGAATCATGTGTGGCTGTGTTCATTTTTTCACGGCATGACTAAAAATAATGCCAATATTACCATTTTTTTCAACCTCTACTGTCTCTCAGTTCATGCTTGAAGAGCTAAAAAATTGACGCTAAAATGTAACTCTCCAGCTGAAAAAACCACTGCACCACTCATTATACCGATGGTTTAAAATTTAGATCACGCTACATGCATTCAACACCATCAACAGAGAATTATGTTGACTTTCCTGAAATAAACTCGGTACAAAATTTTATTTTCTGACGAAATATTTCACTCGAATATCATTTCTAAGCGCGCCTGAATATTAGTTTTTATGCAACCTCAAATGGGTAATGAAAAAATATGCGAACCTAAAAATTGGCAACAAACCAAATGTTTGTTACGTCATTCGAAAAGAGGACGAATAACTATCGATCAACGAATATTTTTGTTCACAAAAAAACTGAAAATGAAATAAAAAATGGAAAAAAATCGTGAAAGAAAGTACAGAATAGTCCAAAGGAGGAGTGGGGTGGGGGGGGGTCTGCATGTTTTGAACAGACCGTCAGGTCGGAACAATAAAACCCTCCGCGGACACACTCCCTGCCAACATTCAGTAGCGAGCCAGCTCTTGTGATGTAAGCTGCTTGTGGAGGCGTTGGTGTCGGGGGGTAGGGGGGTTCGTATCTTGGGGGCGGCGCAAAATGCAATTGAAACTGACTAATAGAGCTGAAGGCAAGTAAATTAGGAGGCAACACACAATTATATGTAGATCACATACGAATAACCACACAGAGGAACAGGGAGTTTATAGCGAAACAAATCCCCTCTTCCCCTTGCAACCCCCCTCTACCCTCTTGGCTCTAATCATCCTGAGTTTTTATTCTATTCCTCTATTAAACCGGATGAAGAGGCAAATTATGGTCCTGATTTTTCTCAGAGGAACACTTCTCTCTCTCTCAGCTGTCATAGATTCATAACAAATCTGCACTGGTCGAGTTTTCATTAATCATAAATCGAATCGTTATCTCAGCAGCGTAAAAATCACTCCTTTACCAATGATAAGCCCACAATGGACCACTAGACAAGGTACAAATTTAAGCAATCTGGTACATGTTTCTTAACCAGAATTTCACGTAGTACACGATTCACACCACGAAAATTACCGAAATCAACTTCGATTGAAGATATTAACGTTTTTATTTCGCACTGATTACGAGGAATTTGAACTGCCCGCTCACAAGAAACTCAAAGCTCTACGCGAGTCAAATCGCGCACTACAACGGTTTCAGCAAGCTTCTCAATCGAGCAATGTTCATTTTCCACCATGTGTTGTTCAAACTATTGGTAATTTGCTATAGCTGAGCCAAAGTTTCAAGATTGAAGTTGAAGATTTTTACATCGCAGAGACTGTCATGATAAACATTTAGCGCGCGATGTGAATCACGTAGAGCATTGAGTTTCCATGAGCGGGTGGTTTGAATTCACGCATCAAGAATTATTAAATATCTTCGTCAGGAGTTGATTTTGGTAATTTTCGTTGTGCGTATCGTGTTCTACGTGAAATTTTGGTTGAGAAACATGTATCAGAATGCTGAAATTCGTACCTTGTCAAGTGGTCCATTAGTAAATGTACGCATGCTTTTTCTATTTCCTTGAAATAGAAATAAACCTTCGGATAGTTTAAATAGTTGTTTCATGTCGAAACAGACTAAATACATCAGAGTGCGGCGCCCTCGATCAACACTGGATTCTTAGTACAAAGTCTCTGCATTTTATGGGGCATGCAGTTTCATCTCCGGGAGGTTGAAAATATTTCTCCAGATAAAAGTTGAATTTCCGCAACGTAACCGGATCCAGTTGAAGGTTCTTCATTTCTGTGAGTATGCAATTTGATCTCCGGGGAGTTAGAATAGTAGTATCGTTGCAGCCTATGAAGTCAAAGAAAACCTCGCAGTGTTCTGTAATGAACTTTTGGGCGAAAAATCACCAGGTACACTTTTTGTTGTGCAAGTTTTGGTGGGTCAGCGATTTGCATCAAACAATACCAGCGAGGTCAAAGCAAAGGCTTTTTTCTAGCTACTAGCGCAAAAAAATCTGAATTCAGTTTGCTGGACTTTAAATTAGCAGATTTATACAAATTTTCTCCTGGATGTTCTCATCTATTCCAGGGGGTGATGGAAGTAATAAGAGGATATATGTTACTTCAACTAATGCAACGTATTGTATAGTTTATTACAATAAAACTATCAAAAGTATGAAAGAGATTCCTATATGGTCGTATTTCTGCCAAACGGAACTATCTGTTTTATGACATGATCCCTGTTATGCATATACTCTTATGGGTCTCAAGGCTCATGTCGTAATGCACATAGTTCCGTTTGGCAGGAATACGTCCATTTTATACAGGTGATAAAATTACTGGTAGCTTTAATCGCAATCAGACGCATAGTTTTCTAGAAAAGTTTACATTTTCTTTTGCACCGATGGAATTTCAAATGGTGTTTGTAACATGACGGAAATAATTAGGAATTAAGTATTTCCACATGAAAAAGAACTGAAATACCGAAGCGAGAGGATTATTACGCCTGACAAAATTTTGCACGTTAGGATCTGGATAAAGTTTGACAATGGTGGAGGACCACCAGTTCGCTTGCCAAGAAAACGAGGAGAACATCGAGAAGCTGTCGGAACTCGCGACAGATCTGCAAATGATCACTCTTGCTCCATTCGTCGAAAAGCTGCTCGCGCCGGGCGCTGGAAAGCTCGAACTCCGGGCGGGTGCAGAGTATGCAATATATTGTCGCTCCGCTAACGTAAGGGACGTTATCTAGAGATGAGTTGAATCGTCCGTAGAGCTCCTCGCTTCCTAAGGCTCGTTTGAAAATAAAGTTACGCCTTTACGAGGGTGCGTTCGAGGGGTGACGCTACGGATATTCGAGCCGAGATAGTACTCCCAATTTCGTTCGAAGGCCCGTCGAACGGATGAGCAGTGAATTACGATGTATCGATTCTTATGCCATTTAAACCAATGGAAAAGGATCGATAAATAGGGTGTTCGCAGCGAACACCTTGATAATCGATTCTTTACGATTGGTTTAAATGGCATGGAGAATTTGCAAGGGTCTGAAATTTGATGAATTTCCTGTTTAAGTGGAATCCTCTGAGTGAACTGAACACGAAGATACCCTTGATTCATAAATTGAGCAATTATTAGAGGAGATATGACAAAATAACCGATTCTGCCAAAATACATGTGTTTAAATGGGAAATGCCGCCAGATGACGTCACAAGGCGGCACATTTTCTCACTTTTAAATCAATTTTTCTCCAATTTCCCATGTCAGAAAAAACTCAGTTGCGAACTCAGCTCATTAGGCACTTTCAGATGAAGCAATAAAAAAATTGCGTGCAAATTCTCCATTCACGCCACGCCGCGCCATTGAGCAGCTGCCGGCGAAGCAGGTGCTCTCCACTACTGCCGTGATAGTGAAGAGAGCAGTAAGTGCATTTCTGCATGAGCCACGATTAGTACATGCTTTTATGCGTCTCGGGGCTCATCCCAGAATGCTTTTACTGCTCTTTTTGTTATCACGGCAGACTAGCGCGAATCCGCTCTCGCTGAACTCGCGAATGCGTTTGAGCTGTCAACGAGGCTCGGCGTTCTATCCGAGTGTGAACTTGAGTTCCTTACGGACTCTCCGGCTCCAAGTCCTAACGTACTTCTGTATCACAAGAGCACATTCTGGTGACATCAAACAGAGCAGATTTATCTACTCACGTAGAGTTCGATAAAGCTGTAATGTCCATTCGTAGTGCTTAAATACGTACGCGCTTCTATTTTTCTGCGTGTGGATTGGGAACGAACATTTTCATGAAATTACGGCTAAAGTGTTTTTTTTTTATTTTTTTATTTTATGTGTATGTTTTGTTTTGTTTTTAAGTCCTTCAAATATCATACAAGTGGTAATCCTGCGCTTCCACTCAGAGACCTGCCCCCTTCGCCCCTATTATGTATGTACCAGTCCCAGGCAACCGTTGTTTGAGACCATCAAACTCGGAGTGCATAGGCAGATATCGAACCCGGGACCTCTCGATTATAGAGCCAGTGCTACAACCACTACACCGCAGGACGCCAAGTTTTAAATGAAGAAAACTTTAAAAAAAAAAAACGTGCACGTCTAAATTCGTCTCCTACCGGCCTAAATATTGCAAGCGCCATGCTATGTTGGGAAATTTCATTGAATTTAATCGGCAGCATAAAGAAAGTTCAGTGGAATTTTCACAGCCTCTTTGAATAGTTTTTCTGTAAACAAATAAAATGGCGGCGGAAATTAAAACGTTACATCGAATTGTTTTTTGGCCGGACGCGTTTCGCCCGTTCAAGCGCGGCATCATCAGCGACATCAGCGTGCGTTTTGTCGAGTTTCTATGATTCCCAGAAAATGGTATTGCTGTATTGGGTTTAATTTTGATGGGTTGCTCAGGGGCCTTTGCATAGCACACGTAGTGCCATGACGGCATGGCAGTTGGAGTAACTAGGACTAACGTGACATCATGTTTGATCACTCTAGATCTTTTTTCTATGCAATCCATAGAGTTTACTAGGAGTCAACACGGTTTCAAGACATCCCAGGAAAGATTTTTTTGTCCACGCACCTGTTTTGTCCAGTAGTTTACGCCCACGCGTAAAATAAGCAACAGTGACTTGGTCCAGGCGTTATATTTTAGTCTGTATGTAAAACTATATTGGCAATATCGAAATGAGAAAATTGAGAAAAAAGTCTCGTTATGATAACTCATTTTTTAGATGATATGTTACTTCCTCTTTTTGATTCAACTTTTCAAATTGTCGTTGGTGAATATTCTGTTTTATTTCTATCCTTAAAATTTTCGATACAAAACATTAATCTCAATAAGCCGTAGTTGTGTTGTAAGAAACTATACATGAATGATTAAAAGAGGGGGAAAAACCAAGAGGCACGCAATCTTTGTTTTTAACCCATTTGTACATCGATCATTTAGATTCAAATACGTCAAATGTTGAGTGTTTGGTCGCGCGTACACCACGCTGCAGTACAGTAAACGTACAAAATACGAAAGAAAAATTAAAGTGCCTTGTAAATAATTAAATATGACACAGAACCACATTAATATGTACAAACCAAATTATATTCTCCTTTAATACATATTTTTTTTCATCAATTTCAATGAGAATAATCCATACCGAGTGTGCAAACATTTCAAAAGCATGAGTTGAAAAATGCTGGCTCCGCCAGTTTAAATATTAGAGACCAACCGAGCGGAACGGTGTGCTGCCCGCGCCGAACGCGCACTGGCGCCTACGAACCTAAGTGGATACTTCACGCATTGCGCAATGCGTGAAGTATCCACTTAGGTTTGTAGACGCCAGTTCGCGCTCCGCGCTGGCAGCACGCGCCGCGCCGTGCCATGGCGCCTCAAACAACTATTACTCACAACATAGGTGCTGCACAGCATCATACGAAATTGAAGGTGCTCCGACATATTAAGAATAACAGGCATTCTTTAAGAGTACAGAGCTTTTCTCGCAAAATAAATCAAGATACTGCGGCACAAAAAGAGAGCGGCAGTCCAAAAACTCGCTAAGTCCTAGCATCCATATTTAATAACATTTAGTGCAACTTTTGACTTTCATTGGAGAAAAAAGTGGCTCGATTTAGGCATGAACATTATTGAGTATGTCATCAAGAAGATTTTATTTTGAATCAAGCATAAAATCGCTGAATGAAAGCGGGTTGCTGCTTTGCACCCGGGGGGTATGTGACTTTTCTTATTATAAAAGTATCTTTTCTTCTTTGAAGAAGCATTATTTTAGCGTAAACTGCGGGAAAAAACAGTTGCGTGGACAAAAAATCGTTGATGAAATGTCCTATAACCGACGCGGTTTTTCCGGATCAGCTCCGAGATTCTTGTTGAGTGAACAGCGGTTGCGATAACTTCCAGATTTTCTTAGATAGTATTTTTTTTATCACAGATGACAGTTATATTTTGAATCCTATGCATACATTAAACTCAAAACCGTAAAAAATAGTGACACGTATATGTAATTCAGAAGGTTTATCACATATTAGCAAACTCAAAATGTCATTCTTAAATGTCGTCATTTTATTATAACAGAAAATGTGCCACATGTCCCATGATTTTAATACTTCCCCTTAATTTCCCGTCCCTGAAATATCATTGTAATATAGATTAAGCAATTATTATTATAATGTAAGTGATCTAATTCCTGTAAAAGGAGATGGTTTAAATGAAGCAAAAAATGAAGAAACAAGTAAGTTTCCCGGTTTAGCACAGTAAATACATTTTAACGGATCATGAGGAATCGGCAATTGTGTTTTTACGAGAGGGCGATGTAGCACGCGGCGTGACGACTTCGTGACTTGTCCTTTGTCATTGATAATGCCGCGCCAAGTGACGTCATTCGCACCCCCATTCCAGGAATGCGCGGTCCAAAGTACGAATTAAAACCTGAGCGCGGTCCGTTGATACCAACTTCCCAGTGAGATTCACGTCCGTGCGAGGAATTTTAAACTCGGTCGAATCCTCGCAGCAAGCCTCACCTTGATGCAGTTCGACTTAGAAACGCGCTTTGACACAATGCATCGTCACCTTTCGGCCAAAGTATCACAAGCGCCATGCGACGTTTACAAGTTTTCGCCGCCATTTATTTTTTACAGAGAAATTGTTCGACGAAGCTCCCCGAAAATTTCTCCGAATTTTCTTTGGCTGCCGATAAAATTCAGTGAAATTTCCAAACAGATTTACCCGACAATTTTTCCCACAGGAATTTTTATGCCTAAATTGAGTCACTTTTTTCTCTAATGGAATTCAAAAATTCCACTAAATGTTATTAAATATGGAAGTGGACTGCCGCTCTCTCTTTGTGTCGTAGTGTCTTGATTTATTTTGCGAGGAAAGCTCTGTATTCTTAAAGAATGCCTGTCATTCTTAATATATCGGAGCATCTTCAATTTCGTATGACACTGTGCAGCACCTCTGTTGTGAAATAGTTGTTTGTGTTTGAGGCGCCATGGCACGGCGCGGCGGGTGCTGCCAGCGCGGAGCGCGCACTGGCGCCTACAAACCTAAGTGGATACTTTACGCATTGGGCAATGCGTGAGCTATCCACTTAGGTTTGTAGGCGCCAATGCGCGGTTCCTGTAGCACTTCGCTCCGCTCTGTTAGTCTCTGTCTGTCGGATCTCAAATATTTGAATTTGCAGGGCCAGCGTTTTTCAACTCTTGATTTTGAAATTTTTGCACACTCTGCACTATAACGTTCACTCTAAAGAGGAATACAACACATTCTCAGAACGAACTTTCGAGCGTCTCCAACTCAAACTCGGAGTGAACATAATATAAAATTTTCAAGTTAGCATGTCTTTAATATACTCACTCGTTGTCACGCAGATAGCAGATACAAGCGTCAACTAACGAGGTTATCTTGAACATTTGCCCTCGAAATTAAACAAGCCGAGTGTTGGTTATTTTACCGAGTTGTGTCGCTGTTGTGTTTTATTTCGCCACCATTTCTTTTTAGAGTAAGCTTCCAAAGTTGTGAGCTAAAATGCACCCGGCTAATTTTGTAAGTGACCGGACAAAGGAGGAAAGCTTAATTAGTTTTAATTCCCTCTAAGATTACTCTCAGCAGGCGACTGCCCAAATGCTATTTCCTGGAGACCTCGCACGGATTAAGCAGTGGAGCTCAAGACGATTTAACCTGTAAAGCGGACTCTAAGTGAACTTGACCCGACAAGCCAAGCTGGAGTTTTTTTCCTTCCTCTTTTCTGACGAAATACAATTTAGTATCGTCTTATTTTAATGGTGAAATCGCTTTCGGCCTGTAAACTCCTGGCGAGTGTATCAAGAACACCAGAATTGAAAAATTGAAAATATACAGAGGTATGTTTATTACTATTTGGCCGCTCAAACTTGACTCCCTGGACACATCACTTATTATCAGTAATGGAGTTGTTGCATGTGTGACGAGTTTGCGATTTGACTGTTGATTCTTTTGTAAAAGGTCGCGAGAAACACGATGGATGATATGCAAAGGGCCACAGAAGAATATATTAGTTTTTAACGATAAAAGTCAGAGAAAAACATTTAGGAAACTTTTAATTAACTTTGTTTAATAACATTGAAGAAAAGGGGGGAGGGTGGAACCCGATACAGGCACCTCCTCGCGGTGGGTTCTGGGTAGAATACTTTAATGGACCACTAGATAAGGTACGGATTTCAGCATTCTGATACATGTTTCTCAACCAAAATTTTACGTAAAATACGATGCACACAACGAAAATTACCGAAATTAACTCCTTACGAAGATATTTAATGATTCTTAATGCGTGAATTCAAACCACCCGCTCATGAAAACTCAATGCTCTACGTGATTCACATCGCGCGCTAAACGTTATCACGACAGTCTCTGCGATATAAAAATCTGGCAACCTCAATCTTGACGCTTTGGCTCAGCTGTAGCAAATTACCAATAGTTTGAACAACACATGGTGGAAAATGAACATTGCTCGATTGAGAAGCTTGCTGAAACCGTTGTAGTGCGCGATTTGACTCGCGTAGAGTTTTGAGTTTCTTGTGAGCGGGCAGTTCAAATTCCTCGTAACCAATGTGAAATAAAAACTTTAATATCTTCGTTAGGAGTTGGTTTCCGTAATTTTCGTTGTGTGAATCGTTTTTCACGTGAAATTCTGGTTAAGAAACATGTATCAGATCGCTTAAATTCGTACCTTGTCTAGTGGTCCATCCTAGCGAAGATCTGTAAATATCATTGTTTATTTTAGCATTATTTGGATTTACGTTTGGATTAATTTAATACTTCAGTATTCTGCCGAGATTTTCAAATAAGAAAAAACAGTTGAGATGCATAAACTGTAAAATACCCGTGAAACTGGTTCACGAATGGCCGCTGAAGATACCCACGGCGGCTTTCAGCGACACCACGCCGTTCCGTAACGTGGCGTAGCGCAACAGCGCGCGCCACGCACCTCCTTAAGTTCTCGCGCGCCACAAATATCGACGGTGAAACTACCAAACCACGTATCTCGTTTGCGGTGTTTAAAAATCTACGCTCACATTTTATTTTTTTGAAGTAGACCAAATCAATATCATTCCTTGAAATTTTCACGGAATTTTCTCCGTACAAAGAGGAAAAATCACAGAAATTTTCAAGTCTGGATGTTAAGTAGTTTTTTATTTAAAAAATAAAGTATGACAGGAAGTCTGCGACGTCGCAAACCGAGATACGTGGTTTGGTAGTTTCACCGTCGATATGCTGTTACTGCCTCTAAAGTTGAAGATACGCCAAAACGGACGAAATTTTTGCACAGAGGGCCACAACTCGTCAATCCCAAGTAGAAATGCTTTTTTAAATCTTTCAAAAATCACATTTTCAACTTATGCCCTTTAGGTCCAATTTACTTGCAGAAGATCGAATTTTTCGGCAAAATTCAACAAAACTATTTCGATTCGTATTCAGATGGAGCATCGATTGTCGTTTGTCCGAACTCGATCGGACAACATCCCCCCAAAACGCTCCACCCTAACGATGGTGCTACTGGTTTTCTCTGAAATCAACTCCCAAGCTCAAAAAAGCTCTCAAGCTGAGGCCAAAATGGAGGGGATATCCCACGCTATCCTAAGAGTCCACCTCTACATCAAGACAAACTCTCCATGCAAAGATAGGGAGCAAATACATTGACAGGGCTGCCACTTTATTTGGGGACTCTAAAAATGAAAACACGGCAACCCATGCTGATGTATTTGTTCTCTATCTTTGCATGGAGAGTTTGTTTTGATGTAGAGGTGGACTCTCAGGATAGCGTCAGATATCCCCTCCATTACGCCCTCAACTTGAGAGCTTTTTTTGAGCTTGGGAGTTAATTTCAGAGAAAACCAGTGGCACCATCGTGTTTTTCGCAAACTTTTACATAAGAACCAATAGTCAAATCGCAAATTCCTCACACACATGCAACATCTTCATTGAAAAGTTAAAAATATACAGAGGTATGTTTATTACTATTTGGCCGCTCAAATTTGACTTCCTTGACACAACACTTATTACCAGTAATTGTAAGGAAAATAATCAAATGCGCAATAGTAACGATCGCAGTCTTGCTCTTCCTGTGCTCTCGGTAAGGCTGATGTCGAATCCTAATTACCTTGTCTGAACACAGCTACAGCCCAGCCCACACTTCATCCTAGCATCGACCCCTTTGCAACAGGAATCAAAACCTTGTTAGCCGGCCAACGCAGCAAACTAGGATCAATAATGCTCTAAATCGTAGGTACGTGCGTCAAGCGGAAAGGGGACTGCCTCGCAGGCTGCGTTTGCGGAACAATCAAAGCCCAAACCAACCCATAATGAAGCGCTATCAATTCCACGGCACGTATACCAGGAGATGGGTCTCTGAAACTTATTCGTGCATAGCAAGTTCTCGCGAAAATTCATATAATTTTCGTCTCACCGGCCCAAAAATCATATTGTCAAATGAACCAAATTGGGAATAAATAAATTCGTAGAATTGTATAGTAGTGCCGGGTCCACGCTATTTTACAAAATTAGTTTACTCTAATTGAAATTCGTGGAATTGTTAGCTTTGATTTTCCAGCATAAAATAGTGTGGACCAAGCACTATTTTACCATCCTATGATGTACAGTTCAGGCTAAATTTCTTAGCGTTTTTGTCTTCCTTCTTGTCAACATAGCTGGAAAAATCGGTAAATCGGTGTTCATGTGTACAATTATCAAAACATTCCTCAAGGGCCACCGCCAGATTCCCTCCCGGCTGTAAGAAAAAGAAAACAAATCGGCAACGTCGCAGCGATTGTTAATGAGAGTTAAAAAAGATATTACCTCGAAAATAGGTGATGGTTTGATGATGTGCGTGTTGAAATGTCCTAGAGGTGTAAAGAGCCCCGCGCTGATTTGAAAATTCGTGGAACTTAGCAATTTGAAGTCCGTGTCAAAATTGTTGAAACGTAAAAATAGATTAGTGATTGTGATAGCCTTTCCTTCACTAGAAAAAAAAAACACACATTGTATCTAACTCTTGAAAACATTGACAAGAAAAAGGACTCTTGATTCAATCAGATTTAAGCTTAAATCAAAAGGAAATTCGCTCAAATTAAGAGGCTTGGTTCTTGATTTAAGCTTAAATCTGATTGAATCAAGAGTATTTTTTCCTGACGATGTTTTTAAGAGTCTGGACTTTAGATCCAATGCGTTTTTTTTCCAGTGTTATGATAATAGAAGTGATTTAATTATGAAAATGTCATATTTATACCCTGTTCCGAGAAAAGCGCCCCCCCCTTTGTCTATTGAACGATCGCTCCATGGTGGGTACGCTTTCATAGGCCACCACCAATCTGAAATCAACATATCGTTGAAAGCAGCAGTTTGGGGTCGTAGTATGATCATTTTCCAATTGCGCAAGTGGCATCTCGCGAAGTATAGATGTTTGGCATCTGCGCCGATGATTCTAATTATCTTTTTTAGACTTTTCTAATTATCTTTTTTAAACCATCTATCTATCTCTGGGTACGCTTTCATGGGCCACCACAAATCTGGAATCAACGTATTGTTGAAAGCAGCAGTTTGGGGTCGTGGTAGGATCATTTTCCAATTGCGCAAGTGGCATCTCGCGAAGTGGCATCTCGCGAAGTATAGATGTTTGGCATCCGCGCCGATGATTCTAATTATCTTCATCTATCTTCATCATAATGGGCTGCAAGCTAAACAACAAGGTTTGCACATCAACCCCGATGGGACCGTGGGCCCCCGCGCCGATTGCCGCTTCTCCCCCGCGACTCGCGTGGGCGTGGGTTCCGGCGAAAAAATCACGACTCCAGCGACATCTGGCGAGCGTGCGGGACATCGCGGGAGTTGACAGGAGTCCCTCCTCGTTCACGTCAATCCCCTGCTTTATTAATGCGGATTTAATTCTGTCCGCGGCCTAAATCGATTGCCCACTCCCGGTAGCATAGGCGTCCGTTCACCTCACCCGCTCTGACTATTTTTTAGGCTAATTAGATGAGATAGAGGCTGATTAGATGAAATAGACGAATGCAACGGTTTGGAAGCATTGCCATGAATGTTGATCTTGGTGAATAAAGGGCTTTCAATGGGCCTGTTGCAAACTTTTTGTGCGCTAGGCATTTAACCAAATGCCTGATTTGACTATGCGACAGTGTGACACATACAATTTTCAGGCTCAGCAATAGCTCGGCAAGGCTCACTTTATATTAGTTCTTCTTTCCATTTTTATGCATCATTGAAACATGGTTGGGAAGAAAATTTACGACGCAAACGTATCCGAGTAAATCATTCTTTGATGAAAAACTACTTGAAGCTCAATAGAACCGAGAACTGTCGCAAGAAGGTAACCACTAACTAGTTGTGTGCACCTAAGTTAAATTTAAATCTGGCTGAAATTTATCATGGACACAGCACCGCGATATATCTGCAGCTTGGCCAGAGCTTCCGTGAAAAATCATCCGTTGGAAAATGGGCAGGGAATGTCGGTATGAATGTCCGCTAGCCGAATTCGATCGCCATATCGCCCGGAAAAACCGCAGTAGACAATGTATAATGGACGAGTTCTATCACGCTGTCTGAAAACGCCGCGCGTGTCCGGGCGAAATTAAAATTGATGTGTTCGCCGGCCCCAAAGCCCACCTCACGTGGGAAATTTAAATATCTGTCTTGCGGGTGGCCTACATGCAGGCGCCCCGCGAGACCGGAAGGATATTAAAAACCGGGAGCGAGCGTGTATTACGTATCTATTAGTGCATTAAGCGGGCTGCGTCGGACTATTAGTCGCTCGCAGTCGGCGATGAGTGATGTTGCAAGGTGCGCAGTGGAAAAACTCCGCCTCGCCCGGGAAATTCCTCATTTACACTCAGCAGATCCTGTAAAATCATTAATATAAACTTCGAAGGATTCTGCCTTTTTCTATTTCACTCGAGGGGAAGTGTCCCCTCCCGGACTCTCTTCCCCACCCGGTGACTGACGCTGCGCTGCGCTGTGCTGAACGGTTCAGCCTGAACCTTTCCCCTACGTCTGACCGNTAATGAAATAATTCTTGTTGTTTCACCACCATTTTTGGTTAAGTTAAACGAACGACTGGGAATTATTCCTACATAGCATCCACAAGAAGTTAAATACACCGAGAAAAAAGTGAAGTTGATTTAACAATCTTGCACCGGAAAAAAAACACATTGGATCTAGAGTCCAGACTCATAAAAACATCGACAAGAAAAAATACTCTTGCTTCAATAAGATCTTAATTTGAGCGGATTTCCTTTTGATTTAAGCTTAAATCTAATAGAATCAAGAGTCCTTTTTCTCGTCAATGTTTTCAAGAGTCTGGACTCTAGATCCAATGTGTTTTTTTTCCGGTGTGATGTGAAAATAGTGTGTGAGAACTCATAAAATGCTGAATTGCCTGCCACAGCAGTTAGTTCTATATCTTGGCATTGCTAAAGTAACTGCTTTAGCGGGTACTTGAGCATTTTATAAGTTCTTCTACATCTAGAATGTCAAATCAACTTCACATTTATTTCGGTGTAAATAACGGCTATAGCTACAAAGGGAAAAAAAATATCAGCGAATCCACCGGAAAAAAGGAGGCTTGAATCCCACTTACGCATAGCAAGTTGAATCAACAAAAAATTTCATCAGTTTGACTCCAAATCGTGGTGGGCACATTGGCAACGTCGGGTTGATGCAATACAATATGTTGTGTCAAAACAGTCTTGCTCGGCACACCAACATTGTATCAAATCAACACAAAATTCTGTCAGATCAACACAACTTGGACCGAGTTTATCAGAAAGGAACCAACCTACATTAAGTTGAAATTGAGGAAAAGAGGTTTGAAGTTTTATCCCTGCATGAGGCTCAATGTAGAAAATAAACTTCAACTCCTCTTTATACAAACTAATTTCTGTTTTTCGACTCTCACTTTTCGGCAGGAGAAAATTAACGGCTAGGGGAACTCGAAAACATGTTTAACTAAATTTTTTCGAAAATACGGGTTGGTTCCTTTTTGATAAACTCGGTCCAATTTTGCTTGAACAGCACAATTTTGATTTTAAAAATTAAATTTAAATTCGATTTAACAAAATATCCGTTATGTTGGCCGAAAGAATAATTTTTTTCGGTGTGGATGGATCGTTAGGAATCGCCGTTTGTGTGAGAAATTGACTACTGGGCAAAATTATCATCAAAGAACCACTAGATGAATATCTTCATCCGAATCTTACGCAAAATACGGTAAATTTTTCCATGATAAAATCGTTAGCCAGAATTCAGCGTCCACAGTTTACATTGGATGCTTCAAAGACATCCTCAAACGATTTACGGACCGCTGCTGTCAACAAAATTTGGGCCTTAATTCACAAACAAAATTATTTACAAGCGCCAGGGCCCTGCTAAACGGTTTACCAGTCAAAAGCAACCATCCTATCAATCTCGAACCCAAAAAGCGGGAATCCTAAATAACTCAACTATTTACAAAATCGGAGTCGGAAAACTTCAAAGCGCGGGCTACAGTGCGGCAGTTGAACACCCACAACGGAACGCTCCACAGCGGCTCCGGCGAAAAACCGCGCAACACAAATGGAATCCCTGTGTTCATTAACGATTTTCCCTTTCATCGCGGCCGACCGCATTATGCATGCTCAAATATTATTACGCACTTTGAATGAAGCGCCGAACGCCTTTCAAAAGCGCAGTCCTGACAGCTAACAGCCGAAACCGCTATAAGCGCTGCAGCTGAGCGGAGGCCCGTTGTGTTTGCTTTTAAACTCCCGCCGGAGAGGGACCAGCTTTAAACACTCGGCCGGGAAAGCATCAAATGGGGGAAACCGTGTGTTTAATGTTACGGCTTGTGACGTCATCGCTGATGGACAGGAAGGTGTGTGCTCTCTGACGGTGTGCGTTGAAATAACACTCCTGGTAAAAGGGCTTCGGGGAATATTAAAAAGAAGTCCGAACAGATGCCGTACACGATTGTATTTAGCAATGGAACCATTCTGTACATTTATGACGTAGTTCTAACTTTAGAAGCATCCCTGAAAATTCGTTTATTAATAAGGAAAATTTGACAACGTCCGATGCGCCACTTGAATCATTCATTTCTTTGGAACTAAAATTCCTCGGGCGGGACGAGACGGTCACCCAGTGATATCACAGCAGATCCCTCTGAGGATTGTGGTGTCTGCGCGGGCAGATTTTGGAGAGATTTTATAAATTGAAGTGTGACAGTAAGTCTGCCACGTTGCAAACCAAAATACGTGGCTATGGACTTACACCGCGTTAGTATGTCTCGTTTTAATGAAAACATGACGAATTTTTCTGTTTTAGCTGTTTCAAAAATTCCAGCTAAAGGAGATCAAACGAGTTTTGAAAGAAACTCGATTTCAAAAATTTAAAAGTTACAACTCTCTCCGCTATGGCAGCAGAATGGCCCCTACGGCATTTTTCCTTAGCACGGTAGCATACACCGAATATGCGTTTGACGCTGCGATGCAGCGCAAAAGATAATCAAATGGAAAGGAAATCGATCGCCCGCCTCTTCTCGCTCTATCGAGGCGAAACAATAACAGAGCTCAGCCGCAAGGAGGATTGGAAAGCCTACATTTTTAATGTTTTGTTATTTCTCGAAGCATTTCCTATTCTCTCATCCCCGCATTAATTTCTTAAGGAAACAGTGCAGCACCAAAGCGCATGGACTTGTAGAGGAGACTCCTCCTTGGAGGAACTTTGAAGCGTTGTCAAAGAGTGTTAGCGTCAGTAGGACAGGGAAGGGCATGCGATAAAAACTAGTGATTTATCTCGTAGCAAACTGTTCCCCTCAAACTTTAATGAGAACGGAAAGTTAGGGATCAAGATTGAATCTGAGGCAAATGAGACTTTGATGTTCAACGCTCATGCATCATTATACTTATTATAGTAGGTTTCTGAAGTGAACCGTGAGGCAGTTTTCTAAATATTTGGAGTAGGATCGAGGGAAAGCAATATTCGTGTAGGTTGATGTGCAAAAAAATGTATGATCATTTCATTCGAATGTTTCCTGCTGCTGGTGGACGTATCTTTGGGGTTTCAACTGACTCCTTGCAGTGTGACACCGGGCGGTAGAGGCTACGGAATGATTGTTGAAATCGATAGACAAAGCTGTAAACGAAGAAGACATAATGAATGTGGAGGAATCCCATTGGGCACTTCAAATATCTTGTTCCAAGAAAAAAAAAAATAACCAAATCATGCATATTGAAGTCAAATGAAGTCTTCTAAACTAATTGTGTGTGTTGTATGATAGAAACATTATTTTCTACGTTGTGCGTGGAAAAATTTTACGTTTTAATTTTAAGTAGAATTAATGAAAATTTCCCATCACTCAACGAAACATAGTTGAAGATTTTTGTTAGATGATAAATTTCCTTCAATATTTATGATGCAACCCAGCACTACCTGAGAGTTAAAATAGTCGCTTGGCAAATCTGTCACGTTCGTCATGAGTCACGGGCATTCTATCGCGCAATTCACAGTATATATCCTATTATTCGTTCTCCAATTCCAAACTTACATGATAAATCATTTAAATGTAGCTGTGGCTTTCTTGCGAATTCTACGGTGGCGCTCACATGTATGTGAGAGTTCAAATTTCTTCAAATAATTTTGATGAAAAGAGAATCTGATTACTTCGCAAATCCCTTTCCACTCGGCGTGAAATCATTTATGTATCTCTCAACGCGAAGTAATCAGATTATCACCTGCCTCCCGACACAGAATAATATTTCGCGCTTCGTGTCAGGTTGTGCTCAAGGCTCTCGATTCATCGAGAAGTAGGCGCACTTTCCATTAGCTCTCCGGCAACTCTGCCACTTATTTACTGCAGATTCCGCACTCCTATTGTGCTCACCGACGTGGGGGTACAGCGTTTCTAAATATCTTCATGATTTCCCGAATATTTATATGTCTACAATGTTGTTGCGTGTTGTATATCTTTCTGAGTTGTCGTCCCAGTTTGGCAAGTATGAGAGTTCTTATTTGGCATTATTTTGGATTTTAATCAAAAACAGACCTACCATCTGTGCGAAATTTTGCCAACGATCGCGAACGTTTTTGGATTAAGATTTTAAGTAAATAAATTTCCCAGGCCTCTGTTAACAAATGTACATCAAGATATCTATACCCATTTATGTTTCATGAAGCGGGAAGCTGAAAGAAACACATACTTCTTACGGAAATTGTGAAGTTAGGCGTGTATTTCACCCTTTCCCGTTACGTCCATCGTGATTTTGTAGCCATTTTCTTAATGGAACAACTCTTCTTATTTTTCCAGCTGAAGTTTGCAACAGGCTCATTACACAAGCATGTAAGAGACCTTGCTGGAGTCAGGTTGATCAGACGCCCAGCAACCTGGTCCTTAAGTTAGCATGGTGGCATTTCTCGCTCTTGAGCTAAACATTTTCGTAGAGCTGACAACTAATAGTTGGGAGTGGATATAGGCTCAACTCGCGCCGTGCGGATGTACCGTCGTCCCTTTGACGTAACGGCATATCTCAAGTTCCTCATGAGCCTCGTTCTCCGTATGATCCTATGCGTTCCGGAGCTAATGCGCAAATTGAGATACGCCCTTGCGTCAGAAGAGCTACGATATGCGGAACTGCCGTTGAGAAGAGTACCCCTATGAGGATTTTGGGGGAACTCTCCGAGGTTCCGAAGTTGTCTCACTGACACCGCATGCATTTCAAACGGAAGAGTCTCGAAATCCTATTTCAAACTCCATTTCGTGGCGATAGCCGGTAGGAGTGATTCGAAGTTTCCGATATCAAAGTTTGTAATGAGATCGGTTCCGCAGCAGTGGGTCCATCGCGGGATCTATTTTGCCTCCTGCTACAGTTCTAATAATGCAATTTACCGGACAACGGGTAGGGAGGCGCCTGAAATTCAAAATAGTTAGTCTCGTATTTAGACAAAAAGACGTTCGTTTTCATGGAACTTTGTTGAAACTCGTTCATATCGTGTCAAGTGGTCAGTTTCCGTGTTGGGAACGTTCCGAACTTACTGCGTTAGCGAAGTTAATCTCTGAGGCACTCTTTTATGGTTTGCTTGCGTAGACTCTCTGCTTTTTCAGAGAAGAAAGCATAGACATACTCAATTAAAAGGTATTTTTTCGTGAAAGTTTTGCTCTCTTCTTCCTCTTCCATATAACCACGGCTCACAGTGGATCGGGTCAAGTAGAAAGTTCGGACATGACGTTTTTTCACTGAAACTGTAAATTTTGATGTTTATTTCGTTACATTTTCAATTTCGAGGGATACTTCTAGAAGAGAATTTCACGAGGCATCCGATGGAACTACATTAAAAACCTCAAAGTTTTGTATAAATGGAGTTGTAAGCGTTTAAAGTTTCCAAATTTCGTCTGACCTCTCCTATTGACTTGATCCACTGTGCGGCTTTCGCCTTACTCATCAAACTGAGTTGTAATAAACTTTGTTGGAGTTTCCGGCGCTTGGGCTGCAGATGGAAACAAGTGTACTTGACATCCCGACCTGAAACATTTTAGAATGGACTCCGTTTGAGTTAAATCCTTCCTCCCGGATTTAGATCCATGAAAGAAAGAATACTTCAATACCTATTTAATTTTTTCATTTGAGATATTATTATTATGAGTATATATTACGCAGATTCCACATTGGGATGCCTCATTTCATAATATTATACTTATTCAACGGTTCGCCATCTGTTACGCCCAAGCTATACTCTTAGACATGGTTACACAAACAGGAGATTTTTATCCCTCCTGAGGAGCTGCCTATAACGACCTAAGACTGACGGAGCGAAAATGCCTGCGTTTGGAGTAACAAGCTGGAGTTATTTGAAAAATTTCATTTCTCCTCGTAAACAATACCGATGCAAAACCCAACGAACAACATGCGCATTTTGACGGCTCGGTTACCATTATAACCTCCGAGGGCGGAAGATTAAATTCGTAATGGTTTCGGTTCTCGATTGCCAGGAGCCCTAATTAGCGCATTTTTAATTAAACAAGACTTCCGTTTTTTAATTAGGCGAGTTTTCCGCCTCAAAGGCTCGTGATGTTACTCCGGTGGTTAGTTAAATGAATAAAATCCTTACGAATCTGAATTTCATTTGTTTGGTGTATTGTGCTCGCTTCGAATTTAGAGTTTTCAATTCAACGAAAATACAGTTTAATACTAGTCAATCCAAGCTACCTAGTTCAATTTAGTTGATTCATAATTTATCTAAGAAAACTTGGTTATACTTAAATAAGGTGGAGCAGGAGTTGGCGCGAAAATTTTAGGAACCGATTTCTCGGTTCTGACTTTGAATTTGTGTGATAAATTTTTTTTCCAAGACAGCTTACGCTTGTAGTTAAAACGTTCCTAAGTTTAAGTAAATAAAGGACCTGTTCACTTAAGGGCTATCATTTGTACCCTCTATGGTTAGTGTTACATAAACCTCGTGCTCCGTAAACGACTGTTCTTTTAGCGATTAAGTTTTCAGTCTGTGAGTTTTCCATAAAAAATTAGATTTGCGGAACAATTTTATCTTTATTTTGAGCTTATTTTAAGTAGGCTTGCGGTTATTTCCGGTTTTTCAGGAAGAAAACCATATTTATGGTGTTGCATGGAGTACTTAGGAACGGGTCCACTATTGAAGCACTCTCATTTTTCATTCTTGGATCATTAACATAACACAAAACCAAGGGAAGTTCTGAATGTCTGGTGCAATTCTGTCTAGCAGTTCATACATCATACAATTTTTATCAGACTTACCTCACAAATAAAGACTTCCCTCATGTGCAGACAATAAACATATCTTGACGAACTTAATTTAGATTCTTGCATGAGTGGAGGGCTGGAGGGGGTTGGGCCATCGCGAACGGTTTGAAAAATATCCTTGATGATTGATATTACGCTGTTCCAATACGGAGCAATGGTCGCGGAAAAATGTTGAGCAATATTGTTTGTAACTCGCATCTGAGAGCAAATTCCTGGAAACGCACGAGTTCTTGCCTTGCTTCTGAGAATCCGGAACTTCGATTGCAAGTGCAACCCCAGAACTGCGTGCATGAATATAAACTGGATACAAGTATCCAGTTTATTGTGAAAACTAAAAGTACTTAATATTGTGTATAATTTAAAAAAACTTAAAATAATAATACATACACCGTAAAATATCTCCGGCCGTAAAAGCCATACAGGCTATAACAGGCTATATAAACGTACCGTTCCGGGCCCGGAGGCCGAAACTTCCGGGCGTAGCACACGGAGCAATCAAAGCTACGGCTCCAGCACCTGTACCTTTCGGCCTCTGAGCCCGGAACGGACGGCAAGTCTATATATAGCCCGTAACTTTTTTTTTTCATTGTATATTGTTTTAAGGCGTGCTCTTCTAACACTCAGTGTTGGGTTTCCCTGCTTGTTTTTCCTGGAAATTTGTAGTAATTTTAGATTAAGTTGCGAACGAAATTGTCTAAAAAATTGGGGGAAAAAATATTTATAACTTCTTCAAGTAAATTCGCGTATTTTATCGAAGAAAATTTGGCAGCATTTGAAAGTTTATATGGCTTTTTCCCTTAGCCCGGCAGTATAGCCCATGAAACATTGGCTATTGTATCTAAAAAGTAAAGCTCATGAGAATGTATCAAAATGAATGGAACCGAAAGTTTAAGCTCAGTTTAAGTTCAACGGCTGGCCGTTTGTTTTTAATTTGCATGAATCTTGAAATCTGAGACTTTGCAAGTCAAAATGTGTGCTCATTTATTGAATTTGACCCACTGAAGGCACTGAGCTTCTTTAATCCTCCTCACGATTTAAAACAAAAGAAATTAAATTATGGCTTGATCAAAACATTTGACAATTAACGCAATCTATGTTTTATCAACGTTACCGTGTGAGACACAGAAACGAAAAACAGATTTATTCAGTAATGATTTACCTCTAAAAATTTGCATAAACTTATTTTTCATACGAATTACAGGATTATTTTGCCGCCTAGTTGTCGTAAGCCTATTAACGAGGAAAAAGTGTCTTATTAAAAATTGTAAGAACTTTCCCTCTAAGAAACTTTTTTAGATCGATCGAGCTCAGAATGGTATAGCTACGGGGGGTATTAAATAGCGGACTCTAATAGGAGCTAAAAAAATCTTAAGGTGCATAATATACACTGAAAGAGAACTCATTTTGAAAAGACTCTTCTAATATAAAAACTCGCATTGCTTGCCGTGTTTGATAAACTGTGACATGAACGTAATTATTTTCCCATTCGCTTTTACGGAAGTAGTTTAAATAGGTTGATAGAGGGTGAGCAGGAGTGAAGAATGAATAAAAAAAATGCAATTGACAGGTCTTCTTAGCAGCAGAGTGTAGCGGTATTTTTAAGCTTATAAATAACCAGCGGCTGCCTAGCTTAAAGCGTCGGAGAAAATTGGGAACGATATACTGTGTGGCATTGCTGGTAGCAATATGCAATTATGCATAAGCGTGCCCTCATTCAGCGGGGAAATGATAAAACTGTAGTAACTGGCGATATAAAGGGAAAACAAAAACAAATATCTGGGGAAAGGCAGAAAAACTTAATACAAGTACGAAGCAAAGCGTTTTGTATGATAATACAGTGCATCGCCATTGATATAATTAAAGCACCCTCCAATGAAAATAAAAATCAAATTAATTACAAAAACGGAAACAAAACTCGCATGTTGCTCAGTTCAAGACATGTGTTGTTCCTCACAGTAAATTTAGAAATGAAGAGGAAATTAATGCAGAATTACACGTTTTGATGACACTAATTTATTCTCTTGCGTTTTTTTGAGCCCATAATTTTGCTCATCCCATGAATTACACTTTATTTTCATGTGATGATGCGCAAAAAATATGCCCAACGGCTAACATCCATGAAGTTGACTTTCTTCAAGCTTAAGTTAAGTTCTAGGTTGGCCTAGTGGTCAGCGCATCAAAGTCTGGATCATGGATGTCCTTATCGCCCAGATGTCTACAGACAGTAAATATACTCTGTATATGGCTGTAGATTCCTAACGAAACAAAATTCAATAAGTCAAATAAAAAAAAAAAAAAAAAAAAAAAAAAAAAAAAAAAAAAAAAAAAAAAAAAAAAAAAAAAAAAAAAAAAAAAAAAAAAAAAAAAAGTTTAACCGCTGCGGAGTTTGACATCGACAGCGAGAAAATTACTTAACGTTAATTAAAACATAAAATTGCCGTGTATGAAAACTTAGAGTCTTCTGAAGAACCTGTTTTGATCTGGAGAATCTATTACTCTTGCTTAGAGGCGCAAGTATAATTAAAAAGCCCAAAGAAACTTTCTTCATTTTCCCCAGTTATTTGGAGAAATGAGGCTTCCGTGAAGTAAAGTTCCCAAAGCAAAATGTATATCATACCTTTCATGAAAAACGGCTTAAATACTGGACTAATCAAAGATAGATAGGTGATATTATAGATTTTGTGAGCAAAGCATGAAGCGCCTATGGTGACCGACAGTAACTTTTTGCTGCATCTCATTATTTATTCACATCACCACCTCAAATGAGCCGGATATAATGAGAAAGACCTATGTTTTCTTTTTTTAAGACACTTAGCTTACGCGTTGAAGGTTCCTGGAAATTTCCATAACGAGAGTTGATGTCAATCTGAAGTGCCTCTTTCAAGAACACCTCTTTGCATTGGAAAATCGATGTAAGCTAAAACCTTTCAGAGGAACGATGTCTTAGTGTTTAGCGGACAATTGAGGACTCTGTGTGAAAAGGGCACATAACCGTCACGGTGTGGAAACATTTTTGCTGACAATTTCTTTTCCGAGGAAGAAATTAATGGATCATTATACTCGGTGATGAAGATATCGTTACATTAAGAAGAATATCTAGTCATCCATCTCCATACACTCATTTTTTTTTTCCTGTTTGGAGTAAAAATTTAAACCAAAATTCTGAAACTTAGAGGGGTTATTGAGTCCTCAATCTTAAATGAATCGTCTCGGCAACCCTCCTAATAAATTCAGTGTCATTTAAAGATGGAGAATTTGAAGAACAGGTGTGGAATTTTTCGGTGACCCTCTGGGGGAGCAAAGCGGCCGCACGGAGTATAGGGCTGCACAACGGCTAGAGGGAGGAGACCCTTGGCCCTGGTATTCTATCTTGCTAAGAATATTCAAATTTTGCCATCTAATGCAATATTCATTTTCGGCGGAAGTTATGAATACTTTTCCTTGAAGATCTTAGACCTTTTAGATTAAATCTATATAAATAAAACTGTAAGGATCGAGCCTTAATGGCCCTCAATTCTCAGGAACCGCCGGGTCGATTTCCTTGATTTTTGTTACAAACGAAAGCTGCGTGTTGATGTCCGGATGATACTAAGAATCCGAACTTTTCAATATCCGCTTTTGAAAGTTTTCCAGCCGTAAGCGAGTGATCGGGGATCCAGGTCGGCTGTTAGTGGCTGTAGTCGGCTATAGTTACGAATTAAATCAGTCGAAAAATAAGAAGAAAAATATCCAGAAGTTCCTCAAAAATTCTTATTGTACGGAAAGAAATTTGGCAACGTGTGAAGGTTCATACGGTACTTTTCCATAGCACGCCAGTATTGTATCAAACTCCTGTCACCAAAATCGTCTGTAGCGGGTAGTATCAGGCATTCATCAGGCACTTCTTCGCCGGATCTGAACGAGGCATGTTCTTAACGGGTTGACAATGACCTTAATTTGGGCTTGATTCTCAAAGATAGGCAATATTCTGGAATTGGCCGGTCGCCAGGATACACTCGTGGCGACCCCCAACTCCCGCGATTGTTGCGACATCGACGTGGAAAGCGGACACCTCGAGAGTGAAGCCCTCGTTTTCCCCGGCTATTCGGCATGCTCACCGCGATTAGGGTGAGCACCGAACACATTTCCTCCTGACGCCAACTCATAAACTTATTGAAAAACTTTCCGAACAAGTAAGTTTCTCACCATCGTTTTGTACCCTGCCTCGGTCTCCGTCCGCCGACCGCGGGAGAGCGCTGCTGTATTTCTCAGGGGTGCGCGCTTGACCCTTTTTACGCATTGAGGAACATGTAAAATATGGCTCTATCCAAATAGAGCCATATTATCTTTTTGTCTTTTTTTATCTCTTAACATATAACTTATTTTTATTTATTTATGTCTTTTCTCGTGAATAAATAAGTCGGGTCGATGCTCTTCCACGTATAGAAAATGGTCCATAAATTACGGAAGGCAGAGGGGAGGGGGGATTTTTGGCTGTTCCATACGGTTGTATCGTTAAGAGTGAAGAAAGTAGAATCGAGCCTTACGTACGGCTTCGAATTACTTCGTTCATCGGTGATTCATTGCACATACGTAAGAAAATCGTTCGTTCTTTTAATTTTTTTTTTTTTTTTTTTTTTTTTTTTTTTTTTTTTTTTATTGGTTTGATATTAAAAATCAGCATTTTTAGGTATCATTCTCCGACAATACCTTGGTTAAAGTGGAAAAATTTAAATATCGTTCATCATGATCATTATTCACATTAAAAGTCAGCCTAGTCTAACGTAGCGTTTAGGGGAGGATGGGGATGAAGGTTAGTCTCAAGGGTGCCTAACTGCCTAACAAGGGAAAGAGAGGTGTCTAAAAACCGAAAAAAGTGCCTTACGTAATTTATTGATGACCCTCAGGCAGACAAATTTCAGTTATGCTGCTACTTAAAGTTAAAGTTATTAAAAACAGGGTTTATTGTGAAAGTCGCACACCTATTTTTAAAACTTTTCACGAGAAAAATTACAACTTTTATCATAAGTTTGATCGATTTTTGATGCAGCAAAGCTTATGGTTCAGTCTTGATTTTATTTACTACACTATCAGTAAGTACACGATTTCAGAAACTTCAGTGGTTGTATTAGTCTATATTAGCCGTCAAACATAAATTCTCGACATGAAACCGCCGTAAAACTATTTAAGCAGAAGTTGCTTATATATTCAACGCAAGAAGATAAAGATTTTCCCGATTTTAAAACTTCAATTCATACAGACTTAAAGTTGAAGTCAATATCTTTAGGTGTACGATTCAACCATCAAAAGACAACGTCATCACGGATGTAACTAGCTAATCAGCAGGAACCAACACAACATGGAAATACAGCAAGGAAAAAGACACGCATTGACGACGGCGCAGAGATACAACTATTCGTGCTTGATGGATGTCCATGTTGCATCTTCAAAAATTGAAGGTGCGATAGCGCGAAGCTTGAACTCGCAATGCGCCGCTATGTGCTGCCTACGAGGTGTCGGTCGCTCAGATTCGGTATAAAAGTTCAAGAACAAGGCCCGAATACGTCTCTCTTTTCTTCGGTAGTGTTCACCTTCGATTTTTACCCCCTCATTTCAATTGGACGTCTGATTCTTTTTTTAGGATTTATTTGAAGACCTACAGGGTGTCTCACGAAAAAGGAGCCACCTTGAATATCTGGCGAACGGGTTGGAATTTCGAAAAACGGTAAAAGACGTGTTCGTTTATATCGAGGGGGACACCTTTTGGCNGGGGGGGGGCGCGGGGCGGGGGGTGCCCCCCCCGTAAATCGAAATTTTCAAATGGCACCCCTACTTTTTTATTTCAGAAATCAATTCTACGCAAAAAAAACAAGCCACCCTATCCAAACCGGATGTAAATCGGACAATTTTTCAGCGATTAGCAGAGGTTCAAACATTTTTTTCATGCTCTTTTCAAAAATTCCCTACGCTCAATGGAATTGCCGTATCAAACCAAACTCTCCGCCAAAAAAATTCTTAAACATTGCACTTTCAATTAAAAATAAGAAAAAGAAAGGATAAACCCCCAAAAAACCAAAAAAAA
>NW_017547443.1:1000518-1133305 GCF_001854935.1 Bemisia tabaci | reverse complement strand
CCGCCCCCCCCGCGGTTTGAGAAAATGTCAAATACGCCTAAAGGTGTCCCCCTCGATATAAACGAACACGTCTTTTACCGTTTTTCGAAATTCCAACCCGTTCGCCAGATATTCAAGGTGGCTCCTTTTTCGTGAGACACCCTGTATATCTATGAAGCTCGTATGTATCGGTCTCATACAACCCGCGGGGCACGTATCTTCAGGAAACCTGCTGGCTGAATGTTGAAATTGTTAGACAAAGCTGTAGACAAAGAACACATAAGGAGTATGGAGTGATCCTATTGGTTGAAATGGGTGGTTCCTATAGACTAAGGGATAAAATGATGGACTAACTATAGGGTCTCTCGTGGGTTGCCGTTAGTTAATCTATTACCTACCTCATTTGTTTTTTTCAATTACTCGCCCTACCAATAGTTTCCCTCCATATCCGTTTTGTCCTCTTTGTCCATAGCTTTGTCTATTTATTTCATCGATTAGCTGAGGTAATTTGATCCGGCTTGGGCATCTAAGGGTTCAGGTGAACCCTTAGATTCACTGCAGGCACCTTCTCATGTTCAAGCTGCTCTACTGGCTTCTGTATCATTTCCGAATGGTTATTTTTCTGTACTTTTTCTTATCTGTCACAAGTTTTATTGTAAAGCCATGCCTGTTATCTCAAAAAAAAAGAAAAAAAAGTATTGATGTTTACTCTTTTATTAAAAAAGAAAACACGTTTCAATTTGAATTTCTTGTTAGCTCCACCCTCCCGTGCCACATCATAACCCACCATCCTTTTATGTCCGGAATGAGGAAAAGGATCGTTGTAGTTAGCAACTTATTATATTCGTGAATCTTGGGATTCTCGGAGGATCTGAGCGTGGGAGAGTGATTAAACAACTTCTTTTCAGTTCAACAATTCGAAAGTTTCTGCACTTGTATTTAATTCTTTTCTCCAAGTCTTTTGTTTCCGAATGCTCTCGTCCTAATATAATTTTCTTTAACTCGTTTTAATCCATTTTTTTCGCAGCGTGTTTGCCAGCTCAAACGTCAATATTACCACAATTTAAAAACTGATATTATACACTTAATGCGTTAATTTATTGCGAGAATAAGACATTAACTTAGTAATTGCGGGGAGGGGTTGGGGGTAACTACCCGGCCCTCTTTCTGCGCTAAGGGTATCTCCCCTTAAAATTATTAAATTATAACTGCACCAGATTACTTGTCTGATTTTTCAGTCGTATTTTTATTTTATTAACAATGGTTATAATTCTGTATAATGCAAAATAAATAAATAAAATAAATAAATAAACAATTTCTCTCCTAATTGTAGCACTGGATGCAGAAAAGGCATCTTAGTTGCGGAGTCTATTGATCCTCGTTAACGTTTCATCCACTATGATCAAAGCAAATGCATGGATTTTTTTAAAAATTTTTACCGAACGTTCTTTATTATTTTGCAATTAAGGGGCTTGGGGGACAAGAAGGATAAGTGCAGTTTTTGAAAAAATTGAGATACTAATGATTTCAAGTAAAACTAGTCTTAATGCATCCTCTGTGAAAAGTTCGCTCCTAAATTTCAATTTACAAGCATCAAAAAGTCAGTTTGAACTTTCTTTTCACCGTTAGTATCCATGTAATTCCGAAACTTCAAACAGGTATTTTTCGAAGTAGCAAAAATTGCACTTATCCACCTTGTCCTCCAAGTCCCTCTATTCTGATTACTAAAAATTCCAGAAAATTCTCCCAATAGTTCCCTCTCTAAAATATACATTAGCAACAGAGATTCTGAAACACGGCGAGCAAGAAATGCCCTTTCTGTAGGCAACGCCTCAATTTTGGCTCTCAATCGCCAGTAGATTTTCGCGGGCTCAAAGGGCCAACGAAGAACGAATTCCCGACGGACGATGGAGTGCATTCGGAATGCAGCGAGCCCACTTATGAGCAGCTTTCCTCACGTCCGGAAATGTTATACTTAGGGTCGAGTTTTGCCGCGGAGAAAAAATGGTTTCCGGAGCTCCCGGCGTGCCTGGCCGTAATTGAAAGGGCAATATTGCCCCGGAGATTCATTAACTTCCACCCGGAGTTGACGGGTTTCCGGGTTACGCTAGTGTTTGAAAATTGCCACGATGAAAGCTCCGGTGTTTCCTCCCCGGATCGAATTCAGCTCAAAAGGACCGTCTCGCATCGGCTGTTGTAAAACTTTCCCTTATTAAATATTTTTCTGTTCTCTACACTGGAAAAAAAACACATTGGATCTAGAGTCCAGACTCTTGAAAACATTGACAAGAAAAAATACTCTTGATTCAATAGGATTTTTGCTTGAATCAAAACAAAATCCGCTTAAATTAAGAGGCTTGGTTCTTAATTTAAGCTAGATTCTGATTGAATCAAGAGTACTTTTTCTTGTCGATGTTTTTAAGAGTCTGGACTGTAGATCCAATGTGTGTTTTTTTCTTCTTTTTTTCCAGTGTACCTATTTTACGGAAAAAACGTGCGTGAAAGCTCTAATACGCTCATATTAGAGAAGCACTCAGGTGTTTTTTTCTTTTTTTAGGAAGAAACGGTTTTAATTTCCCCGAAGGAGGTGAGTAGTTGAGCACCGTTGAGATGAATTACAGAACTCACTTCGCAAAATTTCAACTATCAATTTTAAGAAAACTACACCACCGTTAAAAAAATCCCTGCTGAACTATAATGCGACATTGCGCCTCTTATGGGCATAAATATAAAATATATCTGCACTGTTTTCCTTTGAACGGTTGCAATGAGCTACCACTCCGCTAGATAAGTTACGATTTAAATAATCACGATGTGTTTTCTCTTCAGAATTTTACGTTGACTGAGACCATGGGGTATCAAGTTAGATACTCAACCTTTATCGGCGAAAAACGAACATGGATGATTAACGCTAATCAAATTAGGTAGAAATGAAACAGTAGACGTGGAGTTTGTATTTTTGCTACTAACTATGTTTTAATTAATAACACTTAGAGTACCTTTATAGACAGAGTATGGCCATTCGTATCTTTTTACTACAGGAAAACTGTTCCGCTTTTTGATTGGCCAACGAGTTTTTAGGCTTCATGATGCTCTTAGGGCCGTAAATAAACAAACAAGATGGCGACTCACCGTAACATCGATAAGAAACTAAATTTGACAAAAATTTCAATTATACGGCAGTAACAATTGAAACTAGCATATCTACGAATGACACACGAAAAAAACACGAAAACATTGTTAAATCGCCTTTCACCTTTATAACAGGAGGATGTAAGATGTGCATAACCTCAATCTTGCTTGCTGATAACAGCCATCTTCTTTGTTTATTTACGGCCCTAAGAGCATCGTGTCAGCCTATTCGCTCACGACCAATGAAAAACCGGAACAGAAATGGCCATACTCTGTCTATAAAGGTACTCTAATAACACTCGTGTCTTCTTGGGGGGCTATTTTCCGCACATCCCGTCGTATGAAACATTTCTTATGAAAATAATGTAAAGAAAACATGTAACAAAGTGCTGAAACATGATCTAGGGCGTCATTTGAGACACTCATTTAAATACTTAGTCGTAGGAGTAGCCTTACATGTTATAGCATTTCCCACTTTAGAAGTATCAGCTCGCTCATGGTAGGGCTAAATTCTGTTTGTTTGTTTTATTATAATAGTTTGTTTCTTTAGTTTTTATTTATCGAAATTTTTTTTAAAAAAAACGTTTCGGATCTTACAAGAGAACCCCCGATTTTTCAATGGACAAAGTAGAACTAAAGCGGAATGTCCAGCACCTACAGTGTTGAAAAGCTACCTTTAAATAACATTGTTTTAGCTCAGGACTGCTTTGTTACAAGTAAAGCTTGACAAGAAGCAGAAATTTAATTGTGGAATGGCACCATTGAGGAACGTAAATAAGGAAAAGAGAGAATAGTTGGGGGATAGCGTTAGCACCATTCCTCGTGTTTTGTGCCCGAAGTATAAATTGTTCCAAGTTTAAAGGGTCGCCCCGCGGCCTAGTGCACGCCGCACACATACGCGCTGCTATAGCGCCGCCCCTCTTACGTAACGGCGTATCTCAATTTCCTAGTGGTCCCTGTTTTACATATGAGCCCATGATTTCTAGGGCTCTCGAGGAAATCAAGGTACGTCCTTACGCTAAAGGAGCGACGATATAGCAGCTGTGATCGCACGATTACACTCACCGCATAATCCCATTTAGAATTTAAGAGAGCCGTGTTCGAAGTTGCCATGGTATGCCAAAAAAAATGGTCAATTTTTAATTAAATATGAGAGAAAAATGCTGATTTTTTAGCATAATGTGGCAAAGATGACCGTGTTACCGGACAACTTTAACGGTAGCCTCCCCACACTGAGGAAACGTTTGTGTTTTCGTGTTATTTTCAGTTACTATTGGAGGTGAAAAAAAATGACTTCGTGTTGATATCGGGTTTGAAGTATCAAATGGACATTTTTGGCTGCCTTAGTGAATTTTTATGCGGTTGTAAAGGTAAAGTTTATAATATAATAAGTAAAAATGAAGACATATCTACCAAAAAATGTTTCTTCCATTGCCTTGTTATTATGCATTCATTCTCCACGCCCGAGTAAAGCGTTTTTTAACGGAAAAATCGCGATATTTTGAAACCAAGTTGCGACTTCTTTTACGATTCTCATCAACCTGAGTGATTATCCTTGATCTTGTCGCAATTTCATCGCTGTAAAATCACGTCCGATTAAATCTAAATTTTGTCTCAATTTATCACGATTCTTCGTTCGATAATATTACGATTGATCACCGTCGGTAAAATCGCGATTTTATTGCAAATTTATACGATGAAATCGCACTTTATCGGGATTTTTCATCCGATAATGTTGCAAAAACTCGACTTCGATAAAATCGCAATACATTCTTCGATCTAATCGCAACTTATAACGATCTTTGCCACGTGGGCAGTAAGGGTTTCGTCATATTGGAGAGAGACTTTTGAAGACAAAAAAGTTTTGCTTTTACATTTATCTTTTGTTTCAAATTGACAGATATCAGGATTCAGAACATCGTCGAATCTGGAGGCTTTATTTTTAAAGCCTCTTCTAGAATTTTTCTTGCTATCGCCAAAATAAAAACTTATTTGGTATAAAATTAAAGACCAGTCTTTTATTGGGTATCCCTCGTTTGCACGAAAATCACAAAAATTTCCCCATGAAGTAGAAGCGAATGTCAATGCTTTCGCATTCATTGCTGGGAAATGACCAAAATCAAAGCAATAAATCTGGAGGCCAATTGCCCCGGCAGTAACTGAGCCCGTTGAAAACTAACACCACGGAGGGCGTTTTTTATGACCTCGTTTCGGCGGAGTAATGCTATTTGCATACTACAAGATCTGAAGGCGCACAGACTCGATAACATTGAAAACGCTAATAAAAATCCGTGATATGTAAGCCTAAACGTGTGAACTGTCGTATGAGGGACGGGAAGGTGGTGCGGCAGCCTTTAAGGTTCTCGACAGCTTGCCACATCTCATCAGAATACACTGGAAAAAACACTTTGGATCTAAAGTCCAGACTCTAAAAAACATCGACAAGAAAAAATACTCTTGATTCAATCGAATTTTTGCTTAAATCAAAAACCAAGCCTCTTAATTTGAGCGGATTTCCTTTTGATTTGAGCAAAAATCTGATTGAATCAAGAGTATTTTTTCTTGTCAAAGTTTTCAAGAGTCTGGACTCTAGATTCAATGTGTTTTTTTCCAGTGTACAGACTGCACTACTCGCTCAGCTCCATAAAAACAGAAAAAACTTTGGCTACACAACCAAAACTTGGGTGTCCATATTTGACAACATAATTTTTTGGCTCAGGTAACCAATTTTTTTTTTTTTTTTCGAAAGAATTGAACTTACGTTAAAATAACCGAAGTTTTTGTTGGCTGTATCAATACACGTATTCTTTAACAAGCAGTTTAATCAATAGAGCTGAAAACTTTGGTTACCAGAACTGAAAACTGTGGTGTATCACACATAGTCCTAAGTTCAGTCCATGTAACAAAAGTATTTTTTGTCCATTGGAGTGTTCCCCGTCAAAAAATGGCACGCGATACCAAGTCTCACAATAATCGATCGAACAGGAGCACACAGTGGCAAACGATACCAATCAATTTGCGTACGTAAGTGCGCCTTCAATTTCGTCCGATACTGTGCAATACTTCCGAGGGGGAATAGTTGCTTGGAGCGCCTTCAACAATGACGCTTCGATTTGATGGAAAAATATCACGATTTCCGCTGGAATCACACGCTAGCGCGTGCGCAGTTTAATAGTTTCTCATCATCGATGGTTCATACCTCAATTTCCGACGTTGCAAGTTCTTCACCGCCTATTTTACGCGGACCAACCAAAATGAACACTTTTTAAGGGACCGAGTTCATCAGAAAGGAACGAACCCACATTTTGGAAAAAATTGAGTTAAGAATGTTTTTGAGTTCCACTAGTCGTATATATTCCCCCGCCAAAAACTCGAGTCGAGGAAAAATAATTAGTCCTTGTTTAAGAGGGATTAAAACTTATTTCTTACATTGAGCCTAGTTGAGAAATACAACTTCAAACCTCTTTTTCTCAGTTTCAACTTTATATGGGTTGGTTCCTTCGTGTTGAACTAGGTCCAAATCTGCCTTATTTTTTCCAAGGTATGTGATGCCCTTAATTTAATGTTT
Organism: Bemisia tabaci; assembly: GCF_001854935.1. NCBI lineage: Eukaryota > Metazoa > Arthropoda > Insecta > Hemiptera > Aleyrodidae > Bemisia > Bemisia tabaci. The sequence goes on along the minus strand of NW_017547443.1, from coordinate 1,126,626 downwards.
TGTTTAAATGTATATATTGAAAAATACATTTTGAATGTTTAGTTTACACGGCTCCTCTATTTTAGTCGTGGATGACGTAAAATACGAGAGGGCGTGTTCTCACGGCAACTTGTCGCGTGCTGAGTCCCCGGGGAGGCGATGCCAATCGCGGCACTAATTGACGTGTTAATCCGCGACGATGACCTATCGTAAAACCGCATCGGGAGCCGCTTATATTTTTATCGTCTGGATTTTTCTCCCGGCGGGTTCGCTCGTGCTCCTTGCGCGTGTCGCTCGCGTAACAATGTCGTTGCGGAAAATATCTCTCGGCGAATCGGCGGCGTTCGAGTTGGCGTTGTTTTCATTAGCGCTGACGGATTGGCCGCCAGCACGAGCTAGCGCTCCGCTGCCGGGGCACCCACTTTGTCTACACGGCCTCGGTAATTAAACCAGCACGTTAATTATTCTGCCGTTAGATTAGAGCTTGTCGCCTTTTCAATCGCGCCAGTTCTTGAGATCTCCGCCTTTTCAAAAAAAATATTTTTACATTTTTGAGGTATAGTTAAAAGTGAGAGTATTGAAGAGTGTATTTTTAGGTTTTGTGAACTTTCAGTGCAGATTCGCCGTAATAAACTCCGCCTTGTAAGAAAGTGTGCATATATTAAGGGTAAACAAGAGAAATAAAAGTACTAAAACGGGGTACAGGCTGTGAATAATTATTATGCACTGGAAAAAAAAACACATTGGATCTAGAGTCCTGACTCTTAAAAACATCTAAAAGAAAAAATACTCTTGATTCAATCACATTTAAGCTTAAATCAAGAAAGAAGTCTCTTAATTTGAGCGGATTTCCTTTTGATTTAAGCTTAAATCTGATTGAATCAAGAGTCCTTTTTCTTGTCAATGTTTTCAAGAGTCTGGACTCTAGATCCAATGTGTTTTTTTTTCTCCAGTGTAAGGAATAATTATGTAATAATAATGTAAGGGTAGACTATGTATCGTGGATGATTATTCAGTGATAATTCTGTATGCATGAGGCAGAAAAGTTGAAGACAATAATTATGTGCATTGAACTTACGTCGAGCACCAAATGAATTCCAAGTACGCTCGACAAATTGATACATAACGGTCAGAAATAAGGGTTTCGTGCAGACAAAACCTGAAAAAATAACGGATACGACAGTGTCCTCCCCATTCATGCGATCGAATACAATGCAAGTTGCCGGCTGGCTTCACTTCTTTTACAAACACTCGACAATTTCGTCTCATGCAAAGTTCAGGTCTAAAGATTTCTCTTGCCTGATTACTTATGACTCCACGCTTTAATCGCAGGACACGGAAAAAATAGTTAAGGCAACCGTGGAGGAGGAGAACAGTAGCTGATTGAACTAACAATGAGGGAAATATTCGGAAAACTAAGTACTTTTCCGAAGAGTTTTCGATACTTTGAAAATGAGACCCGAACGCAAAACCGCGTGAGGACATAAGTCGAGACGCATTCAAGAACTTCACAATTTCTATAGATGGGGAAAGTTATAACAAGAGGAATTAGGTTGCCGTAAACGGCGCGGTAACTTTTCGGATTACTGTTGCGATATCAAAGTTTTAGTTCGGAAGTAAATACCACGATTACAACGCTACCAAGCATGTCATTCCATATGATGGAGACGGAGGTTCTTTATTAGGTATTGTCTTTGGAAAATAAACAACCGTAAATATTATTCCGGCTAACGAATTTATATTTTTATTAATGTTGTTTAAATAAAGTGTAGCGTTTGAGAATGACTTCATCGAAGTTTACTTTTTTATTTTTGAATTGGAGAAATGGATTCGCATTGTCTTTACTCTCAGTAGAAAGGGACTCTAGTTTATTAAACCCAAAAGAAAGTGTTGCCCCTAAAATTAAGTTCTGCCTCCTAAATCTAGAGTAAGGACACAAAATTCACCGAGTTCTAATGCAGAATGCGATTGATCTGTTGCAGGTGATCCTGACGCTGAAGAGTCTGAACATGTACAGTTTATCCGCCCGAAATGTGATATTGCAGGTGATCAGCCACGTGCTGGCCTACATGAATTCGTGTATAAATCCGATCCTGTACGCTTTTTTATCGGAGAACTTCCGGAAAGCGTTCCGCAAGGTGATTTACTGCCGGAAAGGAGGGCTCCGGGCGCGCGGTCACATGGACGGCCGGCCCGGCGACGAGAGGTCCGCGCTCACCAAAACCACCAGAACCAATGATATTTTATGAGAGTACAAGGTAAGAAATATACTATTCTGTTTACATTATCGTACTGCCGCACAGTGGAACGAGTCAATAGGAGAGATCGGACAAAATTTGGAAACGTCAAACGCTTATAACTCCGTTTATACAAACCTTTGCAATGAGATTCTATAAGTGGTTTCTTTGGTTTCCTCGTAAAAGCACCCCTTGAAATTTAAAATGTAACGAAATAAACATCAAAAGTTGCAGTTTTAGTTAAAAATTCCATATCCAACCTCTCTGATTGATTTGCTCCACTGTGTGCCGTGTTTTTGATGAAAGCAGTCAGTGCAAAAATGACGTTTTGAGGTACTAGGCATTGTAGGGTTCCAAGCCTGTAGGATGTCTACGTCAGTAAAAAGCGGAAAAACCGGAAAATATCAGGAAATGTGATGTCATTGGGAAAAATCAGGAAAATCAGTCATGGATAAACAAATTTCGAGTACGTTCAGCCTTTTTCAACGACTTACAGTTAGCACGTGCAAAAAGGATCCTCGTTATTCAATTCATCAAATATGTTGGTCTATAAAATCAAATTAATTGTGTCAACTAGTTCGCGCAAAAAATCAGTAAATTTCATTTCAAATATCAGGAAAATTAAAGATTGAATTTTAGTAGATATCTTGCCAGCGGAAAATTTTATTTCACGAGTCCTCAGGTCTTCACAAAATTGTTGATAATATTGGCCAACTGAAAAAAAAATCCTAGTTGCAGGAAGTATGAACAGTTGTAGTATGACCATGCGAAGAGAATGTTTTTAACACTTATATGGGGAGGGGGCACATATGTTTGCCAACTATTGCGGGAAGGGGGGCTGTTTCGAAAAAGAATCATTTCGTGCTGTGGTCTAAAAACCAATCACTTGACTCTAAAGTGCATCAACAAGTACACATTGTTCGTATTTTTTTGTGTAAGTCGCGCGGAATATAGTTTTGAAATTCCCGAGTAAACACGTCATACTTTATTTCTGATCAAACCTGTATCAGTGATGGTATTTGACTGGTCGTGTCATTCTGTGAAGTGGTCTCATTTTGACCCAAAGAATCAACTCCTGAAATTTTCTCATTAGCCCTGAGCCACTCTGTTTACAAGTCCAACTGTCACGAAAGTTATAAAAGTAGTTTCTGTTTGCGCTTTGCGATCTCTGATTTCTTTCTTTTGCTTTTCGTCTCGTCTGATCTACGAGCTTTTTATGGTAATAAAAATGCTGTAACTTGGTTTTTCTTGAGATGAATTGATGAGATGTCGGAAACATGTATTTACGTTCAAGGTTAAGGATGAGAAAGCTGTAATCATTGTGGCAAGTAAAGGGAGGGCGAGGGGGTTAACTCAAAGCGAGTAAACAATGTTTCTTTTCATCGCATATTATTTTGGTACGACTTTATTGACGTGATGGAGAAACGACAAAACCCACATCCCGGGTTAAAATTGCAAATCTTGTACGCAGATTTCATCTTCATGATTGTTTTGTTTTTCGTAGGATGTAGAGTCCCTTTGTAGAGAGAGTTGAGACAACGCGGCTCATGGATGTCACAAACGGGAATGAAGATTACACAAATCGGACATTTTGTGTAATCATTGATCAACCTATTCCCGGATTCCTGTCTCCATTCCCTCTCTCATACTATTTGTTCCTCGCCGTTCCTCCAATTTCGCGGTCCATTCCAGTTAATAATCTTTGCAATTGGTAAAAGTGTAATCTTTATTCCCGTTTGTGACATTGTTAAGACCTAAAATGCGGGAACCAGACAGCAATGGAATCACATTGTCTCTTCTGAGTATAAGGGGACTCTAGTAGGCTCTAAAATGGTTCCTATTCCTGCTCATTCATCGAGATAGTTTCTCAGTCTTATGAATGACACTGGGTCCCTAAAACTGTGACTAAAGCCAGATGAAAACTAGAAATTTGATTTAAAATTATAAAATAAACTCGGTGAATTTTTCAGTAGTTTATTCCTTGGGTCATCAGGAGTCAACAAAAAAAAAAAAAAAAAAAAAAAAAAAAAAAAAAAAAAAAAAAAGTGTCGCTTGAAAATAAGACTTGGGTGCCCAAAAATAAAGGACACTGGCTAGTCATTAGCAATAATTGGCTCTTAGCATCATACGTAGCTAGGCGTGGTTTGAACCAATGCCTGTTTTCTTCACTTTTATCCTCGCCGAACAGTGGATCGAGTCAATAGGAGTGGTCGGACAAAATTTGGAATCTTTAAACGCTCATAACTCCGTTATAGAAAACTTTGGGGTTCTGAAAGTGGTTCCATAGGTATTTTCATGAAATTTCCTCCTACACGCACCCCTTGTAATTTAAGATGTGACGAAATAAACATCAAAATTTGCAGTTTTAGTCAAAAATTTCATGTCCGACCTCTCCCATTCGATCTGCGGACTCGATCCACTGTGCGCCGGCCAGTTCAAGAGAAACTCCGTAAGCTGTCCCTTTAAGTACAATAAAGGCAGGATAAGGTCGAGTTTATTTTGTAATTTTAAATCAAATTTCTAGTTTTCATCTGGCTTTAGTCACAGTTTTGTGGACCCAGTGTCATTTATAAGACTGAGAAACTATCTCGATGAACAGGAATAGAACCATTTTAGATCCTACAACCTACTCCTACGAATAAGTAATTCAGGTAAATAAAACTTTGACGATTAATCAGTACCTTTTCCCCTGATTTATTCTGAAAACTCGGAAAAGAGGTTGTATCCACGTGTATGATATCATTTAGGTTGCTATTGTCTGTTTTCGTCTTTACATCTTTGCTGTCACCATAGGTACCAGCTGACATTGCGAAATACCCTGAATTCACTTCCGAGAATTCCTCGTTGACGTTAATAGGACCTATTTATGCTAAAAGGAACTATGTTCAACGCAAACCCTATGCACATAGTTCCTTCTAGCATAAATACGTCCAATATACATTTTGAAGAGCCCTCGCTCGGCAATTCGCAATCATCTTCGGAGGTCCCATCTTTTTCCATTCCTCTTGTGGAGCGTCGTAAAATTTGATTTTCGGGAAATAGTGAGTGACAAAGAAGCCGGCGGATCAATGAGAGAGAGGGCGGAGACTCGCGGATTTCAGCGGATAAATTGAATTTTTATCGTCGCTTCCGCAGCGACAGTTTTACTGTGTAATCTTTCGTCGCTCATGATTTACGTTCACTGCACAACCCTAAATGCTCCCTCCCATTATGCGCTTTTCGTTAAGTGCTCATTCAAGTGCCTTCGGATTACAATGTAGGCGAGGGCAAATGTAGTTTCAATATGGATTTTAAGAGGGGTGTAAAATCATGGCATTGAAATAATTCTTCTTTTTGTCGAAGCCAGTCGATCTCTGACATAAGTTGCATGGGTGGCGTTCGGTAAAAGAAGACCGCGTGTTAGAACCGCGTAACTGGTTATAGCGCATCTGCGGGCTGTTACGAGCTTTTTTTAAAAGCTGGTTTCACATGATGTCAGCTGTAATAGTATTCGAGTCGCATTTGATAAGTATCTTCTTTTTGAGCACCAAATCATCATTTTGACTTCCTTTTCCAAGGAGAAGAAACCACTCTATCTACCTCTATAAGAGCATCTATCTGCAGATGGAAATTGATGGCACATATCGATAGTCAAAGTGCAAAACCACGTACCTCCATCGCGGTGTTTCAAAATATATTCCCATTTTATTTTTTCAAAAAAATAGAAGCCAACTTAATAGCTTGAAATTCATACCGAATACTCTGCTAACAGAGAAGAAAAATCAAGGAAGTTTTCAAGGAATTACGTTGACCAGTTTTCTGAAGAAAAAATTAAGTATGACAGGAAGTTTGCAACATCGCAAACGGAGATCCGCGGTTTCCACCATTGGCGGCTCCAGCAAATTGGCAACGTTGATTTTTTCCATTTAAACCCATGGAAATGTATCGATTCTTAGAGGGGGTTAGTGCTCCGACAAGAATCGATTATTTAACATAGCTTTAAATAGAGAAAATCCGGTGTTGCCAAATTGCTGGATCCGCCTCTGGTTTCCACTTCGCTTGTCGATATGTTATTTCTGCAACGAACCAGGAACAATAGTTCCGTATTATAGAATGTAGTTCATTAATTAGAACTAAGCAAGAAATAGGTAATCATTTGTAATTTTGTACTAAAGTGAGGCCCAGTATTTATTTTCAGTTCGTCGCAGTAATTGGACTGTAACGCGCAAGTAGATCCAATACTCTTATTTCTCGCTCATTTCAGAAACAACGTCTGGATCCTCATTATCCGTACGCAGATAGTTCTTTCATGAATAAGTCTGAGATAGCAGCTCTTTATTGCGTACAGCAGTCTAATTGGAGAGTGGAAATTCAAAGCATCTAAAAAGTCATCTCGTGTTGCTAGGATTGTGCTGAAGTATCTCTTATACAAAAACGTCATCAAGTGACAGGCAAAACAGCCCCCAAGCCCTACCTTCTTCTCCTTGAGTAATATTAACAGAGTTCTGCTGGAAGGAGCCAGATGTGAGGTTGTCTAATAGTTCTGCTTTCCTTGCGTAAATACCGTCTGTAAATGTAATAATTAGAATTCACCGAGGTGGCAAATTAAAAGCGTGCGTAATTTCAATGTAACGGTTTTTAGAAAATCGCAGAGTTCCGCGAACGGAATTTCGCTGAACATTTAGCAATGGACACCAGTGACGTCAAAGGAAAAGGAGTTCCACCTCGTTCCTCGAGTGAGTCCCTAGCGAATTTCACTGTGGCGTGGCGTGCCTTGCGATATATCGATTGCTATGCCGTTTAAACCTATGGAAAAGCATCGATAATCAGGGTGTTCGCAACGAACAGCTTAATAATCGATTCTTTATCATAGGTTTAAATGGCAGAACAATCGATATATTGCAACTCACGCCACGCCTCTGACTCCGACATCTGTTTTATTCAAAGCGATACTACGAAACTCTTTCCACGTGAAAGGAGAGCACGGGAGACACGTCAAGAGTCGAAAGAGTGTCTCACAAAATATAAAAAGAAGACGAGGGGAAGGGTCCTTTTGCAAAGCGTTAATGGTAAAGTTGAACCTAATTTGGAAGACGCGGAACCTCCTCCACCGGCAACGATCAAACAATCAAATTCAGCGAAACTCAGCGTCCACATCCGCAGCCGAGTTGCCGAATACAGGAAAAATCTTCGAATCCATCTCGCTCGAATTAGGAGCTTGCTTGACCTGAATTTACCACACTGGAAAAAAAAGTAGCTTGGATCTAGAGTCTAGACTCTTAAAAACATTGACAAGAAAAAAAGTCTTGATTCAATCGGACTTTTTGCTTGAATAAAAAGGAAATCCGTCTAAAGCCAGAGGCCCGGCTCTCCGATTCGAGGAAAAATCGGTTTGAATCAGAAGTATTTTTTCTTGTCAATGTTATTAAGAGTCTGAACTCTAGATCCACGCGACTTTTTTCCAGTGCATAGGAGAACAAAATTTTTTTTTAAAACAATTGAGTTGCTATCGATTTTGCGATTGACTTGAATCTTAATGCCTTTGTAATAGTGGCCAAAAAAGAAACATTCCATCATTTTGATAGAATATTTACTCAAAAGTCTTTTACTACAAATCAATTCTAATGGAAAAGGAAACCTTGAAACTATCTTTTATCCGTTTCAACTTAATACAAATCGATTTCTCTCTGCTAAGTACAAAAAAGCTGCATAAAATCAGAATGTTGGTAAATAGTCGGAGTTTAACAGCTGTACTAATGGGTCATATACAACTACTGCACGATTATACATGTCATAAGTTCAATGGTCATAACTACAAGCTTAGAGGGCGTAGAATCTGGTTTCACAAACATTCACTTTAGCTTAATAATGTGGGTAGTATATCCATGGAACGCTGTTTTCCACCAGGAAAATTCTGACTCTCAGACCTTGAGCGTTATTTCAAAGAATGTTTCAGCGTAAATCGCACTAGTCAGCATAATTCTATTCTGTATTAATGCACTAAAAGGCGCGCGGAAATGTAAAATGTATGATTTGCAAAGAGTCGGAGTTTCAAACTCGCATTGCAGATTAGATATAATACATAATGTCCAACTTACTAGCTTTGGACGTCTCAGAACCAGATGACAGCTGGATCAGGATCTTCAGCTGCGTCTACACGGCCGAAATTCAGTGTAATCCAGACCATCCAGTTCTAAGTCTTTGAACTATTGTGTACAATTTGAAGAGTATTTGAAAAATTCTCTTCCGATTCAGCCTGGGAGTTTGCTACACCATTTTTTCATGAGCTGAAAGGAAATCACACGCACTACATGAGGAGATAGGAGACACGAAGTGCTAACTAAGCGAGAATCAGCTTTGATTATATTTTACCAGTTTGTGCACAGGTCCCAAACACTGAATTTAGACTAGGCTCTTATTTCTGTAACTTGCGCTTAAATGCTCAGAATATTTGAGACACCTCTAGCTGCCGCAACTTTCAAAGGGTTCAGAAGGCGCCCACACGCAACCTGTTGCGGAAGCAACAGAGAGCTGTGTTCCTATCAAAGCTAGGTAGCGCAACCCTAGAAAAACTTCTCAGACCTCTGAGAAGTTGGGCGAATTTTAGTTCTCGTAGATGGTAGGTTGGTGTGTCCCGACATTTTAACCGTCTCTTTCATGCGAATTTACCTATGATAAAATTACTTAGTTAGATACAGGACCTTTAGACCTAGACGGGACCTTTATCCACAAGATGTCAAAACTAATCTAGTGTTGTCAGAGCATAGATGAGTGTTTTACAAAAAAATTGGGACGAAAAATGTTCAAAAATGTTTGATCGTGCCGGTATAGCGTAGAGTACCTTTATGGACAGAGTATGGCCGCACTGAAGGCTCCACTCGTGATTGGCTCAGCCATCTTAGGCCTTTTATGGAGCTCTACGGATTCAACAAAATTGCGAACGCGACATGCAGACCATTATCAAGTGCAGATAAGGATTTATTTACATATGTGATCATGAAATTACAAATATTCCTAAGGTAGACGTATTCACTCACTTTTGAATCCAATGTTGTGCAGTACATTTGAAAACGTCGTTTTGACTTGGACCTCTACTATTGCGTGCCATATTAGAGGTTCGGGTTACCAACCCTGCAAGTTTAAGTTACCAACGCCGGTCGGTAACAGGCGGAGCAGAGGATCAACACGTCAAAGGGTGGCAACAACCCCTTCTCACCCGCTCCCACCTACTCCCACCAGAGCTGCCGCCATTTTTTTGGATCCTGAGAGCTCCGTGTGACTCAGTGCCAATACTCTCCCTATTAAGGTACTCTAGTATATATAGCGGTTCAAAGTTTACAGTTCAACAACGTAGTTTCTCGAAATTACGTTGTTCTCTTCCTCGGAGGTGCTATCCAAAATGCCTATCGAAGTCCGAATTTGCCGGATTATATTGCCAAATTATGCCTTCTAATGACAAAAAAATGGACTGCCCCCGCAACATTTACCATGGATTTTCAGACTCTGTCGAAGTCTAAAAATTGGATTCTTTGAGCCGTAGTCGCTCGTATGTTACAATTTCGTTGAAGTTTAGATCGGCGCAGTGATCGAATCTGACAACATGCACTGCTCGAGAGCTGCGTTTGAAAGTACCCGATGAGTTTGTGAGACGGGGAATTGAAAGACTTGCAGGGAGGTGCGGCGAAAACATCGCTCCGATAATGGACACACTGGAGCGAGCTTTCGTTACAGGCAGCCGGATTAAACAGCTCCGCTAATTGATCGTCAGTTTCCCTACATTCTACTCTAATCAATGCTGTCAAGCAGTCAGAAATGTAATTTTTTTTTTTCCCCCCGTTTGTTCGCGTTTTAACCCAAAAAGTACACTGAAAAAAAAGTTCGGTCGTATGTACCAAAGTCCGGTATTTCATATCATCCCACACTGGAAAAAAAACAAATTGTATCTAGAGTCCAGACTCTTAAAAACATCGACAAGAAAAAATACTCTTGATTCAATCAGATTTAAGCTTAAATCAAGAACCAAGCCTCTTAATTTGAGTGGATTTCCTTTTGATTTAAGCTTAAATATGATTGAATCAAGAGTATTTTTTCTTGTCGTCTCGAAGCATTATTATTATGGAGGCAAAAGGGGGTATTGATCTGTACAGCCGGAGAATAAAATATCAAAGACAAGTACTTCACCAGGAGGCTGATTGTTGAAATTAATAGACAAAGCGATAGACAAAGAAGACATAAGGAGTATTTAGCGATTATATTTGTCGAATTGAGTGGTTCTCATAGACTAAGGGAGAAAACGCTGCACTAACTGTAGGGTCTCTCATGGGTGCTGTTGCTTAGTCTATTACTTACCTCCTTTGTCCGTTGCAACTACCCGCTACTACCAATTGGATCCCTCCATATCCATTTTGTCTTCTTTGTCCATAGCTTCGTCCATCAATTTCAACAATCAACCCGCTGAGGCGGATCCTGCAAGTTGACAACAGTGCTCCGAAGAGAATCGATGAATTCAACTTAGGTTTGAATGGAGAAAAACAATACTGCCGACTATCTTGGTTAGGAGTTTATTTCAGCAATTTCTGTCGCGCGAATCGTGTCTCTCGTGAAATTTTGAAGGAGGTTTAGACAGCAGAATACCTAAATTCGTACCTTGTCTAATAATCCATCGTGGTCCATGTAAGCGTAGATTTTCCATGAAAATTGATTTTCTCGAGTGAAGGACCTTGGCAACAACTGACTGTATCTGAGCACCTAAGTTAATGACTACACTTAGTTCGCAAACTTTGACCCAACTTACTTTGACGCTTAATCCCTCTCAATATCGTCTGACCCAGATTCCTCACATCGGAGGTTTATACTCGTATGTTACGTGCTCCTTACACCGCGACGAGGCTACAAAGTGAAGAAACGAGTGGAACGACCTTAAGTTTTCATCATTGCATTTCTGCGCTTCTCGCTGGAGCGTAATTTCTTAGTTCACTTTCGCGGATTTAGAAAATTCATCGAAGCACTGCGTGATCGTTTTGAAAACACATTACGGGCCGTGAGAAACTGAAGGGAGCTACAAGTTTATTCCAGAGACAAGAGACCCTCCACTCGTATCTCGGCTATGGTAGAAGCATTTACTTTAGGGACTTCAACATTAAACTGTTGACTTACCTACATAGTTGATGTTTAACAACGCGTTGGCAGTTCCGTTTTGCAAACAAGTCAAAGTTTGGGAAACTTGTTTGGCTCATGGCGTCACCCAAAGCTTATCATCCACCATGTAGGTAGGTTAACAGCCGAAAAAAGAATGATGAATGTTGCTCCCTTTAGTTTTCCATAAGGAATCGCCAAAAGTAAAAGCTTCCTCCCGTCGCCAAGAGGGCTGTGGAGGATCTTTTGTCCCTGGTTTATTCTCAGAAGAAAATGGGATTATGATGAGCCAAGCAAACGGGAGCTAAGCGGAACAAGTTTTCTATCCTTATATTTTGTTGTCGGTAGGATTCCTTCAATGAGTCACTGTTAGGCTGATAGTTACCTAAGGTAAATTTAATTACTACAGTTGGCAATTTCATCAGAAATCAAAAGCCACTGGAATAATTTCAAATTTTTAGATTTCCTCTTTTGTAGAAAATAAATTTTTCTATTCTTTTCCTACATTTAAATTCTTATAGACGATTTCAGATGGAGTCAAAATTTTCAACTCAATTGAGCGATCCGTAATAACGAGGTTCTTTCGTGCGTCCAGTGGAAAATAAAATTGAAATTGGTCAATAAAAAATTATTAATTTTGTCAGTCGGCTTCCTCGTGCAATTATTGAGAAAATGACGAAATTAGATCATAAAGGGGAACCGAAAGATGTGCCCGTTTCTTTGCGATTGCTCAGTTGTGAGACTCAATTCGTAAAAAAGCAACCCCCGAAAGAACTCCCTGTTTCCTTTTCTCTAAGCTTCATCCAGTTCGTTATTTTCTACTTTCACTGTCGTGTGATTTCAAGTAAAATAAATACATAACAACGCTACTTTTTGGAAGTTTGGCAAAATAATTTCAATAGGTCGGGGAAAAATCGAAAATTCCGAGAGTTAATGTCTGTTCGTTTTTCCTCGAAAAAATAAAACGTCTGCACCGTTGCAACCCAAAATTTACGGTCTCATAATTTCACTACAGGTATGAGGTAAGCACGCTAATGCGCCAACTGCACTTGAAAAACGCGGGAGCTCAATAGAAATCCGAGAACAATGATGCATTTCATGCTACCTAAGGCGATACATTTTCAGTAGTTTCCGGGAAATGTTAATGTTGAAATTGAAGTCGCTTTTCGTCGTGCCCCACAAAACAACTGATCTACGAGGGGATCTCGCTGAAGCTTCATGAGTTTCGCCTGAAACGCCATCCTCGGTCTACCTGGAGGTTGTTCCCTCCCTTCCTTTCCGTGCCATTCAGTTGCGACGTTATTAAACAGAGTGTCGCGCGAATGAAAATTCGAAGCTATCTTTTTTCAGGGCTCACCGCGCTCTTGAGCTCAATTTAACGACCTGCCATTTTTAATTTCGCCAGCAATTTAAGATGAAACGCCGTGCTGTCAATTTGCCTGCCGTGCTTCATGTTTTAAAGTTCACGGCACCAAGTTTTTTGTTCGCTCATTCGGTACTCCGACAGGAAACTAGGGAACGAGTAAGGTGATTCAGTCCTGTCACTTTTTGTAATGACCAGTATGTTGGGTTGCTAAAATCTAACTCTTAAATTGGCGATATAGTTTAAATATCTTAAAGCATTGTTTCGATTGACGTCTCCAAGCATGTCCTTAAGCTAAAACTATGCAGTCTACGGTTCAGGAATATATAACCAGTTCTTACGCCAAAGAATCCCAAAGTTTCAGCCAATGAAGGTCGGATTGGAAACTTTATGTCTTTGTGACCTTTAATAATTAAAACTTTCCGGCCTGGTGTAGATCTTTCGGTAAAGAAATATTTTATCAGTACTTTAAATAGTAGGTGAGAAGCTGTCCGTCTTGCCCAATCAAATTGCTGTAAACATTGGATAAGCTGAAACCGCAAGGGTATTTCTCTCCGGATCCTGCACCCCCCCCCTCCGTCCTAACAATTTGAGTGATATGATGAGCGTAGTTTTCTCTGGAAAAAGTTAACTCCGTTTCGAACCTATATCACTCGAGTTCTTTGATGTCAAAATCGGCTGAGGTACATTTTGATTTCAATATAAAATTTTTGATAGTGTGCACTGTGCACTGAAAAAAACTCCGGCCGTGGAAGCCTTACCTAGGGCTATAAAGAAATACCGTCCGCATTCCAGGCTCAAAGGCCAAAAGTTCCGGGCGTCGCACCCGGAGTTATCGGATCTACGGCTTCAGCACCCGGAAGTTTCAGCCTCTGAGCCTGGAACGGACAGCATGTCTAAATAGCCCGTAACTTTTTTTTCGGTGTTATAAAACCATATCGTTAGGAATCCGATAGTTAGGAAGGCATTTTTGTCGAATTTTAACCCCCCACCCCCTTCACACTCCTGTAAACCCCCTTTGAATTACGGAGGACTGGCGTGAAATTTCCCCTAATTTCTTAGATAATGACGGAGAAAGCCTTGAAATAAGCTGAAAAAATTCGAGTTTTTATGGTATTTTTCTCTCTGAAGTGGCACGAATCGTCGTTTCTCTCACGAAGGAACGTAACTCCATTTCAATGTTGCCAAATATTCCTCTCGTAAATTGCATATTAAACAGGACAATTTTGGGCAGTTCGAACTGGAAATTTCACTGATTTTTCCTCAGATTTCATGCAAAAATCATGAGAAATTTTGATGAAAACTGCATAGATGCTACTTTCTAAAATAAATTAATTGTTGAGTCAATTTGGCAACCTTGGGATGGAGTTACGTTGCTTCGTGCGGGTTACGGCGGAATACAAGAGACTGGACTTGACCCCCCTTTTTCTCTGTTTCCCATCATAAAAAGCGGTAAGGCATTCTTACACCCCCTCCCTCCTCCTAAATGGCTTACGTAATACTTGAACGGCCCTTCAGCGCAAACCCCTTGATTTGGACTGCAAAAAGCGAGTCGAAGAAAATGAGATAGAGAACGATAAGAATGTACTCACAAATTAGTGCTGGAGGAAAAATAACGCTTGACAGTAGTGGAGACAGAGGCATGGACTATCGAAAGCATGGTTTTTTTGCGGGTAATTGGGGAGCTTTTGCCCTTGTTCCGCGCTCCTCCCTCGCTTTGCTCCGCTTTTTTTCCTCGAGCCCTTTTGTTCGGAATAGGAATTGTGCTTTTGTTTGAAACAATGGCTCGGAACACGTTGCGGACCCTGCAACTAACCTGCACACCGACACCGGCCGAAACAATTGTTTCCGGTTCCGCGGTTGCTTGGTGGCTCAAAAAAGTCCAATGGATCGTATTCGATACATCAAACAGGTGAGATTGTGTCGATATCGATTGATTCAACATGTAAACATTGCCTCAAACGTCAATTAAGTAATCAGAGGGAAGGGGTTTCTTGTGAGAGATTTTTGATTCTTATGAGTATAAAATGGCAATGTGAAGTGAAATAGTCAGGAATTTTCTTCAGGAAATTTATTCAGGAATTCATTTTCAGTTTTTCCAACTTCCTAAAATCTTTGATTGCGGTTATGTTCTGCATGGTCTTTTGAACCAAACGAAATATCGAACGATCTATGGGTCGTATAGTGGTTCGCTGTACCGTTTGCTTTAATTTATAACTTGTTCAGAGGCCCATTGAAAGGGATCATGCTTTAATGGTTGAAACTCGCAGATTGGCAACAATATTCCGATTTGTTGCTGGCCAGGTTAGCCCAGTGGTCAGCGCTGCTGACTCGAGGTCGGTAGGTCCGCGGTTCGAATTCCGATAGTGGCAATAAAGTTTCAGGGAACCGGAGATTAGGTTTGTCGAAACGGATATCGTTTAACCTGGATCTCTGAAAATGTAAAAAGCATTAACGCAAATGCATTACGAGCTTTAGACACGTCAGAGTCTTTCCTAATATCCATGGCTCTTGCCTCGTTTGTGTTTCCTAGAGTCCCTTTATACTGAGAGTCAAGACAATGCGAATCCATTTCTGATTGGTTAACCGGATTTTAGGCCTTCACAGTGTCACAGACGGGAATAAAGATTACTTTTTCACCAATTGAAAAGATTATAATCTGGAATGGACCGAGAAATTTCGGATTCGACAAGGAACAAACGGAATGAGAGAAGGAACGGAGAAAAGAATTTAAGAATGAGCCGATCAAAGATTACGAAAAACGTTCAATTTGTGTAATCTTTATTCTCGTTTGTGACTCCATGAGGGGTGTTGTCTTGACTCTCAGTATAAAGGGACTCTAGTGTTTCCGGAGGGGAAAAAATCGAGTGGCAAACGTGGCATCAATGTACTTTTCAAAAGGGTTGCTCCAGCTAATTGGAGGTGAAATGACACTCCGTAAATTACTGCCCCCGACACCACGGTGGATTTCCTCCCTCCCTCGCTTTATTATGACTCGAATATCGGACAAAGAGAGAGCTATTGAACCCGCGATCCATGAAATCCATTTTTCCTCTCGGCCTGTCAATGCGCAAGTTAGCACACGTGTCGCAAAACCACTATCATCTCCATCGCCTCATTTCGTGTTCTGTTTCTTCCTCTCTTCATTAAATTCATATCCGGATTTTTCATCAAAACGCGTGATGATGCATGAAGGATGCCAATGATGAGGGTGCAGAGATGGACCCCCAAGATTTAACGATTCATTCATTGCTAAGAAATTGAGAGATACAACGAAAAAAAAGGATGCTGATTTAACATTCTAGATGGAAAAAAGTGTGCGGTACTCACAAAACTCTGAACTAACTGCCAAAGCAGTTAGTTTTACATCTTTACATTGCTATAGTAACTGCTGTAGCGGTTAAAACAGCGTTTTGTGAATTGTCGCATACCTTTTTACATCCAGAATGTTAAATCAGCATCCTTTTTTTACACGGATGCATAATGAAGTGCAATGATTGATGATGGTTATAAAACCTTGTTTTTGCCCTAATTTAGCTCTATTACAGAGTAAAATGAATTTTAAGGAAATGAAGAGCAATATTTTCATCCTTTTTTTTTTTTTTTTTTTTTTTTTTTTTTTTTTTATTCTGTACGGGTTTTGTGGCTTTTACTTTCAAGATTTTTTTTTTTTCGTCTCAAAAGTAACATTAAATTTTTAAAACCTCCTCTATGCAGAAACTTAACAAATACCTTTAGATTAAAAAAGCAGTGGTTTACATTGCACAATTTTGCAACCATGCCGATAAAAAAATGCATAGTTCCCCCGGGTATTCCTCCGAAGGAATTTGAGGAAGGCGCCTATGATCTTTGCGCCTCGAGTTTGATATTTTACCGCATAGTGGAGTAGAAGCAACCTTGCTCTCGACAAAAAATTGATGATCAAGATCATTATGAAGATGTTTCATCTAATCTTAACGAAGCAACAACGATGAGTTTCTATTTCACATAAAACGAAAGACAATATTTACAGCCAAGTCGTAAGAGCTGTCAGAAGGCTGCGAGCTTTTATCAACACAAAAGCTGGTTTCATTCCCTCGCCCACCCCGCCGGCGATGCTGCGGCAATGTTGTCTTAAGACCCGGTTTGAAAGCACTAGGATTCGAAGTAACTGCGTAAATACACCCTCGTGCCTTCTGATTTAGGACACCATTTCTGCCGGAGCTGTATAAAGTATACCTAAATTCTGTGAGTCGCTCTTGAAGTATACCGAGGTTGCGACAGCGCCTATAAAGTTGATAATTTCTATCAGAATTTATTTTGAAACGTATCTCGCATTGAAATACGCCTTTACTCCCTCTTTTATCTAAGACCGTAATGGAGAAAAACATAAAAGCTTTTAGTGAGGGTGGCAAAGCGGATGGAGCTCAAAGGTTCATGAATTTAGAGTTTCTGCAGCCCTTAAATTTGTTAACAGAATATCGTATCAATTTTGACAAATTTGGCAGTCTTCTACGAGGCCTTTCAAATCATCCTCTTCGAGAAATGTCTGATCAATTATCTTCATTTTTGACACAGTTTGACTCACCTAGTACGGTATCCATACGCATTTTCCCTTACGCTTACATTTTTTGTTATTATCCTCTTTACTTTTACACCTTGTTTATTAGTTACATTGCAGAGTATTCATAAGAGCGATTAGATTTTTGGAAGACTAAGATGAAGTATAATGAATAAAAAGTGAAAAAATTGTCTACTCGTTTAAATGTGTTCATGACATTTATGTCAGTTTGGTAAACTGTAAATCTGTTTCGTCATATATCTATAAAAAAACCGCCTACAAAAAATCTTCACAAATCCACCTCTCCTCTCGAAATGTTTGAACTCCTTGCCTCAATAAAAGTTCATTTACTTCTCGACAGTGTTTGCCCAAGACTCCAGCAATTAATGGTAATATTTACTTTAGCCGTCGCCGTGGAGGCATCATTAAACTGAGAGTCATTAGTAGAAAACAAAATAAAAGCAGGGTAGCGCTACTTGTAGCTGAAATTCAAACCTATTCGCTCCACGTCCGAATCGATGAACTTGATCCGCTTCCAGAGAAAACTTGCATCGAGTCATAATACCTCAGAAAAATAATTACGGCTAAAAAAGAACAGCTCAAAATATTTTACGCACTTAACCGAGTTTGTATTTCGAAAATTTTCATCGAACTTTTACGGCATAATATTGAATTTCTACTCGACGCAGTGCTGCAGACACACGGAAACCAAATTTATACCTAAAATTCAGAGGGAATTTAGTGAAGTATGACATTCAGTTTATTTCACTCTTGGTCTTGTTGGTAACGCAAATTGAAATAAAAATAACGATCAAGCAAAACATTACGAGTTCACGCCTCACGCCATCGCGCCTTTAATTTCGCACACGCAACGCGGACATCCATCAAGCACGAATAGTTGTATCTCTGCGCCGTCTTGAATCTCTACGCACGTTCTCTCCTATGCACTAGTTCTGTTTGTTCCGTTTGTCTTTTTTGCAGTGGAACTTGAAGAGCTACGCGAGTAACACAGCCGGAGATAGAAGAGACTTAACTGCGCCCCGTTTCTTAACTTTTCTACCGTGTCTGAGCGACACCTCATTGACAGATCAGCGCAGGGAATACAACTTCAAACGTCCTTTTCTCGACTCAAACTTGATGCGACTTGGAACGTTTCTAATAAAATCAGTGCATTTTGAAACGGCGTATGTGCCATCAGTTTTAATACGCAGAAAGGTGCTTAAATGGATGAGCTGGAAATGGCCATTCCCTATTGCCAAATTCAGTCCCAATATATTATCAATCACAATTCTCTTTTCTGGAAACAGTTGTTAGTCTTGTCGCCCGTGGAATTTAAATCTCACTTTATAAGATAAAATAGATTTCTTCTTAAGAAAATCAAATTATACATTTTTTATTGCAATTTCATAAGGAGCCAAGCCACATTAGCAATTGGCGAATTTAACTGTGCCATTTAATGTTTTACAGAAAACGGCAGTGCGGATTTGTGTGCAAATTTTGGTGACTTTTTCACATGGTGCGAGGCAAACTCCTTATAATTTTCAAAGGAAAGGAAACCTGTGTTCTCTTGTAGAAAATTATATCTTCCAATTAAATTCGGCAGTAGCCAAATGTGGTTTGGTTCCTTTCTGCTAAACGCGGTCCATATCGCAGGGTTGCCACGATCGGGGAATATCGGGGAATTTTAAAAAGCCAGGAAAAATCTGGAAAATCTCAGGAGGGATGACGAAAATTTCAAGAAAAAATCGTTCAAATCACATTCATTTGCTTTCTTGTGTGGTTTGGCCCTTGCGGTGTTTTGGAATCTCTAATTCTGTTGCTAATTAATCCCCTGGAGAAGACTTCAATATGCGATTTTTCCAGAATTTTTTTCATAGAAAATTGTAGAATCATAAGGAATATTCGGTAGAATTTGTAGTGAAATGGTTGAATTTCATTTCCTTACAGTGAATGAAATATTAGAGGAGACTCTGAAACACTGCAACCGAGAAGTGCCCTTTTCGCATCCTGTGCCTCTATTGTCAGGGATTTCACCAAAATATGTCCGGGAAATAGGGGAATTGTCAGGGAATTTAATTTTCCGAATTCTGTGGCGAAGCCGCGATTTGAGAGCCGAGTGGAATCGAGAGCTAGGCAACGCCGAGTCGACTGGCGAGACGACGAATTCAATCCGAAGTTACTCGGGAGCTACTTTTTGACAGTGGATTTCGCGCCACAGCTCGAGGGATCCGGGGCCCTATCTCCTCCATAAATTGGTCCGCTTGATGCGGTGATACCGTTTGAATTATGAAGGAACTTGCGGTCGCCGATTCCTCTTTTTTCTCGTCGGCGTCTCGCCGGGTTTATCGCCGGCAATCGATACCCCCCGCCCCCGCCCGCTCATCAATTGCGGTAATTACGGGTTGCAAGTCCCCGAATTTTACTCCAACTCTTTCTCCCAACTTCGATTACCTTTCAACTGTTTTTTCGAGCTCGCCGCTCCTCCGTGCTCCTGCCTCTTAATGCGATCGCTCTCAACGGAGACGAACCGATTCGTAATTTAAGAACTCCCATTAGGGAAAACAATTTAGTCGTCAGGGATTGTTGACGAGTCAAACAGGGACTTATTTTGAAATAGATTGAATTTTTAGCCCAAACGATGTTATGATCAAATTGAAGTGATGGAAATTGTAATTGAAATTGAAGTAAAGTTGCATTCAAATGATTAGAGAACATTTCGTCAACGATTTTTTGTCCGTGCACCTTTTTTCTTCCAGTAATTTACGTCCACGCGTTTCTTCGGCTCAGGAGTTTTGGTCCACGTGCCAGTTGATACCCAAAGTTAATTGGCCCACATGTAAATACAAACGACAATTGCTCACGACGTTTTTGGATGAAAATGTATAATGTCTTGGAAGAATGAGGGTGTCCTTGTTTTTTTGTTTTGTCTGTTTGGTCCAACGGAGAATAGTATATAGTTGAGAGTTTTGGTAAAAATGGGAGAGCGTCAATTCCAAGAGACAAAATTCACTAAAACTCTCTACACCTCTTTAGTGTAACAGGCCTTAATTATCTTTCAAGAAATTCCCACCTTGTTATACTTGAACCGGATACACCTCTTTGTTTGCCTCAGCTAAAGGCTCTTAGATTTTCCTGTGTACGATAAGTATCTTGATTTATTTTGCGAGGAAAGATCTGTACTTTTAAAAGATGCCTGTCCTTCTTAACAGGTTCAATTTCGTATAATACTGTGCAACACCTCCGTTGTGAAATAGTTGCTTCAGGCGCCGCCGCATGGCGGGCGGGCGGCTAGCGCGATACGCGCATCGGCGCCTACAAACCTAAGTGGATACTTCAAGCATTGTGCAATGCGTGAAGTATCCACTTAGGTTTGTAGGCGCTAGTGAGCTTCTCGCGTTAGTAGCACGCCGCTCCGCTCTGTTAGGCTTTAATATTTATACTCGCATAGTCAGTGTTTTTTAACTCATGATTTTGAAATGTTAGCACACTCTGCATTGATTATTCTCATTTAAATTGATGGGAAAAAAATATGTATCAATTTAGCAAAGGAGAATAATAATGTAATGTGTGTTTTTAAATATTGGTGGTTCCGTGTCAAATTTAATGATTTCCAAAGCATTTTAATTTTTTCTTTTACATTTTGTGCTTTTATTGTGCTGCAGCGAGGTGTGCGCGCAACCAAACGCTCAAAATTTGACGTATTTGACTCTAGAAGATCGATGTACTAATGGGTTAAAACTAAAGATTGCGTGCTTCTTGGTTTTTTGCCCTCTTTTATTCATTTTTGCAATTTCTGTCGCCGCAACTGCGGCTCATTGAGATTAATGTCGCTTGAAAAAGGTTTTACAAATATTTGCCACGTTTTAAAAATATAAATGTTTTCAAAATAAAGTAATAATTTCGTAAAGAAAAAATTAAAAAAATAAAAAAAAGTACCTATACATGTATAAGGTATATTGTACATTGAATATTTTAAGGATAGAAATAAAACCAAATCTTCACCAATGACAATTTAAAAAGATGATTCAAAAGGAGAAAGTAACAACATTTCATTTAGAAAATGAGGAACTGTCACAACACCTCCTTCTCTCTCAATTTCTCATTTCCATATTGTCAATATAATTTTACATACCGACTAAAATATAACGCTTGGACCAAGTCACTGTTGCATGTTTAACGTGTGGGCGTAAACTACTGGACAAAAAAGGTGCGCGGACAAAAAATCCTTGACAAAATGTCCTGAAACCATTCAAATTAAAGTAATTTAAGAACTCCCGTTGGGAAAAACAATTTAGTCGTCAGAGATTGTTGACGAGGTAAACAGGGACTTATTTTTAAATAGGTTGAATTTTTAACCCGAACTATGTAATGATCAAATTGAAGTGCTAGGTAATTGCGAGTAAATTGCTGGGTTGCCCGTAAGTATTGGGTCTTAATTAAATAGATGATAGACAAAAACAAATTTCATTATTTGATCAGATTTAACCGGGCATAATGAGAAGACATTATTTGTACACTCGTAGTGAATATATCTAGTCAGTCCTAACTTTTATTTGTTTTGTTTTGTTTCAGGTAATGACCCATGTTGAAGATACTGTTTGTGCTGCTATATTTTTACAAAATCTTGATGATTAGTTAGCAAAATGGAATTAGGAAGTAATAATTCGACTTCTTATCCAGCCAGGAAATGAACAATCATTTTTAAAATTTAACCAGCATCTTTCTGTTTTGCTCCTTTTATTTCAAGTTTCTGATCTGCCAAAATGTGAGGTTTGTGTACATTTTACTTATAATTCAAGAACAACACTCTAAAAAACTGTAGGTCAATCGATATCGGTTCGAATCTCGATGGGGGCTTCAAATTTTTATGGACGAGTGAATCTGCAGGCTGAACAGATTCCATTCCGCCTAAATCTCTGTAAAATTCAAAAGACTGGAATATGTGCCAACTCCCAAATGATTTCTAACCTAATAAATAAAGGAATTTAAAAAAGACAAGTTGGATTTTGCAATCACTAGCGATGGCAATATTCGTCATGGGAACGTTAGCTTCTGGGATATGAAAATGTTAAGGTACAGTTCGTTTGTAGTATCTTCTGAATTGAAGGGGCTATGTAATTTTGTGTTGACATCTCTTTTTTAACATTTTTAATTATTTTCTTTGCATACAAGAAAGCTGTTATGTACCAATTATTTATTTTCGTTGGATTATATATGGTTTTAGGAAGTTAACGCATTTAAGTTTCAGGTTCGCTTTTTCGGCGTAAAGTGTACATAAGGTATCCCAAAAAACTTGTTCTGTAACTTCGAAAGTAAGATAGATACAGACATGATCTTGATCTCATTTTAAAGATCAACTCAATACCTATCGATTAAAACCAATATCAGCTCAATCGGATAAAAATTGACCAAGTTATGGCAATTTGAAATCAGCGAGGAAAGTTTACGCCTACGGTTTTTAAGGAAGATTCTTCATCGCCGTAAATCGAAAAGTCGGCCGATAAAGTGATGCTTATTGTGTTTTTTTATTTTCGAGGTGTCATTTATCAACATTTTGTACCATCAAACACAACAATTGACAGTGTGTATTATTGCAAAGTACTAAAGGAGTTGAGAATGCACATTTCCCGGAAACGGTCGGACTTGAAAGCTTCGTGGATACTCCATCAAGACAATGCGCGGCCTCACACATCGAGCTTAACACGTGAATTTATGAGTAAAAATGGAGTTGAAACAATCTCTCATCCCCCTTATAGCCCTGACTTGGCTCCATGTGATTTTTGGATGTTTCCTACGCTTAAAAAGGAGCTTCGCGGACGAAGATTCGTATCGAAGACCGAAATCCAGAATGCAATTCAAAACTTTTTCAACTCCATCCCAGAGGAAGAATTCAGGAAAACAATGTTGGATAAGTGGCAAGAGCGCATGAAAATGTGCATCCGGTTTGATGGACGGTACTTTGAAAAGCAAAAGGAAGTTATGGAAGATTCGGAGGAAAGTGGATACGAATATTTACTTTTTGAATCCTGGTAAGCGAAAAATCTTCCTAAAAACCGTAGGGGTAAACTTTCCTCACTAATTTCAAATTGTCATAACTCGGTCAATTTTTATTCGATTGAGCTGATCTTGGTTTTAATCGATAGGTATTGAGTTGATCTTTAAAATGAGACCAAAATCATGTCTGCATCTATCTTTCTTTTGAAGTTACAGAACCAGTCCCGGTACTTTTGGGACAGCCTACGTATGATATTTTTACTCTACACATATGCCCGAATACGCATCGTAAGGGACCTATGTGCTTCCTAAGTTGCCAAGTATTAATTATTGTTAGATGATTGGTCTAAAACATTCAATACAACCAGTAAAAATTAGCTCTCCTCTACGAGATTCGAACCCCCGCTCGCACAAAAAGTGACGCGATCCCAGAATCTGAACAGTGGCGTAGCTAACTGAACTATCTCACCGCTCGGATGTTGACGCAGAAAAAGAGAACAGTTAAGTGATCTCGGACGCTGAGCGGAGCTTCACAAAAGACGTCCTTGAGATTTCAACAGTTCGGCCACTGGCGTCCTAAGAGACAACGGATTAACCGTATTACTCTGTGAGACATTGTTTACCTATGCTGTCATATGTCACAAGGTTCATCACACCATGCATTTGCGATCGCGGCAGTAAGCTGAGGCAATATTTCTGTATTCATGGATTAAATCCATCAATCGAGTTCTGATTTTGGCTCATATATCCGTAACGGGTCCTCCAGAGCAATTTTCCACCTTGTACGTGATGGTTATTATTTCTTTATATCTATGTTTAAAATTTGAGGTGGGATAATGGCGGCTTCTCAAGAGCAACGAGGTAGGCGATCTTTTGCACCAACGAACAGAAAACTGATGGCGAAAAATAACCAATCAGAACCTCCCAAAAAAAAGAATTTGCCTAAAAACGGAACTTCGTGGATCTGCGCAGATTTACCAGTCAGACACGACATTTCAAGGTGGAAAAAAACTCGCTGAAAGCGAATTTTAGCAATCAACACAACTTGACGTAGAGACATGATTGGCTAAAAAATACAACGGTTTTTGATACATCGGAAAATCAACCAAAAATCGGAGACTGGGCGAAACGCTCAAGGTTGCAGAGGTATAGGGAATCCCATAGCGAAAGCAACGGAACGATTGTAATATCATGGGGAACTCCGTTCCCATGACAAAAGAAACGGAAAATGCGTTCGAAGCCCCTTAGTTCGTAGAGCTTGCCCCCTTTTTTTGTTTAAACCTTAAGTTTAGCGTTGCCTTTGAGTATGCCATGCAGTGTTATACTCGACGCGCTTTGACTTCATCAAAAGCATTTTTCGCAGAAGCACAAGGCTGCCATTGAAACATGTTCTTTCATCTGTCTCCAGTCTCGGAGGCTTTCAGCTTTTCTCAATTCCTAACAGAGATTCTCCTCCTTCTTATTACAACCAGAGAAGTATATGAAAACGTTCTGCTATTGCACGTGACTTTTATCGGAGAGCATCCCGTTGGACCCCACTCTCTGATTAGATTCACGAGGCACTGTTTTCACTATTTCACGAACAACATCCCTCGGTTTTTGAGGTGTAGTTACTCTCTTCGTCTTGAGAGGCACTGACTCCACGAGGTGCAAAATTACATGTCAGTCAGAAAGTGAATTTACAATCCCTACACATCAGTTAAAACCACGAACGATCGACCGCTGTTTTCATAAAATATAGATCATCCAATTCTTCATGACAAGAAATCAAACAGTCGAGAAATATAACATTCTCTGACATATTCATCAAATCACTCGTATGTCACTATGGCTATACCGTATGAACATCGCTCATAAAATCATGATCAAACAGCGCGCCTGGTATGGGCATGCTCAATTAATTACGGATCACAAATTACCTAAGCAGGTACTGAATCGGGTTCCTCCTGGGAGGAGACTTAGAAGACGCCCAGAGAAATCGTGGAAACCTGGCATTCAATGTGGAATGACCAAGTGCAATTCACAATGACCTCTGGTTCAATAGACAAGGATGGCGATTAGGTGTCGCAGAGCGCTCGGGTGCACTGTAAAAGGGACTTGTATAAATGTATATAATCATAACCGAATTATCATTAAGGTTTGATTTTCATTTAATTTTATTTTATCTCGTCGGTTTGTTTTCAAGATATTGATCAGCTCTAAAAGCCGCTCGCTCTAACGGTCATACGATTTTAACTTAAGTGTACACACGTGTAAATTTATTTTCACTTACATCTTCTTCTTTAAAAAAAAAAAGAAAGAAAGAAAAAGAACCTGACAAAACATTTACCGAGAGGTATTCAGAGATCCTCTAATATTGTGATTATATCGTTCCTTTGCAAACTCAATTACTTTAAAGGTCTTTATTGAGCTACCCACATTAATTGGAACCACAAGGACTCGACCAAAAATTGCGACGCAATTTCATTGATTGAGGATGATGATACGCGCGAAAGGACACTTTCTAAGAATGTAACTTTAAGCTTTTTTTCTCTCTAACGAACCGGAGATTGAAGACGGATCAACCGGGTCAGAGATCAAACGAATTTATTTTCCCGCGCTCTGATCATACTGCTTAAATCAAGTAGAAATGATGAGGTATGTTGCCAATGGTTACACTAAGAAGGAAGAGATTTTCGTGAAAATCACCAGTCCAGCGCATGTGTTTAAAAAGAAGTGATGAAGAAGTTTCGGTTGTGTAATTAAACATTCACTGACAAAAATCAGTCCAAAAGCGTGCGTAGCAGCCTCTTACGAAAGGATAGTGCTCTTTTTTACGGTGTCTCCGCGTTTTTAATACAGCATAATATGATATTATATTTTATAATTACGATATATTAAAAGCGAATATGTTTTATACAATTTGGTTTGAAATAAAAATTATGCCGGTATAAGAAATTACTTAAACCTGTCTGGTTTTTAAAATTTCAATAACTCAACATTTTCTAATTTTTTATTCTTGCAAATTCTAACGAAAGTGAAACCTGACGCTTTTCAGGGAGTACAAAACGATGCTTCTTGCGACGGACGAAACGAGGCTTCTTGAAACGTTTAAAATTTTCAGAAAGGTGTGTTTTAAACTTTTCGTCTTTAATTTTTGAGGTACCTCCTCAAAATAGAAAACAAATTCCCAGCAAATTTTAAAAAAGGTGAATTTCGCAATTTTGTCATTTAAAAAGAAGGACTGAGAGGAAGTTATATGACGATGCATTCGAAAAAATGTGGTTATTTTCATCAACAGGGGCGGCAATCGAAATTTTTCGAGAATTTGTCAAATTTCTAATAGTTTATTATCAGTATTACATCATTCTCCTTAATGGAATCTACCGTCCTATGAGAAAAGCCACAAGATCTCTAACCATCCTTCTTAATGTGTATACCTGCTGAGTTCAAAATTACAAATATACTGTCGAACGTACCTTGTTTTGTCTCCTGTATCGCACAGATTTTGTCTTTTTTGCTCACAGACACTACCTATAAGTTGTTTGAATTGATGGTGTTGATTTATTCACTCACTGTAATAAAGTGCATGTATCAGGAATTTGGCAACGAATAAAATTTAAATTTTCAGACGATCAAATTCTGATCGATGAGTGTTGATACCAAATTCATCGTAGGTTTACCCCCGTAAAAGTGAATGGAGTCCGTTCATGACCAGACAGACCCTGACTAGATTATCTTCTGAGCCTCGATTGGGGCCCAATCAAAGTGATAACAACTAAGGTCAAATCATCAATGGACCACATCTATTTTCACCTTAGTGGTTTTTTATCCCTTTGGCTCGCACCAAAAGTGATGAAAAATAATCGTTCTCATGAAAAATTGGCAACATGGCCAACGAAGTTGGGGCTAGGGTGAGTAAATTTGAGGGCAATAGCGCGGTGCTTGATGCGGAACGGAATTGAGGAAAATTGATAAAAGACGTTTCGATTGTGATCCCCAAAAACTCGAGATGCTATCGGGGTTTTTTCAGACGTTTTCATTTATCAGCGAGGTAGAGCGAAAAGGGTGGCTTAATTCACATTGAAATCCGTACCTCTCATCCTCTGGATTCAGCCGTGTTATGTCCGCAGAGCTGAGTCCCGCTTTCCACGTGTTCCTCATGTGGATTTCACCTTTGACCCCACCCGATCTACTCTGAACAAGATACTCAGAGAATATGCTCAGTGTATCGCCAAAACTCAATTTTCTCGCTGTCGAGAATTCATCAGAGCAAAATTTCGACTAGATTTTTCATCAGAATTTTCAAATTTGAAAAAGAAAATATTTCGTAAAAAAATGCATAAAAAAATAATAAAAATAAATCGTAGTACTATTTTTTGTTAATGTTGGATTCGAAGTTATCGATTATTCCTGGACTATTAACCGTGAGAACAGCCTTTGAGTTATGCTGTCGTGGGAATCCTGATGATAACGATAAAAAAAACTCCACATGCTGTTTTATAAATAGCTTAACGTTTGGGGTTGTGTAATTTGGGAGAGAGGGTGGGGGGACAAAATCTGAGGAAAGTTTTACAGATGAGAAAACTCTAACGCTGGACTTTCGTGTAATCTGATTCGCCTTCATTTGACGTGGTAGGCCAAACGAGCTCTTAAGAGTAGTAATAGTGGCATCCATCCATTGCACCATAATGAAGGATCTTCACATCTACGAGTTTTTAAGCTTTGAGAAATATAGTCTATCATGTGGAGCACTACGGGGCTTTTCTACGATTTTGAGGAAGAAGTATGCAGACTAATACAATGAGAGAATAGTACCAATTTATGGTATGAAATCAAAAAATTATAAGTGACCCTCCATAGATCTTGCTTGCATTTCAGTGCAAAACAGAAACCTCTTTTTGAGTCAGTTTGAGGATGCTTGACTGAAAAATAGCACAATTCAAAGTCGTCAAAGACGGAGGTGGAAATACGAAGTTGTCCCATGCCATTGTTCGGTCGATTACTTGAACGGCCAAATCGGAGTGATCTAAAAAGTGGCGCGTACTTCTCTCAAGTGGCAGCCTCCGATTGACCTCCGGTTTTCTTAGATAAGTAACCTCACTCAATCTCGATTCCTTCTACCTTTCTTTCTTCTCTATCCGGTTTGCCGTGAATTATATCGTTCCAACTCAAGTACAGCAGCTAATTTTTACTTCTCTATCTCAGATTGAGAAGGAGAGAGGTTGGAAGGTCACCGGCTAAAATGTAGATTAATTTAAAATGAAAAATGTTGGATCATGCGTGCGATTCTCAAGAGAAAAATAAATCCATAAAAGCACATATCTGCCCAGAGAAACCAATGTATGTGTGTTGTTTCTAAAATGGGACAGAAATAGTGGTTTCTTATAGCAAAATGTCTTCTTCTTTTTCCACGAACGACTAGGGCATAGCCCTGTTTGTCAGGCCATCCAGTATCGAGCACAATACTGTCGTACTAAGAAAAAACGCCGAATGAACATTCAGGAGTTTCCAAATTTCTTCTCAGAAAACATTTATTTTTGAAGAACGTTATGAAGAATTTTCCTTGAAATTTTCTGGAACTTCAGGTGAAATCGCGGATAAAAATACCAGAAAAGTTTGAGGAAAAACACTTACACATTTCCTCGAAGATCCGTGATTTACCAAAGGAAATGTGGCAACGTCTGAAGGTTCATACGACGTTTTTCCTTAGCACGGCAGAATCAACTATATTAAAAATTTAAAAATCACTAAAAAATAAAGGACTCGTCAAATTGATAAAAACAGCATAAAATCTTCAATCGTCCTCAGAAGAAGAGAACCAGCTTTGTGCCTATGGCCAAAGACCAGAAGAGGTGCTCTGATGTGGTGGCTCTAAGAAGAGCCGTTGGAAAGGGCAAGCCGGCCGGCTGCGAGAGGTCCGCTGCATGGTGATGTGGTCCGTGTGGTTGACGGGAGCGGAGTGACTAGAGACGGTGAGGTCACGGCATATGTAGCCGTGGTTGAGATTGCGTCGGCCAATCAGGAGCGAGCACGGGCTGCGTCGCCAGAGGTGTGCGGTGATTGGCCGCCACAGTACTTCCCTGCGGTTGAGACGGAGTCTCTGTGAGTGGTTGGAAAAATGAGTGATGAAATTGGATGTTGGAGTGGTGACAAGATTGGTAAATGTGTGTAAAGTGGGTGAAAAGTTGAGGATTGAGAGAGTGATGATGGAATATTTGAGGACTTGATTGAGTGATGATATGAGTTGCGGAATGGTTGATTGAGTGAGTTGAGGGTAGATTGAGTGAGTTGAGGATTGATCGAGTGAATTGAGGGTTGATTGATTGGTGAGAAACAAGAGGTGCATGTCAGCGTGCCGGGGAGCGCCATTCGACCCGGGTGACACACGGTTGAAGAATTGTGACCATCATCTTTCCGGGCAAAGAGGTTGATGCTCGGGACAACAAGTTGGGAACGTGCTGTGTTCTACGGCAACTTGCTGGAGCGTGTTGATTTGCGCGACGGAGAGAGATGGATACGATGCGGTGATGATGCTGGAAGCTTTCAATGTTCATGCTAAGATGATCAAATATGACTGTTCCAGTGAGAGTTTTGAGTTTGAGTGCTTGAATACAGTTGACTTGTGAGAAGGTTGAGCGTGTTCTTGAGATGAGGATGCTTGCTTGAATGAGCTGAATCAGAAGGGTGTACATATTCACGGCGGGAGTCACCAATATGGCCAAAGACCAGAAGAGGTGCTCTGATGTGGTGGCTCTAAGAAGAGCCGTTGGAAAGGGCAAGCCGGCCGGCTGCGAGAGGTCCGCTGCATGGTGATGTGGTCCGTGTGGTTGACGGGAGCGGAGTGACTAGAGACGGTGAGGTCACGGCATATGTAGCCGTGGTTGAGATTGCGTCGGCCAATCAGGAGCGAGCATGGGCTGCGTCGCCAGAGGTGTGCGGTGATTGGCCGCCACAGTGCCCATCTCTTACACGGTCGTCCAGGCACATATAATATTTTCCCTAAGGGTTGAGATCACAAGGCTTGCACGGATAGCAAGGATTGTAAAATGTAATCCAATTAATTATACCTTGCCGAGATCTCACGAAAAACCAACAAGACATCCCAAGTAATACTACTTTTGTGAGACTCAACCTCTCTCTGGATCTAAGATCATCACTGCCGTGTTAAGGAAAAACGCCGTATGAACATTCAAGAGTTGCCAAATTCCCTTCAATTAAATGTTTGTTTTCGAAGAAAGTTATGAATGTTTTTCATTGACATTTTCAAGGACTTTGGGTGAAATTGCGAACAAAATTATCTGAAAAATTGGAAGGAAAATATCGATAAGTTTACCAGGAAATTCGTGTTTTATCAAAGAAAATTGGGCATCGCCAGAGGGTTCATACGGCGTTCTTCTTTAGCACGGCAAATCAGGAGGATGAACCCGTGGAACCTGAGATTTGAAAAGAACACTCCCGGAGTCATTTCATCTGGAGGTGCTGCTTGAGCGTCATGAATCCGGTAATTTGAGCCAACTCCTCGGGATCGGGAGTCGGTAGCGACATCAAACGCGGTGCACTCGCGGGTTCTAAAGTGGCAATTTTCGACGGGGGACGTCTCATATTCCTCGAGCCTGAGCAGGCGTTTTCCCCGTTGGATCCGTCGAGGGGGTGATGTCAGCTGACGAGTTAACCGAGGAACCCCCCTGCCCGTCCCTCGCGCCGTCCGGGGAGGCCTCGAGCGTGTGACAATACAAATGATGTCAAAACAGCGGCCGAATGGGGTGAGCGGCCCAGGAATTTGGTGAGGATTGTATAAATGATGTTAACAACGCTAACTCCTTCATCAACAGGGACCCGGGTTCGTTGCCAAGTTCCCTCATAATATGAGCTTCGAAGTGATATCATACTTGGAGAGAAATACACTCTATGTAAGGGATCGTCCCTAAATTACGTAATACTCTAGGGGGAGGGGGTCGCAAAGAGCGTTACGTCATTGTTTTATCTGTGATAGGAGAGAAACCTACGTCACCCAAAGCGTTTCATGGGGGAGGGATGGGGCTAAAAAATGCCGAAAAGGGGAGGGGTGGGGCTAAAAAGTGCCGAAAAAGTGCGTTACGTAATTTAAGGACGGCCCCTTCGATAAATTGTCGGTACTTTCACTGAAAGACTCATTCGTAATGTAATTAAGAATCATCTTGTAATCTTAATCGCAACCGACGCGCAGCGGATCGAGTCAATGAGAGAGGTCGGACAAAATTTGGGAACTTTAAAAGCTTATAACTTTGTTCATACAAAACTTTGAGGTCTTAAAAGTGATTCCATTGGTTTCCTCGTGAAATTTTCTTTCAGAAACACCTCTTTAAATTTAAAATGTGACGAAATAAACATCAGAATTTGCAGTTTTAGTTGAAAATTTCGTGTCCGACCTCTCCAATTGACTCGATTCACTGTGCGACTAGACAGGGTTTAAAAATTAGGATACAACATAATAATGTTCATTAACACTTCACTCAAAACCGTTCAACATGTATAAAGAAATTCAAAAATAATGCTCGTCGGTCAATATTGACCTCTCCAAAAAATTACTCCCCTCTATGATGTACATGTGTTCGTAGAAATTCTACACCACGAGAAAATAATTCAGTCTTGAAGAACATTGCAATTGATTTACAGCGACTTATTTGATGATGTAAGTAAACTTTGGTATTACGGCAAGTGATAAGTTTCCTCGATCAATGAGAACATCATGCAATTTCTTACCCATGAGTGAAAAGTGGGAACTTCAGCAGTGTTCATCGGATTTTATATGAAACTTTTATTAGAAAACGTGTGGTGTGGTGCGTGATTTCTTCCTTCCAATAATTATTCAAGTTCGTTAGACGCACCAACGCGCGCGTTTAACGGCTCGATGGGAATTTTATCATCGAATTGGGTGCACGTAAACTAAGATTAAAAGGTTTGAAGACTTCGGTTCCCTCAACAATAACGCTTCAATCAATAACTGGCCAGTTCATTTTTCAATAAAGTCAACTTTCATCACGAAGACTCTACAGCAAAAATGAAGTCGTTTCATGAAGAGTAATGAGAAGTTTTTTAGAGGAGAGGGGGTACTCTTTGACGGGTTTGTGACAGGGAAAAAAAAACTTTAAAAAAAAAAAAAAAAAAAAAAAAACGAAGCAGTAAACAACATGTGAGGGGCAGGGAAAAAAACAAGCAAAAAGCGAGAAAGCCGTCATACGCTTATATTAGAGAGGCGCTCAGCTGTTTTCCATGTAGGTGCGTTTTTAAGTTCCCCGAAGAATGTAAACACCGCTGAAGTAAAAGAACTCGCTCACCAAAATTTCAACTATCAATTTCGAGAAAACCACACTATCGTTGAAAAATTAAATTATAGAAAAACGAGTATCGAGTATCATCCTCCCTACAGTAGTATCCCTATGAAGTATTCCTACAGTCTTGTATGCGGTATGCGTTTCACGCCGACCGCTGCTGCACGCACTGTGTTTGACGCAATGCGTAAAGTATTCATGCAGTCTTGCAGGCGCTATGCGTTTCACGCCACCCGCTGCTGACCGCAGCGACCGCACTGTCTTTGACGCAATGCGTGAAGTATTCATGCAGTCTTGTAGGCGCTAATATGTTTCATGCCGATCACCGCCGCGCCGCCGAGGGTTTCTCCTTTTCATCTCAAGTTCTCGTCATCATTGCTTTCTGCGCCGCGCCGTTTCAGGCCAAATTCCGTGTTCGGTTTCTCTCTTAGTCTTAACTCGACTAATTAAAGGTGCTGTCTATTGTATCACCGGAAGACGACAAAATTAGAGGTATACTCTCGGGAAATGAGAGATTTTGTCATCTTCTCTCGTTTGTATTTTTTTTTTCTGAATCCGATTTTTCTTTATGGCTACATTTAAAAAAATTACAAAATATGCCTCTCCCTAAATTTGCCGCCATCCGCCGCGGCCCATGTGGCCACCCCCTAAACCCGGCCCTGTTTGGCTGAGCGCTTAAAACCAAGTTTTAAATCTCAGTCATTTATGGACGGCCTCTTAGAGCTTCTCTTTTGGTAAGTCTTTAAATAAGTCATCAATACATCCGTTAAAATTGTACTAGATGTGGCAATTTTCGAATGTATCCGGAAGATTGGGGGTGGCGCCGTGTTGCTGCGTCATTCTCAGGCACTCGCCCCGCACCCCTCTTCCCTTCCATGGCCGGTGGCGGAATTTGGGGCGCGATACTCACGTCCCGAACAATGAGCCAATTACGCGTGAAAATAGGGCTCCTTGTTTCGGTTAAACCTTCCCTGAGCGCCCCCCTCAATATCTTCATCATACGGCTCAAAGAGTCAACTTCTCGGGGATTAGGTCGCCCCGGATCGTGATGCTCTCAAGTGGTCGCGTACTGAAAAACACTCAACTGAATTTTCTAATGTGTCAATCGTGCAGTGGCGTGGCGTGAATTGCGATGTATCGATTGTTATGCTATTTAAAGCTATAGAAAAGAATCGATTATTAAGGTGTTCGCTGCGAACACCCTGTATATCGATCCTTTTCCATAGGTTTAAATGGTATAACAATCGATATATCGCAAAGCACGCCACGCCACTGCAATCGTGATGGAAAAAAGAAGAAAAAGGTGCCGAACCCAAGCAAGATGATTCTTAAATCTACCGCCATGAAACCCTCGCTATTCTAATAAAATAAATTTTAAGACGCTCGATGAACGCGGTGAGAAAGGAGAGTCGGACGGTCCAAAGGTCGATTCCAAAGAAGGAATCAAAATTCGGAGTAAGGAGAAAGTCATTAAGAATATTGTTTGGCGGGAAATGTTTCTTTGAAACATCGTTTTGCTATTCAATTAAAATTATTTGCTCACTATAACCTCAAAAGGGCAATTAGAACGATTTTGCTGGCCGCAAAGCGGCCTTTGGGGGCCCTGGGGGTTTGGCCGCGTAAAAGGCCACGGGCCAGCCTTCTAGTAATTTTTTATTTTCAAGAATCATGCTGCTTATAATAGTTCTTCGTTTCCCGGATGAAGGAACGTAAATCCATTCTAAGGTTGCCAAATCGACTCAAACGATTCAATTTTTTACAAGGATATACCTGTGCAATGTTTGCTAAAAATGTTACTGATTTTTGCAGAAGATCGGAAGAAAACTCAGTGAAATTACCGTTTAGAAATACCCAAAATTCTCATGGTATGAATGCAATTCGCCAGGGAAAATTTGACAACATTGAAATGCAGTAACGTTCTTTCCTGTAATGACGAATTGAACCTCATTTTTTACTGAACCGAATAATTGTTTTCTTGCCCCGTACATAACGACGGTGCGGTGTGAGTCCGCAATCACATATCTCGTTTATGGTGTCTGAAAATATCCGCCTCTATGCTATTTTTTAAAGAAGAACAAATTGACATCATCCCTTGATGCCTATGCAAAATTTTCTTTGCACAGAGAAGAAAAATCACGACAGTTTTGAAGAATTGCCCTTGAGTAGTTTTCCGTTTAAAAAATAAAGTATGACAGGAAATCTGCGAAGTCGCAATCCGAGTTAAGTGATTGCCAACTTACACCGTCGATAAATTTCGAATTCGCCCAGATAGAGGTGCAAAATTACCCAACGTAAATGCACTACCAATTTCGTAAAATAGAGTCAACCTTCTCACGTGTGGTATCTACTGTTTTCAAAGCACAGTTTCCTCTTAGTACACAAGAAAAGCAAAAACAACATCCCTACAATGACATGGGAAAAAAATTATCACAATCCCACCTATATTCCTGACTGATTTTGGCACCAGTTAGAGTAGTTGCACCAACCAGACGTACGGTTAGCCGAAAGTATGGTTGGATCAACCATACCTCTGTCTGTTGTAACTACCCTTATGACTGGCGCCAAAATCAGCCAGAGGTATAATTACACTGGAAAAAAAACACATTGGATCTAGAGTCCAGACTCTTGATTCAATCAGATTTAAGCTTAAATCAAGAACCAAGCCTCTTAATTTGAGCGGATTTCCTTTTGATTCAAGCTTAAATCTGATTGAATCAAGAGTCTTTTTTCTTGTCAATGTTTTTAAGAGTCTGGACTCTAGATCCCATGTTTTTTTTTCTAGTGTAAGATTGTGTTTTTTTTTTTTCAGTGTAGTTGCCTGAGTTCCATCATCTTAAATCTGACAACTCTGCTTAGCGGGTTGCATCTTGGCTAGAGCAGGCGCTGCGGTGAACAATCGGTGCGTTATGAGTTTTGATTCTGGCGCCCAATAAGTTTCTTCGCGTCGCTGTAGGAGCTTGGTATCGTCACCGACTCCGAGCCCATAGAATAAGCGTTTTAATCCAAAATCTTGCACAGCAGCCACGGCATATTAAGCGTGTGGGCTCATTATGTGCGGCTGCAGCTTCTGGTTTGCACGCTATGTTGCCGCACTCCGATGTAAACTTTGACCTCTGAAACAAGCTGGAGTAGGTTTGAATGATTGGAATAGGTAAACTGGCGCTCTCGCGAAGACTCTGTGTTGCAGCTCGGTTTTGATGCCTTTAACGACCCTCGAAAGATGACGTCATAGATTTTGGAGCTGGGAGGAGAGGCTGATGACGTTTCCATACATAACCTTCAATTTTGACATTTCTGCGCAAAAATGTCAATTGAAAAGTCCAATCATGCACTGAAATTTGCGGCAAATGATATTTTTTCGAATAGTCTGGCATCAACGCAAAAAGAACTTAGTTAACTTTCAGCACACTCAAATTTTCGTAGATAAAAATTGCAGTATTATTGAACATTATCATGTGAAAGGAGATCTTATCAAAGTCAAATTTATTTTTGATATTTAAGATTAAGTATTGAACTTTGGAGACGCAACCAACTTGAGACAACCTTAATTTCACGCACCCAGTATACATAAAGAAGGATTGAAATTAGAATGTTCGTTAAATTTAAAGTACGATGAATTTACAACAAAAACTGAGAATTTGCGTCAAATTGTGTAAGTTGTGATCTGCCGTTCGGTGAGCGGCAATCTCATCACAGCATTACTATAAATTGCATTCGAGACAGACGCACGGAGCTCTTCATCAATGAGTGACGTCACCAGAGGTAACTGAAGTGAAAAATATGTTTACTCTTTTTAGTGGCGATATAATTATCGGCTCAAACCACTCTTCGTGAAACTACACGTCAACCATCATGACAAACGACGGAGTTGGGTAAAAAATTAGTGATGTCTCAGTCGTAGTCATTTTGATTAAATTTTTTGCGCGCGTCGATGTGCGACGATGAGATACTTTCCATGGTTTTTTTTTTTTTTTTTTTTTTTTTTTTGGTATATCATCGTTGCAACATCTAGCTTTGTCGGGGGACTTTATAGGCACCTTTTTGCTATCCCAAACTCGATTTTAGAAAATGAAAATACTTTTTTCCTCTGACCCCCTCTGAAAACTTTCTCGACCTTTGTTTAACCAATAAATGTTTCAGTCAATTTTTTACGATGATAACGCTTTAAAGTATAAATAATCGACTAAGGAGTAGAATAAGAAGAATAAAACAGATAAATTCACCTTTACGCACCGAAAGTCCGTACTATCCGAACTATCTTA
The DNA here is from genome assembly GCF_001854935.1 of Bemisia tabaci. NCBI lineage: Eukaryota > Metazoa > Arthropoda > Insecta > Hemiptera > Aleyrodidae > Bemisia > Bemisia tabaci. The sequence continues at coordinate 1,089,844 of NW_017547443.1, read as the reverse complement.
ACCGTGAAAATCACTTAAACGAAGTAAAATCATCAGATCATATCTACGAGTTTCAATAAAAATGAGAAAATATATCAACGCCTGTCAGCGCAATGGCAGTTTTCTGATTCATTCATCAGATTTATTCTATCTCTGACCAGGATGTATCGATTAACCTATCTTTTCCTTTCCTTTATAATTTTTAACCGTCCCATCCGCTGTCTAGTTAAAAACAACTACCCGAATGGAAGAAAAAGGAACGAAAATCAAAATCTTTGATGTTTCACGGAGGAAGCGGAACATTTTACACATCAATAGAGAAGCTGATTCCTCGAGAAGCCTGTCATGGATGTACTAGCGAAATGCCCGTGACTGGAGTCACGGGTCTAGAGACCGCTAAATTATCTATCCCCGATAAAATGGTGGTAGGGGAGTAAGACATGCCATAAAAAAAATGATAAAATCGATAGAAAAATGAGTTGAGGGGAGAAGGTGATGGAGCTAGAAAAATGAGCTGGGGGGGGGAGGTAGAATAAATGCCGCAAAAAAATTAGAACTAACCTAGCAATGATTAAAAAAAAAAATGAAAGAAAGGGAAAAAAAGAACTTGAAATAAAACATCAGCTGATAGCAAATAAAGGTTACCAAGGAAACCAAGGAATGGAACTTTCATATAAACAGATTAGTGGAAAACAGCGTAAGTATAGGTCACTTACGTTAATTATTACCGTTCATAACTAAACGGTAAGTGCGATTTAGCCAAAAATCTATACAGTTCTTTATATGACCAAAATGGACAAAATTACAAAATTTGAATAGGTTAACGTAAATCTAACGATAGTTATCGTGAACGAAAGAATTGACGACATAGGTCGGGTAACTATTATAGGTGGGATGGGATATTTTTGCCGAAAAATCGGCTCGAGAAAATATGAGGTTTTGAGTTCCCACGTTATTTTCCACGAGGAGTGAAAACGTGCGGTCGTCGCGCGTCTGATTGGCTGATGAAGAAAGCACGAGATCAGACGGTCAGGGGCTTCTACTAATTCAATGCGTATTTTTATTTTCGCTTTGGTACTCGTGTAAAAAAAACCTCTCAAGGTATGTTTTAGGGAGTAAATGTGACAACGTAGCTTTTAGCTCGGTGTATTTCCTGCTCTCCATCGGAATCCTTCCTGCGCCGTCAATATTTGTCCGGAATTTCCTCGGCGAAAGGAAGCTGTGAGGGATCACTTCAATACTTTTGACGGAGAGCAAACATCTCTTCTCCACTCGAGATTTCAAGTGGAGAGGACTCGAAGAACTCCACCCCTCTTTATCGAAACTTCCCAAGGGAATCACGTATGAATAAACACAAGATACATTGGATTTTTGCATAAATTGCGCCAATCACGCTGAGGCATAGGCTAAAAAGGCACTCATTGAAGTGCGCTAAGGAAAAAGAAAGCATGTATGCCAGAAGACGCTTGCAGTTTCATGTTGCTGAATTGAATCCAATTATACACAATGAGGATCCTTATTTCAATTTCCTCCTATCGCATATCTCATATTGAAAAATGATATAGGCGAGGAGGAATGTTGTTCCCCCTTTCATTCGGATATAAGTGGAAACAATAATTGATAGCAAGCCAATTTGGTACACCATTGATACAAAGGAAAAGAAACACGCATTACGCTCCGGATATTCTATAAAATTCAGGTTTTATTTTATTTTTACAAATGGAAACAAACTGAAAAATGTAAGAAATGTTATGGTAGATGCTTTTCGGTATTTTGCAGAAGAATGAATGTGGAACCTGACAAATTATAAAATGCTTGGTTTTCTGCCTTGGATTAAGATGTTGTGACGCAAACCTAAGTACTAATCGATACTTTTTTTTTGTTTCCCTTCTTCTTCTTCTACTACTACTACTAACGACCAAGGCATAGCCCTGTTTGTGAGGCCATCCAGTATCGTTAAAAATAAAATCTTGTAACATTAGTTTGTAGATTAGCTCTAAGCTTAAACTTAACACCTGTGTAATTAATGTCCCGTAAGGGGCAGTAGCACATTTTTATTTAATAAAAAAAGAAGAAAAAATCCAGTATCGAGCACAATAAACTATATAAAAATTGAAAATGTAATAATCACTAAAAATATCTCTTAAATATCTAAAAATCTCTTGTTTCTATCGTTTACGATATGATCATTCATGCATGATCAGCATGATGCAATTTCTTTACCCCGTTCTTTTATTCCGGATATAATTAAGGGGTGCTTCTCAAACAGAAAACCAAAAATGCTTTCCATATCGCAGTTCGTTACAATCTCTTTAAAAGCAAGGATGGAATTGATACATCAAAATCGAAACTTCCATTGACTGAAGGTGCTACCACCATGGACAAGAAACGAGGCATCATGCTTGGTGTTCTGTCGTTCACTGATGGTTTCGGACCCTTTTAAAAAGCTCTGCACCCTAGATCTGTTATCAAATTAAAGTTTCAATTAATGCTTTCAAATTTTTCACTGCAGCAGGTGTCCATATAAATAGGCACTCTTTCGTTGAACAAAATAAAGGTGTGTCGAACTTTTATATCAAAATTGATTTTTTCGGTATATATTCAGCGAGCTAAATCTGTCAGTACAATAATGATTTCCAAATTATTTTACACCGGGAATCCTCCTTAAGGTAATGAATCTTCAATGTCGTACCTTATATCAATATACGGCTTCTCTGGCTTCGCATAGTCAAGGAAGGTGGCCCATTCCGGTAACCTTTTCATGGACAGCTTGATCTCCGGACCTTGCGCAGGTTTCATTCTGAACTTCCCTATGTAAAAGAACTTAACCCCCATTGCTGGTATGAGTGGCGCCGTCAGAGGGCATAAGCTGTCCATCGTCAAAAGCGAAGGAAAAGTCCCCGTGACTTTTCCGGTCGACAAGTATTCCACGTAGTGTCTGCTGTTGCAGTAGAAAGCACTATAGTGAAACCTCGGTTTCTTCTCATCCAACAGCATCGCCGCAGCCAGGAGAACTCCTGGTGCCCCGATGTGCCCTGGCAGTTTCCCTAAGTTTATCATGAGCACATCCGGGTATTCCTCGCGCAAGTTGACGATGGCTGGTCTTATAACGCAGCGAAGACGGAAGCAGGAAGTGGGTTGGAAGACCATCACGTTGTTCTTGTCGATGGCGTACATCCATTGGAACGGTCTATGGACCCCGTAACTGTTTGGAATCCAGCTAGTGATGATGGCGTCACCTTTGTCGAATGAAAGAACTGAACCGACTAAGCCGAGGCTCCTTCGCCTACTTGGACTCCTCAGGCTACTTGAGCTACTCAGGCTACTTGAGCTCCTCGAGCTCCTTAGGCTACCCGGACTCCTCAGGTTTCGCGGACTCCCTGGGTCATTTCCTTTCATCCCTGAAATAAAATAAGCTCATGAAATTTGAATTTCCTTCACGCTGAAACTTCAGGGTGACTATACTGAACAGAAAAAGCGCGGAATGCGGAGGGACGGTACGGAAGCATGGAGGAGGTACGGGTTCTTCGGTGAAAAGGGACAGAAATTTGAGATTTTTGTGACAAACTGTAGAAAACCTGCGGTCTATATGACCTCCTAAAGTAATCCATGTATCAAAATCCCGGTTCGATTACTCGTGTTTTTCGGTTTATTCCTTCGTCATTCCATCCTCCCACTTTCTCAATCCGAGTAGAGTTAAAAATGTATGTGGGATAAGGAAAAAGTAAGGGAAAGGTGAGGGAAAAGCAAGAATTTTTGAGAATCGCCAAAAAGGAATTTTCGGGAAAATAAGGAAAAAGCAAGGAAATGGTACTTAAAAAGCGAGGAAATGGTACTTAAAAAGCAAGGGAATGACAGGGCACTAGTAGACACCCTGAACTTTGACTATACCTTGGAGATAATGTCTGAAACCGTCCAAAAGATCACACAGTTTACACGGTGCGTGGTGATATTCGATTGGTTATACTCTTAATAAATCCTGAATTCTCCTGAATCACATACGCCAATTATTGTTGCATTTTATTTTCCCAACTGATAAATATGTAATCTCTCTAACGATTTGTATTATGATTGTGGCTCGCAGCCTCGAAACATGGGAGCTGATCCCAGATGGATCTATTTTTCCTCGTATGAGTCAATTACATTCAAAGTAAAGCTGTCATCGGTGGTTTGTTTGATAATACGCAATTTGAATACAAAAGTTTTCAAGTATAAAGTACGTCTACAGCTAATTTACCCTTGAAGAAAAGAAAATCTCTTTACAATTTATGACAAAAAATTATAACCACTTTTCAGCATGTCTTCTTTCGTCCTATAACTTAATTTTGAAAAATCTCGGACAAAATCAGACCGCCACATATGCAATTAAAATGTACCTTGAGCTATCGTATTTTGTCTCAATAGAATATGCAATAGAAATGCAGCAGTAGCGTGGCGAGCTTTGCGATTTATCAACTGATCGGCCATTTAAACCTATGGAAAAGGATCGATAGACAGGGTGTTCGCAGCGAATTTGCCCTCCATATTGATGGAATCCAAAGAATGTTGAACCTCCAATAATGAACGCACACCTGCTTCTCTCAATCGCACACTATAAAGTTACTTTAACAGTGATCTCATTCTTGATGATCGAAGTCTATAACCAGATTATTGTTATGCTCGTACATGAGAAATTTACATCTAGAAAAATGTGCAACTAGAACAGAAATAATATGGTTATTTTAAAAAATCGCATGAACATATGATGCAATCGATGGCTTAAGGATTTTTGATGTGATAACCTTAGTCGCTGTTGTAAGCACTCCACTTTTCTGATGAGGAAACAACATGATATGACAAATAAAAAAAACGTATAGCACATGCATTTATCATTCTTAACAATTTCACAAAATTATCACGATCTTATAACATAGTAAATGCTTATTTTTGAAATGAAGGTGATAAGTAGAACCAAGGTTTGTGGTAAAAATTCTATAATAACTATGGTACCTTTCGACTTACACAATCATCACAGCATTTACAAAACTTGAAACATAAACGTAATCACAGTTTGAATTTTTTTACGACATTTCACAGATACATTTATGATAGAGTCGAAATTATAAGAACGTCATAGATTCTAAGAGAAATCGAACAATTCGAACAAAATCAGTTTTCGCTGACTTTACCTGCAAATTCCTTGCACAGAAAGATGAGGAGAAAAAAACAAAGGTGACCACGAACCACAAATCGTAACTCCATCACTTTGAGTGAGATGGGTTCAGACGACAATTTCGCTAAAGTTGTCGCTTTGAAACGTTTTAAAGGCTAGGATTTGAACTTTTTCCCTCCGTTTTCACCGTTGTCACGAGGTGATTGACAGTTTCGTCTGCAAAAACTGACGAACTGTACATGTCTGATCTGAAAAAAAAATTTGAAAAACTCCAAGAATTGAATTCATTACGAGTTTTTCACATTTTTTTAAACGCTGCTGTTCAAGGTTAAAAAAAATATACTGTGATGGAATGGAAATTGAAAAACACGAATACTCGCGACTTGTGGGTAATCCGAGGGGCGCAGATGACCTTCGACTCGAAACCAACAAGGTTCCGCGCGCCGCGTCAACTTTGAAAACTCTTAACCTCGCTGCTAATCGTTTCTCCAAGGTGAACTTGGTTCTGTTTTAAACCTTAAACTCTGTAATTTCATTTAAGATTGTTTTTGTTTTTCTCCTTGCAAACCGAACGACGGAAAATTTTGAACAACGAAAATTTATGAGAAGGGAACCTTGTATCAAAGGAAAACAAGTTCGGTAAAACCGAACTAGTTAGGGTGATATAGAAGCAGGTTTTCTTCGGTAGGTACACACAACCGAATTATTCATGCAGTTTGCTGAATCAGACTGTTCAGTCTGCTGAACCGAACTAAAGAATTTTTTATAGTTTTTATAGTTTTTACAGTTCGGTTGTACAAACCGAACAGTCCGGTTGAACGGACCGAATAGCTCGGTTGTGTGTACCGAACAAAACCTGGTTCCATATCATCCGAACTTTTTTTTCAGCGACGATCCTCCCAAAAGAAGGTCAAAATCTGAAATATCATTAATTCCATACTTCTGTATATTCTGATAGCCCTCATTTTTCTAGAAATTTTACCCCATGATGATATTTTTACAACAAACCGTTGAGAAGTAATGCTGCTTGAATGTTTATGACTTTGCCCCCACTCTTCTCCCTTTTTCATGGGGACTGAGCAAAAAATAGAACCAGGTTTGATTTGTGTGGTTGTGGGAAGAGCCTCTTTCATTTTTCATGCCTGAGAAAATTGTAGGATTGATCTATTCGATACAGCAAACGGGTGGGATTGTATCGATATAGATTGGGTCAAAACTTAAACATAGCCTCAAAAGTCAATTAAATAATCTGACAGAGCGGGTTTTTTGTGATAGATTTGTGATTCGAATGAACACTAATTGGCCAAGAGTCGTGAAATCGCTGCAAAATTTCTCATTTTCAGCTTTCCTGACTTGTATCCTAAAATTTTGGTTCGAGATTATGTTCTATTGTTTTGAACCAAATGATACATCGAATACAATCCGTTCAGTGCACCGTGTTTAGGCCGATTTGGCCGAAAAATAGAGAGATCCTTTCGTGATGCAAATGGCGAGGTTCAACAACACCGTTTCGAGATATTTCACGGGCCGTCGACGAAGAGTGCTTGCGGTATTGACGTGATTGCTTTTCAATTAAGTTAATGCACGTAGGAAATGGAAATTATGACGTGATAACAGGGCGTATTTAGCTATCGAGCCTTTTAATGGAAAAATGCAATTTTGAAATCATGTTAAAACGTAGAGACATGATAAAGTACTCCGGAGAGGCAAGTTGGAACAGCTATATTCTAGTGGCAAAAACTCGATTAAATCACGCACAAAACGAACAGGAGGACCGCCGCGCCGTAGTGGCTCTCAATGGTACTACAACGACGAGAGATGCGACAGAGATGATTCATTTTAGCTGAATTTAGTTAGGTATACATGGCTAAAATTGCATACCCAGATCTGCTCTGTAACCCTCTAAACTGTGAGAACATTTCTTTTAGGATGGCATTATTGGGCGATCCAGTACCCTACCCAGAAAACCTTCTAAGTAGCGCTAAGGTGCCCTTAAGGTGCGCTGAGGTGCGCTAAGCGCAATTTAGCGCTAACTAGCGGATAACTTTTTAATCGCTAACCGGAAAATTTCCCACCGGTAAGATGCTTCCACCGGATGAGCAAGCAAACGGGTGCCACACACGGGAGGGATGAGGCGCCCAAAAGTGAGGCTCTGCTGCGCGCGCACGTCGCATGTTTGGATTGTAATTTCGCGGCAGATTCGAACCCAAGGGGCGAGTTCCATAATACATTCTTCTCAAATGCACAGTATTAAAGTAAAAAAAGTCCAGAGTTTTAATCACGATTACTTTAATTAAATTTAACCTCTCGTAAATCCATACGTAAAAAGGGTTTCCTTCTCCGTAAATTTTAACAGTTTTATAGTGAGTTTAGTGATTAAAATTTACAATTTTTAGGAGATTTTTTAAAGTTCTTACTACAAGGGAATGTCTTGGCGAAGATTCTTTACTTTAACTCGCTTGCTCTTGACTTTCACATGGATGAAGCTAGCAGAACTTTTCGTGGAAGGGAGGGGGAGGATACGCTCCCAGGTCGCTCCCTCAAAAAAAGAAGAAAAACCGCAACAATGATGCTGTGGGATGTTTCTTGTGGGGGGGGGGGGGAGCCTCTCGAGAAGGACTGGGCAGTGGGCTCCTCTGATGCCAGCTTTGCTCTCTCTCTCTGATATTTTGGTACCCTGCTACGAAATTTCTTTTCCATTTTACTGTTAGCCTTTCATCCTTACTGCTACACGAATTGTTAATTTGAGAGAATAAGATTGAAGGAAATTCATTTGTGAGCTGTCTGGAAAAGAGAATTGGACGTATTTATGCTACAAGGAAATATGTGCAAATGAGTGAAAGCAAAAAGATTTTTCAAAAGAAATTCAAAAGAAAAGCAAAATTCAAAATGTAATAATTCATACAAATTACGAATTCAACAAATATTGCCATTAATACTTTAATCATCACTTAATCAGAATACTGCTTCTTGAGCACACTGATGGCCTAAGTCCAAAAACATGCATTTTGGATTCAAGACGTTAGTCATTTTCCAACATGTTTATTTTTTCTAAGGAGAAATGATCCCAGTTTTCTCTTTTAATTTCCGTTGATTTCTCTTCAAGACAGAAAGAATATCCTGTAAAAATTTCAGACGTTTTTCTGCAAAGATACTCAGGAGACACATACATTTATTAAACTTAGTAATTGAGGTAGGTACCTATGTGTTTCTAAATGTAGGTACGCTATAGCAATAGACTTATGCCTATAATCATAATTATAGCGGGTGCAGGTACCTATTGCTTTTATCGAGGAAATATTGTTTGAGATTTTTGAAGCTTAAGGATTTAGAAAAGAGACGAGAAAGTGCTAAAGTAAAATTGAACGTATTTATGCTGAGAAGAATTATGCGAAAATAAATCGAATCAAGAGGATCTATGTGCATAGGGCTCACAAGCTACACTAATCTTTTTGCTTTCACTCATTTGCACATATTTCCTTGTAGCATAAATACGTCCAATTCTCTTTTCCAGACAGCTCACAAATGAATTTCCTTCAATCTTATTCTCTCAAATTAACAATTCGTGTAGCAGTAAGGATGAAAGGCTAACAGTAAAATGGAAAAGAAATTTCGTAGCAGGGTACCAAAATATCAGAGAGAGAGAGCAAAGCTGGCATCAGAGGAGCCCACTGCCCAGTCCTTCTCGAGAGGCCCCCCCCCCCCCACAAAAGAAACATCCCACAGCATCATTGTTGCGGTTTTTCTTCTTTTTTTGAGGGAGCGACCTGGGAGCGTATCCTCCCCCTCCCTTCCACGAAAAGTTCTGCTAGCTTCATCCATGTGAAAGTCAAGAGCAAGCGAGTTAAAGTAAAGAATCTTCGCCAAGACATTCCCTTGTAGTAAGAACTTTAAAAAATCTCCTAAAAATTGTAAATTTTAATCACTAAACTCACTATAAAACTGTTAAAATTTACGGAGAAGGAAACCCTTTTTACGTATGGATTTACGAGAGGTTAAATTTAATTAAAGTAATCGTGATTAAAACTCTGGACTTTTTTTACTTCAATACTGTGCATTTGAGAAGAATGTATTATGGAACTCGCCCCTTGGGTTCGAATCTGCCGCGAAATTACAATCCAAACATGCGACGTGCGCGCGCAGCAGAGCCTCACTTTTGGGCGCCTCATCCCTCCCGTGTGTGGCACCCGCAAGCAAACGGCATCTACAGTGATCTTTTGGTATTATCTGGAGAAATTATGTAAACAAGGAAATCTTGGACGCGCAAAAATTAATGGCCCACCATTACTCGCATCAGAAACCGGCTTCGTTGTTTCGGGCTACCGTAAAAGTGTTGCACCTTTTCCCTGATAAGTTGTGTTTTCGTCAAGTTGTTGACTGCATGTAATAGCAATGCAATATTCGTAAGATTTTTAATTGCATTTATCTCCAGAAATTTTGAAGTGCGTGCGAAGAACAGTTACAGTTTACGTGAACATCGAAGCACCGAAATACCTAAGTGCATTTACATTCGGCCTGAAGTACCTAGCATTATGATACCAGCATGTATATACCTACTGTTGGCACCTTAGCGGCAGGAAATTTTCCGGTTAGTGGTTAAAAAGTAATCCTGTGAAGGCACCTTAGCGCTTAGCAATAGTAATTTTTCCGGTTAGCTGTTCAAAACTCATCCGTTGAAGGCACCTTAGCAGTGGGAAGTTTTCCGTTTAGCGGTCATAAAGTTATCCGGTAAAGGCACCTTAGCGATACTTAGAAGATTTTCTAGTCAGAGTATTGTACCCCCGAATAACGTTTTATTCGACGGTACCTTACCACCGAATAACCACTTCGTTTACTTTATTGTAGAATAAGAATAACATGAGACGTTAATACATTCGGATGTAATTTTGAAAAAGAGTCATTGGTTTCCTCGAAAATAGTGTGGCTGGTGGAAGAAAGTCAATTTTCAAAAAGGTTTTTCACAAATATTTCTTGTTGAATTATGCGACAGTTCATTTATTTTACTTAGAATTTCAGATTTTGCAATAACATCGTCATCCCATTGTAAACACTTACCTCAAGATGAAAACAAGAAGCTGCAACAACCTCATTTTTTTCTCTACGGTTTCCTCTGAAAAATTTTACGTAGAAAGCGCATCACGGTATAAAGTTAAAAAATCAACTTGTAAGCAAATTATACAGACGCACACATAACTGACACAGCTTCTTACAGACAAAATAGAACACAAAATGGCGTCCTTCGTGTTTTTTCCATTCAACGGATGTTGATCATAAATGCGCATTCCCTCTTTAATAATTCATATCCACGGCCAAGGAACATTACCGCTTACCTGCAAACTGACAATTTTGTTAGACGAAGTGAAAACTTTGCCATTTCGGTAATTTTTAGGTTAGATTTGCAATTTTTTCATGCAGTACAGCCTCATTACAGCGCTCCCCTACAGAATTGGAAAACAACTAAAATCACCAGCTTACATACATGTTATACTGTACAATGCAGCAAAGTCGCTAACTCATGTTTGTCAAAATTGTCAGTTAGGCGGTACTGTTCCTCAGCCATCGATACGTAAGGTTGCCGTTGTGTGAATCATCTCCTGCGTAAAATGGATTAGAGAAAGTATGTAAGAGTACTTGGTACCTCGTCTAGTGTGCTATTATCGTGATCTATGAATGAGCCGTGGCGGCGGAGAGATAGAATTCCGGAAGATTCATGCTCGCATGCATGTAAACTGAAAACGGGGCGTTTTGCGAGGCCGTATTCCAGACACGAAAAACTACTTTCCGCAACGCTTATCCCGCGCGCCGCCTAAATCGAGTATTCCTCGATGCATCCGTGCGTATCAAACCTCCTCGCTCCTCGACAAAAGAAAGGGGGTCCTTCAGCAATCCCTGTCCCGATTTTTTCGGGCCGACGCGGCTCTCCGCGAGCGTGGCCGTAAATCGAGCGTTTTCACTCCTCGTTCTCAGGATGTGTCGTGGCGTGGACTTGCAATTGATTCCGACCGCTGTTGCCACTTCCTCACACTGAAAAAAAAATATCGGTATATTTACCAAGAAAAGGGTAAAATTACCAAGAATTCAGGGTTCTATTTGATCCCAGTTTTTTCTTGGTAAAATTACCATTTATGGAATTGGAAATTTTACCGAGAAATCTCGGTAAAATTATTGACTTTCTCGGTAATTTTACTGATCCCCGGTAAAAACGCCAATATTTTTTATCGACTGTGGTAGAATTACCGAGATAGAATGGCAAAGTTACCGGGAATTGATTACCAATAAAAGTGGTATTCTTACCTGGAAAAAACAGTAAAAATACCGGTTTTTAGGTAAGCTTACCAGTCTGTCTTAGTAAAATTACCAATAATTGGTAAAAAAAGTGAGATGGTGAAGGTACCAACGGACCTTGGTAAAAACGCCGAGAATTTGTTTTCAGTGCACTCGCCTCGGGATACATTGGTAAATATCTGGGAGTGAATTTCACTCCGCGGAGCCAACTCCGGATTTCCAGATGTGAGTCTAGCAAATTGGCAACATTGTTTTCACAGGGAAAAACTATTAGGGGTTAGCCCGAAAAATTCGTTGGATGATAAAGACATTCTCAATTCATTGCGATAGCACCGCAACAATTGGGTTAGCAACCTAATTTATTGGGGACTACACGGAGAAAAAAACTTCGTGCGTGGAACACGAAGTTGAGGTCATATGGATCTCTGAAGTTCCGGATCACGTATCTAAAAACTTGAGGTCGAGCTGCCGAAGTTCGGGTCAGATATCTGAAGTACTTCGATGTATACCGAAGGGTTCGGGTCACACATCTGAAGTACTCCGGTACACACCGAAGTGCCTAGATGTCTGACCCGAACTTCGGCAGCTCGTCCTCAAGTTTTCGGATGCGTGATCAGAAAACTTCAGAGATCCATATGACCTCAACTCCGGGTCCCATGCACCAAGTTCTTTTCTCTGTGTAGGATTGAATTTCACTCCGCAGAGTGAACTCCGGATTTCTAGAGGTGAGTACAGAAAATTGGCAACATTGTTTTCACAGAGAAAAACTATTCGGGGTTAACCCGTGAAATTCGTTGGATGATAAATACATTTCCAATTAATTGTGATAGTACCGCAACAATTGGGTCAGTAACCTAATTTATTGGGGACTACCACAATTTAATCATTTGAATTGTCAATATCATCCAACAACCCTACCTCTCTTTTTCCGTGTTCTTGTTCTCAACATATGAGCCTACAAGATCCGATCGACTCTTGGAAGGCTCATGTGTTCCAACATGTTGGAATCCTTGCAAGGATCGATTATTCAACACGCGTTGAAATGGAGAAGAAACAATGCTGCCAACTCGCTGGAGCCGCCAGTGCGGATCTGCTGTCTGGCGGAGGAAATTAGACTCTTAATTGAAGTAATGCACTCCGGATTTTACTCGCCAATATCTAACAGTGCATCAGACTCAAATATTTCAAACAATGTGGAAAACAAGGGGAAACTGTCTCGGAAAAGAAGAGGTCAGATATTTGATAGTACGGATTGCTAATATATCATATTATTTTATCCTCATTAAGTAAACTGACATTGAGATTCTATTTTAAAGATCAAAAGTCTCCCCACATTTTATTTTATTTTTTTAATAAACCTTAGCCCTTATTAGAAGTATATATGGATAATTTGCAGCCTCTGTCATTGTGCAGAGCGCGCTACTCTATTTTCTATCTATCCCTAGAAGATTTGATGAATTTTAGAATATTTATTAATGATGAAACAAAGTGGAACTGGTGGCAAGTGGTTTTTGTGCCAACTTTAAGCGGTGAATAGCAGTGGCGTGGCGTGCTTTGCGATAAATCGATTTTTATGTCATTTAAACCCATGGAAAAGGATCGATAAACAGGGTGTTCGCAGCGAACACCTTAATAATCGATTCCTCACCATAGGTTTAAATGGCATAAACATCGATACATCGCAATTCACGCCACGCCACTGGTGAATAGAATGGTAAAATCAAAAGTTTTCGCCGAATACTGGAACTTTACTGAATGCACCATGGTGTTTTTTCTCGCTTTATGGAGGATTATTTTCAAGCGAAGTTGGTGATACTGTCGAAGGCGCTCTGAGCAACTATTCCACCACAGAAGTATTGCACAGTATCAGACGGAAATGAAGGCGCCCTACCGTACGTAAATTGATCGGTATCGTTACCACTAGGTAAAGTCTTACTGATCGTACGTTATGCGACTACTGTTCGATCGATTTTTGTGAGACCGGCACCAGGTGTCTTTTATTAGCGGGAAACTTGAACTGAAATATGGAGAATATTACGGATTAGTAGGTACGAAGGAACCCTTCTGATTATTCATTTAATTTTATAATAATGAAAGTTTTAATGATTAAATATGATATTAAATCTTAATGCCCATTAGTAAAACATATAGCACAACAGCTGATAATAAGGTGCTTTCCAATTCAAATGTTGCATTAATCGGAGTAACTGGAACAATTTAACACTTGAACAATTTAAAAGAAATATGAGTTCATGAATCAATCGATTTCACAATTTTTTTTTTCAGGATTTAAAATAAATTTAAATCATAAAGCATTAAAACATGTGGAAGTCACGGACTAAATTTTAAAAAAAAATTGATAGAGCAAAAATAAGAGTTGTTTCTATCAGTTCTTCTAAGTTCTAGGAGTTGTTCTAAGTTTAAATATTTATTATAATTTCACGAAATCTCGTGAAACTTTTTGAGACTTTTGAAGATACATTCAGGAGGCCAAGAAACGACTAAAAACAGTGATTCTCGATTTGGACATTTGTCTCCCCAAGCTTAAGACATTCATGCGTTGCAAATGTTTTCATTGGGTTTGAAGTTATTTTGAGACTAAATTTCTCTGTAAACTCCCCTTTGTATCCCCCTTCGTGTATAGCACCTCAGTAGGGTAGCATAAGAAGAATAAATAATGATCATAATCTGCATCAATAGGAAATACCATCTGAAACTTTTTCCGGACTTCCAAAGGTTTAATTAACAATTCCGATGAAAACTAACAAATTTCAAGTTTTATCAATTTTACTTTCAATCTCTGGCCACCGCGCACGCCTACACTACACTACCATCATGCTAGTATGAACATTCGAGATTTGTCGAATTTCCCTTGATGAAACATGTACACCTTTTTGACAACATGTATGCATATTTTTTTTTCGAAATTTTTTGATATTTTGGATTAAATTGCGTGCCAATTTTCCCGTTGAATCCGTTTTTTATTGAAGGAAATATGGCAACCTCTGACGGCTCATGCTGTGCTCTTCCTTAGCACGGCAGTGCTGCAGGATGGGATTCAACGGAACCGCAATCATGAGAAAACGGGGAAGTCTCCCGCCGATCCGAGGGGTCAAGATATTGCGGACAAGTCTCAAGGAGCAAACGCCTTCAAATAGCCACGACGCAGTGAATGACTGGCTGCCCGGCAATTTGCATAGATAAAGGCGCTTATAAATCTTAGCCGAGACGAGTGCGAGACGTGGACATTGCGCGTCTGTTTAATCTAGTTTCGTGATGAAAGCAGTCCAAATTGAAGATTTACGAGTCCCTTTGATGACGGGTAATTGCCTCGCCCGGAGCTTCCTTGCCAAGTAGTCGAGTTGGAGAAAGTGAAATGGGTTTATTTCCGATCGGTGCACCTCCCACCAAGCGAGGCAAGTCTCGATCTGGGAGTCCACCGACTGAGGTGACCAATCGTAAGATATATTCATCCCCTGATAAACACTTCGGGAGAATGATACTGCGGTGATAGTGAAGAGAACAGTAAGTGCAAAAATGAAGTCCTGAGAGAACGGGCTCAGAAGCTTCTGACAGGAAAATGATACGGATGGAAGCCTCCGCTCTTTGTCAAATTGCCACTAATTGTCCGGAAGTCTCCTAGAAATCATTTGGATGATTAAAAACCGACTGATTCTATTCAGTTACATAAAAAGGGTATTTTTCATTTTCATGCTAGGTTATTGATAGGTAAGACAGCCGTAAGTGCTATTTTTTGCATGCTTTCGTGGTTGCGTTTGGACATACATCTGACACATTTTCAGGTTAGAAATGCGAAGAGGAGGGCGGCTCTCTACTTAAAAGCACTGTTTTCATTGGCTCTCTGGAGGAATATTGTCACTTACTGCTGACTTGCCCAAAACTACGTCATTTTTTGCGCGCTTACGGCTTTCTCATCTGTCTCGTCTTCATGAAAACAAGATGAATTTCGCTGTTTTAGCTATTTCAGTGATTTCATCTAAAAGAGTTTAGACGACGTTTGAAGGAAACTCGATTTCCAAAATTTGCCTCCCACTGCTCTCTTCGCTATAACGGTAGGATACATTTACGATGTGTTCACGATGTAGATTCCGTCGTTAACAGTTACTAATAGGAGGCTTGAGTAAAGATAAATCGAACAGTCTGAAATCACTGAGAAATGACGGGAAAGGACTCCGTGAATTTGTCTAAACGGGTAAGCTTACGACAGAGATTAATCAAGTCGTAAATCTTAATTAACATTTTAGTATAAAGCTAGTTTTCTTTTATTTGCGGGGAGGGGGGAGAGTGAGTTGAGTATCACATGTCATCACGAAACGAGCATTAACAAAGTTAACCTCCAGCGGCCTGATCGTTGAAATTTTTATCAGCAGTACAAGACCTCAAAAATCCGTATATTAGACGGCACAAGCACGGCTCAATAATGCTGAAAACAAAAATCGCCTCCAGTGTTTTGTACTATCTTGCCGATTAAGCGTTTCAACAATCAGGTTGCTTGGTGGGGTCCCGGTTGTCCGATTTCAAAAGGGAAAAAAGAGAGAGAAAAGTGAACTTCAATCAAAGCGAAATATATGCCTCATTCGCAGTTTGGATCTTTTTCTATCTTTATTAGCTTTCAAACAAAAGCAAAAAACGCATAAGACCCTTGGAATGACCCTCGCTAACTTGGAGCAGAAATGCAGCGGTGACATTATTCCTCGATTGAAGGGGGGGGGGAGGACTCCTCTCTTCTAACGGGGGCAATATAAAAGTATTGAGTGGCAACCCACGGTCAAATTTTTTCTAAGGGGGCCGATTAACATACATTCTCCGCCCCCAGGATCCCTTTTCCTACGTCAATGATGAAAATAGGTGAACCAATCAAATCATCGTCCAGGAGCATGTGAATTTCTTGTCCAGTGGAATCTGGGAGGGTAATTTCCTTTCATCAAGTTAAATGTGAACTGAGGATACCATGGGAATTGAGATGAAAAATAGAGGAGAAATTCAGTAGGGTAAGATGAACCGAAACAATCAAATTTTTCTGCCTGTCTATTTTTGAACCTGAACATGAATAAAAAATGATCTTTCCTTTAAACTTCCCTCATAAATAAAATTCTGCTTGATGAACAGATGATATTTCATCCGCGTACCTTTGCAGACTTAAGTCAACGGACGAATTTAGATAGCTTTCCAAGAGTTTTGCCGTTTCCGAGTTTAAAGGTAAAAGATATCGGAGCGGTCAAAAGATGATCTAATCCTTTACTAATCCTTTACCCCAACGGAACCGAAGTTATCAAATTTCTTGTGGTGTATTTAATCCAGTAACGAAATTTCTACGAAAAGCAGCGATCATTAATTTCCCACCAAGATGAGTACAAGATTACACGGCCGGCAAGATTGTAGCAAAGTTTAAATTTGAGGATATATTTTCGTTAACATCAAGTGTCGTTTGAGCCACAAAAATAAAGGAGATGCAACTTTAGAAAAGTATCAATACCATTAAGGCAGAAAGTGCAATGTGCCAATATAGTGAGAAAATGCGGTTGCATTCAAAGAATCGCAAAGCTTCATTTGTTGAAAAGTGTTACGAAGTTATCTCATAGAAAATGTTCTTTGTTGCTTCCATCTGAATATCGTGAGTTCCTAATGACAGTGATTCTCCAAGAACCCTTCAACCAAATGCTCAAGTATCTCAAATCTTTGATAAAAATCATACTGACTCTAAACACTCAAAACAGCGATGCCATTGTCTTTTGCACTTATTGAACTATACTCACGGGAATCATTTAAAGAAGTGAGCCTCCGCCAGACAAGCATTATAATCGACTTTATTACATTATTTCCCCCTTTTTTCCTGCTTCATTTTTCAATTTTTCATCACTTGCATTGTCTTCTGTCAAATTGTTCTCTACGGCCCAAAATAGTTCTTGATCTTTTGTTGCACCTAACTTTGCACGACATAAATTTTGCAACACGCCTGATGCTTTCCTTCGGTCTCTCATTTGCTCCTCCAGAAATAACAATATCTGATCATTTCAGTGTTCACGCAGTAATGAGGCAAAAAATGAGATAGCCACCCCTCCGTTCCATTTTTAAAGTCGGGATCCTCTCATATTTTAATATTTGATAGACGTCAGCCGATTTAAGCCGACCCCACCCTCCTGTCTCCTTTATTCTTCTGCGTCGTCTTGCAGATTGGTGTCATGACAGAGTGATACTTTTCTCGGATTTTCTGAGAAAGAAATAAAAGGGAGAAGGGTTTTTCTTAAGAGTAATCGGATGCCTTTAAAACTGCGTCAAGGAACCACTGCCCTGGTTGAGTAATTGAATTGGACCGGGAAGTAATTCTATAGACATGCACTTTGGGTAACTTTACTTAACTCCGCGTTTACGGAGTATTTCAATCTACTCTGAATAATAATCCTAGATTTACATTGGCATTCAATAGGTTTACCGAAATAAGGCATGTTGAAATACCGAGAAGGAGATCACTACCGGGACGCAAGATTATTTGGTCGTATTTATGCTAAGATGAACTACTTGTAAATTGATTCAATCTGAAGGCCAAAGAATTATGTATAGAGAGGAATTGCGTACACCCTTTTCATTCCGTCCTTTTTGATTTGATTATTTTCCACATGGTTCTCTCTCGCATGAATGTACCACGTTTAGCAAAAAAGAACCAAGCCACATCAGCTAACGCTAAATTTAACTAGCCAATTTAATTTTTTAAAAGAGAACGTTTGTGTAGATTTATTCGAAAATTTTAAGGAATTCGCTTAGCTTTATGCAAAAAATTCACCAAAATTCGCACAAAAATTTGCAAATCATGTAAAAAATTAAATTGCTCGATTAATTTCGGCAATAGCTGCGACATGGCTTGGTTCCTCTCTGCTTAACGCGGTCCAAATGTACGTACGTTTATCCCCAAAAAATCCTTGACAATATTTGAGAACAATTTTGAGGAAAAACTTGCATCATTTTTTATCCCACTACGGTTTTTAACTATGAACAGGTGTGAATTTTTTTTTGAACTTTTTTCGAGCGCTTTCTAACAATCACCTTTTTGAGTGTTACGTCAATGGATTTATATGAGTTTTGCCTGCATGGAAACATAAATGGAGAAAAAAAGTTTAATGTCAGCTTGAGGTAAAAATAAGCGGGTGGTGAATTGTGTTGCAGGATATCCTCGCGGGCGTTGGCGCGGCATCTGTTCTGCCGTGTGCAAAGAAAAACGCCGTAAGAGCCCTCGGACGTTGCCAAATCTCCTTCGATAAAGATCAAATATACTGAGAAAATCGTGAATATTTTCTCTCAAATTTTTCACTCAATTTTGTTCACGATTTAATCTAAAATATCCGAAAATTTCAAGGGAGAATATGCATGACTTTCCTCAAAAATACATGTTTTATTTGGGGAAATTTGACAACTCTGGAATGTTCACACGGCATTTTTCCGTAGCACGACAGTATTGCACTCCGTACAAGGGCTTGAATAACAGTGATGCCTTTGAACGAACCACTTTGTCCGAGAAGCTGAAGTGGACACAGGCCGTGGGAGGGAGGGGAGGGGGGTGGCAGTGATTTAATTAGCGCGATGCTTGAGAGCCGAAAATGCATTGAAATGCAGAGAACCGCATGCTTGGCTCGAGCTTGGGGATGATCCGATGTCCGCGATAATTGCCCGCCTCGCGGAACCCGCTTTCGGAGCTTAATACAGCCACTTTAAAAGTGCATTGTGAATGACTGTCGCTATTGCTGGCAACGGAAGTAATGGATGTTAAAATTAGATGGCTTATGAAAGGCCGTTGGCGAATAATTCAACGGCTTCGCTCAATAGTGCGTTTAATTCCGAATTTTCCATCATATGGGACCTTCGCGGGAGAAGGGATTTGAGGACCAAAAAACTTGAAAGATGGTTACCACTGCACTGCCTGCATCTCAGGCGAGGAGGCACTGAAAATGGACCGCTTTTAACAGAAAGAATTAGCCACATTATCTATTGCCAAATTTAACTGGGCAGTTTAATTTGTTACGAAATAACGTTTGTGCGGATTTCTGTGGAAATTTTAAGGATTTTGCTTCGCGTCATGGAGAAAATTCAGTGAAATCTGCACGAAAATCAGCACAACCGTTTTTATGTAAAAAATTAAACTGCCCAATTAAATTTGGCAATAGCTGATAAGAGCTTGGTTCCTTTCTGTTTGACGCGATCCAAATAAAGCCACTTTTCTTGAAAACGGTCATATTCGGGCATTGATTATTTCTTTTCTTGACACGCTTCCTCGTATATTCTGCTCTGTTTTCTTGGTTTGTTGGTTCATTATATCATAATGCCGACTTTCAGCAACTTTTCCATCCCTCATAACGCAACGCTAATGCATAACGAAGTGCACTCCCCCGATGTGCAACGTTGTCTCCGATATGTTGATAATTTTCCGGAAAATATTTTGCAAAAAAACCTACTTATCGTCTTCTCCCTGAATTGAGTAGCATTTTGCATTAAGGGAGTGAGGGGGGAAGGAATCAACGTAATTCATCTCACTTTTGACAGTTTGGGTCCACGATCTACAGTATAGCGTCAAGATCATTATTTCATCGCTCTTTTTAGCGACCTGCGCAATTTTTATGATTTCAGCCGCCTGTCAAATCCGTCCCGGTGGGATAAATAGGTCACAACTCTCTCATAGGTTTTAATGCGCCTTCAAATTCGGCTGATGCAAGAAAAGATACACGTAGGGTTCGATAATGAGCTGTTCGTAGGCGAGCTTCGCAGTTCCGTTGCGGACATCCGGCTTTACTTTGTGCAAAAGTATTTTTCCACGGGGAAGCAAGCGCATATTACTTTGCTATCATTCAAGCTCACGTATCATCTTGCATATATCGATGGCTGAAGTAAAAAATCGCGTATCTCTTACTGCGAAGTTGCAATCCGTTGTTTGCGTTTTCTTTTTGCTAAGAACACTGACCAACATTTTTGCTTTCAAATTGGCATGACATTTTTTCAATCATTCAAGGATATTTTCCAAAAATTCTACTCAGATATTTTTGGTTGTTTTATTTAAAGAAAGGAACCACAAGCGAAGATTCCAAAAAGTTGCAAGCAAGAAAGGTACTTTTTGACTTTAGCTATCATCGGCATTCAAGAATTTACCCTCTTGCTCTAATCAACCTTTAAATTCTTCCTTGGATAACCCATTAAACGAGGAGCGACTGAAATACTGACAACTGAAACTGGAATAACTTCTATACTGGCTCACAAATCTATTCCTGAGGAAAGCAGTGCTATACTCTATTTCACATCTCTAAGGATAGGTGAATTCAAAACTGAAAAACTGAAGAGTGAAGCAGGACGATTTTATAATTTTCAATCCTGTGTACCATGTTAAATGGGTCAATCTATTATGCAAGTCGTGAAATCGTATTTTGATGATTAATATTAACCATTGGATTCAAATTTCAAGTGTGGATTTAGTTATTTTCTTATCAGTGCCATACCTTGGATTAATTCCTGATTTCAACAAACCTCCGAAACAAACGCTGTAAATCCTGCATCGATATTAGTCTATTCTCTGCAAGAATAGGGCAACGCTGTCGAGAATAAGAGTAACTTCAATGTTCTCATTTAATTCTAAGTTGTCTAGTCAATAAACTCCCGGCGTTTAGGGCCTTTCATTTCCTCCATAAAACCAACAATCTCAGCGCTGGGTTGTCATTCACAGACGAATATTCGAACTTCTGCATGGGCTCATTGAACGCTACCCCAGGAAATTAGCATCTTCGAGCGAGGAGTAATTTTAAAGTAATTTGGCTATAATATCAGGCAACTCAGAGAATGTAGCTGACAATGAATACTGAAAAAATAAATGAATAAATTTAATGTAAGTTACACTGCCTTTATTTGAACTAAGGACAACCAGGTCCAATAATCACAATTATTTTTACTTGATTTCCTTTGTTTATCGTATCAAAATACCTCTACCTTTGCATACTTTGCATTAACTCTGAACAAGGAAGTCACACAATTTTAAAATCGACTTTCCTACAATGGGCCACTAAACCATTTGCTTCTTATTTAATATTCTGAAAGTACCAGATGAGTAGATTACGTGGTGATTTATTGCGTGATTGCGTATTTTTGAAGCCAAAATCTTGGACAAGCCCGCTTTTAAAAAGTCCAATGACTAGAAGGAATTTAAAACGCGCCAGAATTCTCGATGATTTAAATGTGAAATTGTCGCTTGTTCACTACAAATAACGTGAATGAGATTCGATTGTTCGATTCTGAAGATGTAGTTTCAATTTTTCTCTTGTGTTAATTTAAAAAGGGCAGAAAGACATTTGACAGAAGTCGTAGAACTCTATGCTCGTCTCTGATTGGTGCTGAATGACATCCTTCGGTTCGGCGCAAAACCGGGGCGTTTTAAAATGGCGGAAAAGTTGTGGCTTTCGGATTGCGTATTTTTCGGTTTCTGAGTTATTCTTTTGCGTTTTTAATGTGCGCATTCTGTTGTACGCGTCACTAATCAATCTTCAGAAAAATGTATTCGCAAGTCCAAATTCTTTCATAGATTAGTGATCTGCACACTAATGATTGAAAGTTACACTCAAAACACCTAATTTCACAAATTCGAAGAAAAATTCCCGGAAATTTGCCTATTGCCATAGAATAAATGCCTGACAATTTTAAAAGCATCGGTAGAGCCGCTTACGTGGTAATTAATTCATCGTCTGAAATAAGGCAACACTTGAAGTCTGATTCCTTCTAGAGAATCTTTGAAGCGGCGGAGCGGCGTTTCTGCGAGCCGATTGTTGAAATTGATAGACAAAGCGATGGACAAAGAAGACATAGGGAGTAGGGAGCAATCCTATTGGTTGAAATGGTTTGTTCCTATAGACTAAGGGAGGAAATGATGGACTAACTATACGGTCTCTCGTAGGTTGCCTCGATTAACGTACTAACGTAAGTCCATTATCATCCTCCTCTGTCCATTGCAACCACCCACATCCACCAACAGGACCCCTCCACAACCCTTTTATCTTCTTCGTCTATAGCTTTGTCTATCAATTTCAACAATTAGTTCGCTGGGGTGGTCCGGACGCCAAGCACAAGAATTAACTCCACTGCTTTCTCCGCGTGCCAATTGCACAATACTACCAGTCGCATGATAACGGAAGTAACTTCACTACTCATCAACTTGCGCTCAGAGTTGTCGCGTGTGGCAGTATAACATGCTTTCCAATTGCATTTGCTCCCTTGCTCTCACCAATTACCACGTATAAACCTGACGCGGCTCATACGCATAACCCGCTACCGAACTGCGTGCGTAATACTGCCACGCTGAGGAAGAATCGTGTGCTTCGATGATTGTGTCTTATAGCTTAGCTAAAGATAATAAAATCTCTTCTAACTGGAACTTTCTATACGTTCAATATCAAGGGAGATATTCCGCTTTGAAAAATTCGGTATATGACGTCATCCACCGCGGTAGTGACATACCCTTGGTTTCTTCCACCTTGCTCTCATCAATCAGTGAGACATACATTTGCAATGGGTTACCCAACGTGAAACTCGGATGAAAGGAAGGTGGAAGAAATTAAGGGTGTCACTACCGCGGTGGATGACGTTATAAACCGAATTTTCTAAAGCCGCTGTGACCAGCACAACTGACCTACCTGCTAGTGACGTATGCAGGCAACGCTATGAAAGAGATAATGCGATGGGTTAGCTCCCAGAATGAACTGATCGCTGTAAGTCTTAATTTATATCATGACGTGTGACAGTAACATGAAAACTGAAATGCTGTCGCCAGTTGAATTGAAAATTTGGCACCAAAGTCTCCATGTCTAATCGGAACTTGCGGTCTAATGGTTAGCACGATTGAAAAGGCATCACGGATTAACATTCGAGCAACATCCCTTTCATTATTTCGTACATCCCAATGTTCCCCCAACCCGTGAGGCATAGATGTGATTATTTTCTCATTGGTACTTGTGTTTTTCATAATAAACTCCTCTGTGATTTCCTCTTCTCTTGGCGATTTTAGGGTACCAAAGATGCATACAAAGATCTACCGTACAAAAAAAAAAAAACCAAAAAAAAAAAAATTGATGTGAAAAGATACGTACAGGCGAGCAGTTCAGGTGAGCTGAAAATTGATTGATAGGGTGATAGTGACAAGTTTTAGAAAAAAAAACACTAAAAAACGTGGCCCGAATTGTATTGGTTTGTAACAAGGTGGTAAAATAGTGCTGGGTCCACACTTTTTAGTGGGGAAAACAAAGCTAAAAAGTTCGAAAATTTCAATTGGAGTCAACAAATTTTGAGCTCTAATAAGTACCAGTACAAGACTGAGGGAGGGAGGGGAGGGGGGAGTGTTCAGTTTCACAGTTCAGACAAGTTGTCGATACACAGTGATTTGAGGTCCTCAACAACTACAATGGTTTAAATGACCGTATTAATGATGTCTTCGATGAACTTTTAATTTGTTTGCATTTAACAGAAGGAAACCAACTCGGTTATATTGTTGTGAAAATTGTGTATTTATCTACATTTAACCAGATGCCTAGAACCGCATACAGTTTTTTTCGGTCAAAAATGGTTAGTTGTCAAGTCAAAACGATCGTTTAAATTGTATTACTTTACATGGATTTAGTATTTTTTAAAGCAAAGAAAAAGTTGCACGATTCTGAAATACCACTTTCGTCTCCCTTCTGTTTAATGCATTCCAATTCATATCAGTCCTAATCGTGAATAGTGTTATATTTACCATTTCCGAAGTAAAATTATTACTGCATTATTACTGTTTTGCAAATGTTAAGAGTACTCCAGCATTTACGAAGAAATGGGTTGTACTTTTGGAAGAAATTCAGAAAAACTGAAGCTTCATGAGAAAATTATCAATTTACTAACGGCAACTGGAACAAAATTACGACACTGCATTAAAGTGATTTCAGATGGACGCCCCACCCCCGCCCCTTTTCTTATATTTACAATCCTGACTACGGTCTCGTCGGGCTGAATCACTCATCGTGATTACACAAGTCAAATATTTCTCTCTGAGGAAGCTGCGATGAAGGATAGCGGAACTCACAGTGTAGTACATTGATAAAATAGGAATATTAGGAGCATTTGTGACCCAAAAAGCCTCTGGCTAGCCTCAAACTGCCCTACAAACTTCCAACTTTCTGATCCTTTGCATGATGCGCCTATAATTTATTCCGATACAAACTCCGTTTTGAGCCAATACAGCGTATCTCGCCCGGAAATCGGGAAATTCAGGTGACCCCGTGTTTAGTATTCAGTACACGCTGCGAGGCTTGGGAAATATCAATTCTACGTTGACACATTGCTCTGAAATCTATGAAATTATTGAGGGGGAAATAATCAATGGAAAAGACTGGTCCATCTATTATCTCATCCATCCACGGATTCGGAAAAAATGAAGAGACGGAGTAGGAAAGAAAAAAAATTGATATGAGATGAGGGCAAACCGTTTTCTCCTCTCATTATACTCCGTTTCGCACACAGAAAAAAGAATGCTACTGGGTAATGAACTGTCTCCTTATTTGTTTGTCACAGGCTAAGATTAATTTTAGAAACATAGATATTCGCTTCAGCAAACACCATGTTGCTTAAGTTTATAGAAATTTGCTTGATGTCAACACGATAGGACTCAACAGTGTCTATTTATGATTTCGCTAAGATCCAGCATTCTTACAATTAAAATCCCTCGACTGAAAATGGAATCAGACCTCGAAAAATCAAGGAATAAAAAGGGAATAATTAACATTCAATATTGTATGCCAATTGAGTTTGCTATCTAAATATTTTACTACTGTTTTACAGTGTGATGTTTTACAGTGTGAATGTACAACTCTGTCAGCACCAGGTCAGTTTCCTACTGGCTCCTGGTTGCCACAACATCTCGCTCAAAATCCGCTTATTTCGCTTGCAAGTCAGATTATAAGTCTTGAAGCAACACTAAACGCACACTAAGGCAAACAGTGAGTTGTCGTAAGAGCTTTTAGCACAAGGAAATCTCGTAGATTGACGAATTCTACTTGTCGTAAAAACGCACCTAACTTCGTAAACTGTCACTATCGACCATCTGTCCGCGACATAGACTCTAATCCGGGCTGTGGGGTGGAATCTACTCAAAATCCAGATCATATCATCTGACTCACCTCTCTAGGCATGAGCATTAAGCCCTAACTGTTTTTCTGTGGATCGCACCGTGTGAAAGTTCGAACTTATAATATCGGCAAATGCAGTGGACTTGAAGCAAAGATGAAACAGAATCATTGTTCTTCATATGCTCTGAGTGAAAATTAGGTGGGACCTGCAGTCTACTATGAGCATTTTTCCCTCCAAAAATCTGTACTCGGTAAAAATCTACGTCCAAGAAATCGATGTGATCTGCATGACAGAAAGATCATCGCAACGTAGATTTGAAGTCAGGTAGAAACGCTTATGAAGTCAGCACAAGTTTCATAAGTAAAAAATAATCATGTATAGGACTCACTTGCACTTTTTATTTTATTGCTATTGAACGCGTTTTGAGGGCTCTGCCCTCATCCTCAACGATAACATGCGACTGTGGATGAGGGCTCTGCCCTCGAAACGCGTTCAATATCAATAAAATATACATTATTATTTTTAATACACTGAATTTGTGTACCTACGGATATTTGGAAGTCTCCAAAAACAAACTTTGGGACCGTTCACTCATACTTTCATTGAAGCGTAGCCTTCAGCTTGAACGCTTCGTTCCGGTTCGTATTGTTGGATTTTTCCACCAAACGTGGCCAATACGGACAAAGCATCATGTTTTGCATTCAGCACGTATGCAGGGGCTGAGCGCGCAAACATCCGGGACCTTAAACCCTGTCATCGCTTCGATCCCATTACTTTTTCGACAGCCAGTTTTTTGCCCTACCCGCGAGAGCAGACGAAAAATCCAAGACCGAATAATGAACAACAACCTCGTATCTAAACCGAGCTTCTCCTGGCGTTACGTGGTTCTTGCCAAGTCTGGCAGAAGGCAGCGAAGTGCAATGGAGGGGCAGGGGCGGGGAGTTGCAGAACGAACATGTTTTAGTCGCAACTCTCGGGTGTTACACTGTTACACAGGCCCCCCGGGGCAGCCAAGATCGAACTTTTAAGACAGCGCTTCCCCGAAAGTTCAAACCTCCCACTTAGTTCCGAAGATACAAACGTGTAAGGACTTGGTGACGCACGAAGCGTTCTTAATCTCTGGTGACGCAAAGTCATTTCAGCTGGAAGAGAGCGAGAGGCTTCGGAAATTCTAGTCTCCCGAGTCGATAGACTCAGGTCCAGAGACAGGATATTTCAGACACCAAGCACTGCTCTGCCGTGATAGCGAAGAGAGCAGTAAGTTAGTGTCAAATTTTCGAAATCGATTTTCTCTCAGAATTCGTCTGATCTCTTCTAGATGAAATCACCGAAATAGCTAGAACAGCCAAATTCAGGTTAATTGTATAAATACAAGACTTACGAGAAAGCCTTAAGTGGGCAAAAAATTACGTAGTTTCAGGCAAGACAGCAGCAAGTGACATTATTCCTACAGAGAGCCGATGAAAACAGTGCTGCAAAGTAAAGTGCCACCCTCTTCTGCCAATTTATAACCTGAAAATGTGTTTGTTGTGTGTCCAAACGCAACCACGAGAGCATGCGGAAGCTAGCACTTACGGCTGTCTTGCCTGGCAATAGTCTAGCATGAAAATGAAAAATACTCTTTTCATAAAATTGAAATAAAATCAGTCGATTTTCAACTATCCAAACGATTCTTAGGAGTCTTTTGGACGATGAGTGGCAATTTGACAAAGAACGGAGGCTTCTTCCAATTAAATTATTCTGTCAGACGCTTCTGAACCCGTTTTCTCAATAAGACTTCATCATTTTTGCACTTACTGCTCTCTTCGCCATCACAGCAGCACAGGGGAGGACGGACTCTGTTGCCCTGTTGCCGAAAGGATATTTGATCGGAATAAACAATGGGCCTGTTGCATGCAAGAGATACAGCCGTGCGAATAGACTTTTCAGCGGTTAGATGACAAGAAAATTACGATGGTCACATAAAAAAGTCTGAAATACACTCCTTACTGCGCAATTTGCGGTGTTAGGAACGTGCTTTTTCAAATTTCCCGCGTCTGGGGGCAGTTTTCTAACGGAAACAATTAACGGCAACTCGCGGCTATTTCCGGTCAACTAAAACTGACAGCATAACCTAAAAATCGGAGCTCGTGATATCGTGAAATGAAATGTAGAAGGATTGCGTTGGATATTTAAAAGTTGATCGATTTGGTTACCGCATAAAGCGTATATGACCCACTATAAGAGATCACGTTGGGTTTGTAAACAAACTGAAGGAAAAAATAACAACAACAACAACAATGACTCGGCACCTTCCGGAAATCACCGAGCCCGCTGTTTGCTCGTTTCCGGTGATTAGAAAACTGCCCCCAGACGCGGGAAATTTGAAAAAGCGCGTTCCTAACAACGCAAATTGCGCAGTAAGGAGTGTATTTCAGACTTTTTTAATGTGACCAATGTAATTTTCGGGTCATTTAACCTCTAAAAAGTCTATTCGCGCGACTGTGTCTCTTGCATGCAACAGGCCCATTCTTGAGAAAATGGACTTTGAGTAACGTCTGAGTGGGGAATAGTACCTTCCCCTCCGTTAATTGCGACAGCCTCAAATCGTGGTTTTTTATCTTTTTTTTTTTTTTTTTTTTTTTTTTTTTTTTTTTTTACTTATTTAATATGAGTATATCTCCTGTACATCCTTTCGACGATTAAAATCATCGGACGCGCCATGATCCTCATGCATAAATGCCGAATTTAATGCAGGGATGCAGAATCTTTCAAAGCTTCCACATTTTCACGCGCCCGCCAGCGGGCTTTCCACATTTTTCATCATCAGTTTTCCACAAAATTTCCCACCAACACTGGAAAAATAACACATTGGGTCTAGAGTTCAGACTCTTAAAAACAAAGACACGAAAAAATACTCTTGATTCAATCGGATTTTTACTTAAATCAAGAACTATGCCTCTTAATTTGAGCGGATTTCCTTTTGATTTAATCAAAAATCCGATTGATTCAAGAGTATTTTTTCTTGTTGATGTTTTTAAGAGTCTAGACTCTAGATCCAATGTGTTTTTTCCAGTGAATTCAAATAAAGGTGACCTTTTCGACTGATGTTCTTTCAAAATTTTCTCTCCTTCCACGTTTTTGGGGACTCTTCCACATGCTCGGGCATTTTCTGCACCCCTGATTTAATGTTGAAATCTTACAGATTGTAATCTCTTTGAGTTTCCTCACAGGAAAATGAGTGGAAAACTGCTGGTACGAAGCTGGATCTCATATGAGGTTTTGGTTTTTTTCTGTTTCAGAGCTCTGGAGTGGTGGAAATTACGCAAAGCAAGGTTGACAGTGAGGTGTTGTTGACTGATCGGGAGCTTACGATAGAGGAAACGGATTTCCTCTAATGTTAACAGTGCCACCCTGGTCTTCAAGGACCGGTCTAGCCTTGCGATGGCTGTGAGATCTGCGCCGTGAAAACTAAGGCAGTTGACACCTTCAGCAGGGACCTCGACTTCATATTTGCAACCTCGAGTATCTTTTTCGTGCCGTCAGCGAAAATACTGATCAATCGCTCGGCTTTAAATCTATTGGGATCCAGCGAATAGGTAACATTGTATTTTTTCCATTTAAACCTATGGAAATGTATCGATTCTTGGAGGGGCCAGGTGCTCTGACATAATTGATTATTTAGTATAGGTTTAAATGAAGGAAATCCGGTGTTGCCAAATTGCTGAATATATCCAAAACCAGCCTAACTGCGTTTCCTAACCCTTTGTGGTGATTTCATTAAACAGGAAAAAAGTAAGCAGCGTTTTGTTCAACATTTTGTGGGAATTTCCCTCTTAATGTAAGGGAAGTCACATATCGTTTCAGAGCACTACCTCTTGGGTTTTAAAAATTAAACATGAGAGAAAATCAGGTGACGTGAATCACAGTTAGGCATACTTTGCCTAAAATCGTTCAATTGAATCTTTTAATACACGTGAGGCTTGAAACCGAAATTAGTTTTCTGTTTTATTTTGAAGATGGCATGCACCAAAAGCAAAATTTGATATTTAATGGCTGTTCTCGGTAATGATCAGTATGGCTGAATGAATCGCATTTTGTAGTATTTAGTCCATCAAGCTTAACCAACGGTTAATTTCTCCATAATCATGCCTAGCGCAAAACTCAAACAGGCTCACAGCTGAAATATATCATCCTTATTTTGGCATAGAAATTGCAAACTTGCATGATATGCAATTATGAGAAGAAAGGACGTCGCGTTGTAGCCATCACTAAAGAGTATAGTAGAGTATATTATGAGTATTCATCTGCTCTGCATTCAGCACCATTATTGGTGTTCCAAGCACAAAAATGGTTGAGTATTTGGTCGAGAGCAATTTGATTTAAAATAGTGTCAAATTATAATATTTTCATGACGATTCGCATACATACGGAACGATTCACATTATAAAGCATTGAAAACCTTGATAGAACAATGGTTCAACAAGAAGCTGTGAAAGTGCTCAACTCGCTTCGGCCCTTTCTTTACAAGAGGAAAACTCTTGAGTTCTTACAAATGCGTTCATACAAATTTTGAATTTTCTGTTCAAAAATGTCAAAATGACTTTGACTTTAAAGGGTTCATTCAATGCTGCAAATAGAGCAAGATATTTGGAAAAACAGGCAAGAATTCTCGACATTAATTTTTTTAAAATTCTTGTTTCCACTTCCGTTCTCTCATTCAAATATTTTGAGCATTGCAGGTTCTACAGATTTGTTTATGACCAGACCCAATTATGGGTCTTGAAGAAGATTTTTAAGAAATAAAATTTCATTTTTTTTTTTTTTTTTTTAAAAAAAAAGGAAAATCAACTTTTTATGAGGATTAGCCAGCCCTGGCACGAGTTCAAATCTCACGTCATTGGCGCAAATATGAGAGTCAAAAAACATTATGACCGTGATCATCATGATCGAGATCTACTACCAGTGATCGTTGTTGTATACCTACGTTACGTGATTGTTCAAGTTTACTATTCAATCTCCGCACGAGAGAGCACTTAACGAAACTTCGAAAATTAGTTTTAAAAAATTGTAAACTCGATGCTCAAATTTGGAATTGACGTATTAAAAATTGTGTTTTTATTTACCCAGGTGTCTTTTTCATTCACGACCTACCCTAAATACTACCCAATTGAAACTCAATATTTACACGTTCAAGGTTCGATATTTTCTAATTACAATGCACATTGTACCTCTATGCTCATTACTGGCATAAACTTGAGTTAAATTGCTCGCAACTTATTTACTCTGGCACTACGAAGTTTCCGTCAGAGGCTGAAAATCCGATTTTTCGTTTAAACCCGACAAAAATTGTTCCATTAAATGTTTTCAGAGAACTTGGAAACTGGAAGAAAGCCTCTTGGGTCTAGAGTCCAGACTCAAAAAAATTGACAAGAAAGAATACTTATGGTTCAATCGGATTTTTCCTTGAATGAAAAGGAGGTCCGCCTGAATTAAGAGTGATGGATCTCGATTCAAGCGAAAATCCGACTGAATCAAGAGCATTTTTCAAGTCAGATTTTTGCTTGTATCGATATTCATTACTAAATCAAGAGTATTTTTTCATGTTAGATTTTTGGTTGTATCGATATTCAATACTCTTAATTTAAGCGGACCTCCTTTTCATTTAAGCAAAAATCCGACTAAATCAAGAATTCAAGAGTGGCCTCTCTTGTCAATTTTTTTAAGAGTTTGGACTCTAGACCCAAGGAGTTTTCTTCTAGTTGCCAAGTTCTCTGAAAACATTTAATGGAGCAATTTACAATCGAGCAATTTATCGATACAAACAAAAATCCGACTGAATCAAGAGTATTTTTTGATGTCGGATTTTTAAGAGGATGCTTGATTGGATTCTCCCAGGGAGAATACGGAGGGGACGCCCAGTGAAATGGTAGCAACAGGGCGTTTTAGAGAAAATGAGGGAGTGCCAACTCCCTGAAGGGCTTTGGAAGGATAGGGGACTGTGCCGGCTGGGTGTCGCAGAGCGCCAAAGAGCGCTATCAAAGCGGCTTATATGTATGTGTATTTTTTAAGAGTCTGGACTTCAGATCCAAGAGACTTTATACTTCGATACCACCGTGTTTCTCGCAAAATTCGATGTGGAAATCGTCGGTCGGAACTCAAATCCCCTCCGCTCGGCGGAACTCCGGTGTGGCTCACTCTCCGGAGGAAATGAATGCAAAATAAACGTGACAGCCGGCGAACACAATGTCATCACAGCTGAAATAAATCAGACGTGGGAAAAATTGGAAAAAGTCGTGTACCGCGAATGTGGGTTGGAGAACGCGGTGAGATAGGGTCGCGGCGCACACTGATCCAAGTCAACATGAGAATTCGGACAAAATCTGGAAACTTTGAAAGCTCATATTTTCAAAAAATGAAACAAGAAAGTTCAAGAGTGGGTTTATTGGATTCTCCGTGAAAAGTCCTTTCATAGATACCCCTTAAAATTGAGTTGGTAACGATATAAACATCAAATCATGCAATTTTAGTCAACAAATGGAGATGTTGCATGTGTGAGGAATTTGCTATTTGACTGTTGATTCCTATGTAAAAGTTCGCGAGAAACACGATGGTGCCACTGGTTTTCTCTGAAATCAACTCCCAAGCTCAAAAAAAGCTCTCAAGTTGAGGCCAAAATGGCCAAAAAGATAGGGAGCAAATACATTGACAGGGCTGCAATTTTATTTGGGGACTCCACAACTGAAAACACGGCAACCCTGCTGATGTATTTGCTCCCTATCTTTGCATGGAGAGTTTGTGTTGATGTAGAGGTGGACTCTCAGGGTAGGGTGGGATATCCCCTCCATTTTGGCCTCGGCTAGAGAGCTTTTTTTGAGCTTGAGTGTTGATTTCAGAGAAAACCAGTGGCACCATCGTGTTTCTCACAAACTTTTACATAAGAATCAACAGCCAAATCGCAAATTTCTCACACATGCAACATCTCCATTCATGCCCGACCTTCCCAGTAGCTTGCTATACTGTGCGACGAGGGTTCGGGGTTCGGGATATTTAATTTACCCCTTTCGTTTTTGCCTTTATCCGCACGCTCTCTTCGTACAGGTCCCGTCAAAAGAGATCCCAGGATCCGCCTGATGTAAACGGATTATTTTTACCGGTAAGTTTGGGTTTCGCTCGCGAGGTGAGAAAGGTTAAGGGACGGGAGCCCGCGTGACTTTAAAATAAACTTTTCAGCCTTTGAGCGCGGCCGCATCAGTGGCGTGGCGTGAATTGCGATTTATCGATTTTTATTACATTTAAACCTATGGTAAACAATCAATTATTAAGATGTTCGCTGCGAACACCCTGTTTATCGATCCTTTTACATAAGTGTAAATGGCATAACAATCGATATATCGCAAAGCACGCCACGCCACTGGGCCGCATGCATCCATTTTTACCACGATCATTTGATAAAGAACCTGCTGCGCCCGTAGAGTCAATTATTAATTCTTTTATAACTGGTATTTTTGACCCCTTTCTTTCTTGCGAATCCCTAAGTCATTATTTTTGAATAAGTAGAATGGGCAAATTGTCATGTTAGGATGTTATCTAACGTCATCGTTCACGTAAAAAGAAACATTCATTCACGTGGGGCAAAAATTGTGATAGAGCAATTTCTTTTTTTTTTTTTTTTTGGTTGAATTGTAAAATTGGATTTCCGCTCTCTAGTGTCCTGAAAAATAGGTTGTGAGTGGTTCTGTTGATATATTTTACGAGCAAATGACGGAAACTTGGAAACTTGCACAATGGTATAACCATTTTCTGCTTTAAACAAGGCACCTTAGAATTTTCAGGAGCTTTACCTCAAAATCATGTTTTTTGGACAGCCTGCAGGCTTCTAACCGCCAAAACATTCGATTGCTTATGTATCTGTGAGTACCCAAAAAACCAATAAACACGTGTTTTTTTTATCAAAAAAGGCTAATGAACATTCCGGTATGCTTCGGTCTCAAAAATTCGTTTTTAAGTTTGTGGACTTAGGATATTCATTAAATTGAACACTATTAAAAAAGTAGGAATTAAACAGATCTTTGGCATCGTTTCATTTTTAAGTCGAGGGAAAATATTTCCTTTTGAGCTTCAGGCATTTTAATGAATGCCTTTGAAAAGGAGAATTGAAATTCAAACATAATTCATACGGCCATTTTGATGGCACATTATGAATATGCTACGTTAAAAGTAATTGTATATCTTCCTCCCGATCCTTTGATCGTTACCTTATTGGAATTGAGCCGTGTAAATTCTTGAGCAGAGAGCGAGGCGGTATTCTCATGTAACTGAAAGGTTGCGTTTAAATGTTGCAGAATTTCTTACAACTGTTACTTCCTAAAGTTACCGCAAGAACATGAATAATTGTCAATACTTCATATTGATGAACCTTGCTTAAGAGTTAGTTAATTTATTTAGAGACGTTCAGCGACTCAGGCTATTAATGTCTTTACAAAGAATATGAAAGATGAGTGCATACATACAAACATGTAGTCGTGTACACTATGCGTGTGTGATGTAAACCTCTGAAATGAAATCTTAGTATCTCAATTGCATTATTTAAATTTTGGCATAGCATAGCCAATACATCCATTGCATTTAGAAAATGGAAAAAATAAATGATGAAAACAAAAATCAAATAGAAAAAATAACGGAAATTTTTTTAAAAAAAATAAATCGGCTGCTTGGAGAGTCGAGAGTCAATTTGACCGAATCAATTAATCTATACGATATTGCAACACGATCGGGCAAGTCAGAAGCGGCATCTTCAGACGGTCGCACACAGAAGCTTCCAAACAAAGCTCGCTGAAAAGGTAAGTTTTCTAAAAATTAGCCTTTTAAGTTTTCTCTCGTCAATTTCAATTTTTTTTAAAAGGGTATAACAGAAGTAACCGTTTTTCACACGACGGGAAGTAAATCAAATGGAGGTGGCTAATTTGATTGAAACACTTCATTTTTAAGAGTACGACGATACCTTTCCGTCCAAAACTTGGTTGATTGTTACCTGTGATTAGAAAAACATTTGTGAAAGTTTCAGTCAGAAATGCCTATAGGTGCCCCAGTAAAATGCCAAATTGCGAGTGCAAATTTCGCGATATTGAAAAGCAGTTACGTTCTTTCATCTGAGAAACGACCCTCTTTCAGTAACCTCACTATTTCAGAAGACGACCACTATACACTCAGCAGACCCTTCCTTGTCGGTAGTAGCGCACCAATTGGGAAAATAATTGAGTAATTAGGGTTGATAAGATAATCTAAAATGGTGGCCGAGAGTTAATTGTTCGTGCCACGGTAAGGAAGGTACCGCAACACTAACAGAGCCCGTGGGGACCTCTAAGAATGATAGGGATTTCATATCACTTACCTAGAACAAAAAGTGATTTTGCGCATTGCAGTTGTGATAATCACTTTTTCCCCTCATTCCCGAGTAATTATTACAAGGCGGTTTACAACCTTTTTATTTGAAGCTCTGCAAAATTACGTAAAGAAATCAACGTTATGGCACGGAGGCACTCCGTGACTCCTGTTTTTCTCACACCGCTGCCTTTCAGCACTAAAATAAACCTGAATTAACCAGAGTTTTTTTGTTGGAATGATTCTAGAACAACGTGGGATTTAGTGTCCGTCGCATATGCATATTACCGAGAACCGACTTATGAACCTTCAGGCGTTGCTAAATTTCCTTTGACAAACTTACGAATTTTCTGGAAACCTTATGAGTATTTCTCTCCCAATTTTTCAGATAATTTTGTTCGCAATTTCGCCTAAAGTTCCGGAAAATTTCATGGAAAAATATTCATAACTTTCCTCAGAAATAAACGTTTTAACAAAGAAAGTTTGGTAACTATCGAATGTTCGTACGGCGTTTTTCCTTAGCATCGGGTCCACTCAACTTGAGGCTCAGAGTGGCGCCAAGATTTAGGTTAAATAGGGGGCGAGAGACTCTCTTCTAATGAGCGGCGCTATTGATATCCCGTAGGCATTAAGCACGACACTCACCACTAACGAGAGTCTAGGGGTTTGATCGAAACCTCTCCACTCCACGGCGACCACCATCGATATCCGGAAGGCATCAACCGAAAGTCGCTGGGTGAAACTGCCGTGCTAAGGAAGAACGCCGTATGAACATTCGAGAATTGCCAAATTGCCTCTCAGAAAATAGTTATTTTTGAAGAAAGTTATGAATATCTCTCCTTGAAATTTTCAGGAAATTTAGGTGAAATTGAGAACAAAATTATCGAAAAAATTGGAGGAAAAATCTCCACAAATTTCCCCAAAAATTGGTGATTTATCGAAGAAAATTTGGCAACGCCTGAAGGTTCATACGGTGTTTTTCCTGAGCACGGCAGTAAAGCGTGCAGATCCCTCCTATGAAAGTAGTCAAATAATAAGGACTAACAGATGACAAGGCAAACATTAAAATTTTTTACTTTTAAATCATTTGTACGAAACCGGCAGAGACGCTTTTGGGAGAAGAGTACACGAGGTGACGTGTAAAGTTCATTTTTAGGTATATCATATCGGATCAAAAGAGTAGAGGGGATTTTTTGGCGAAACAGGACCCTCTTGATTTCTCCTGAAATTCACTCCCAAGTTCATAGTGAGGAGCAAGTTAGGCAGGAAACCAGACTAAGGAGGGACGGCTAGTGCTCCGTTGGACGGATTCCTGTTGAAGGAGAAAACAATCTGAAGATTTCCAAAAAATACGGATCCTGTCTCGGTCCACGCACTAAACTATTTCGCAGGATTTTCTTATTTTTTATTCTAGTTTATGTATTCAAGGTAAGATTCGCCAAAATGTCTCATGACTCCTCCATATGTGATACTTTTCACGTATTCTTGTTATACTTAGAGAGTTGCTCAAGTTATTAACTGACGCCCAGAAAGAGGACACTCATTTGAGACAAAGCTAAAGGCTAGTGGGTTATTTTCTTGTAATCGTTTCGAAGACAAAAACCATGAGGAAAAGGATGTTTGATGATTTTTCTACCTTGTGGGCAGACGACATCGTATTGTTCCAATGCAAGACGTCAGCTCATCCCGGAGGTAGACACAGACTGGAAATATAAACTTCGCGTTAAGTGTCCTGGGGATACTTCTTTCCTATCCCTTCTATAATTCCTCGCGTCGGCCGTTCGTCGTGGCATCTGGAGTCCCTTTGAGAAGCTCAAAAAATATCCCCGGAGGCAGCGAGGTGAGTTAACAGCCCACATTTCCAACGCACGAGAATCAATTCCAAGAAATACACTGCCCCGACGCATAATACGTTTCCGTGGGAGCCAACACGCCCGTTCGATATCATATTTTCCGAGAGTTTTATTTATCCCCCGGCCGAGCGATGTTTCATTCAGGTTTACCTGTTCGCTTAAACGGAGCCCCTTCAAAACCTGGGACGTGACCCGCGATGCACGGAGGACGTGTTCGGAATCGAACGCAGCGATTGGAAACTTTTACTTATCTCGCGATGCGACGCGACGCGCGGCACAGATTTCAGACACTCCTCTCCCGGAGGGTAATCCCTAGGGACACGGCGCTGGGCGGACTGGAGAGGCTCACGCATTTGGTTTGTCGACGCAATTTAGTTTCTCGGTTATTTAGTTTCAATAAAATTGCCCTCCATTTTTGCGGGACACCACATTCACCACATACCTATACTCCGGAGTTCGAATAGTTGCGCGCTTGTTTTCCTCATTCAACGATGCGAGCATAATACTTTCATTCATAAACGTCAGTAATTTGAGACAGAGGAAAAACCAAGATTTGCCTTCATTTACGCATGATACCACTTACCTACTCCGGAGTTCGACTAGTTGCGCGCTTGCTTTCCTCATTCAACGATGCAAGCGTAATACTCTCATTCATAAACGTCAGTAATTTGAGACAGAAAAAAAACCAAGATTCGCCTTCATTTAGGCGTAATACCACATACGTACTCCGGAGTTCGAATAGTTGCGCGCTTGCTTTCCTCATTCAACGATGCGAGCATACTAATTTTTTCATAAAACGTCTGTAATTTGAGACAGAGGAAAAACCAAGATTTGCCTTCATTTACACGTGATACCACACACCTTCTCCCGAGTTCCGAAAATGTGAGCGTTGCTTTGCATCTCCGTGCGGTAGTTACTACAATGCTACACGTAAAATTCAAATTGAATAATTAATCAAGGCAATTACCGAAATAAGACCGTGATAAATTGAGATAAGCAACACAATTACACTCTAACGAATGAAATAACGTATTCCTATGTTTAAAATGAAACCAAAAATTTTCTCAAGAGAAACGTTTGGTGATAATTAATTATTTACTCTCCTTCGGGGGAGCTCAGTAGCTTTTCTTGTATCGTCTAACGCTACGGCCCAGGAATTCCAACGACGAATGTAGTCGACCAAGGCAGACAAAACCATTAGCTTACACATAATTTCCACTGTGGCCGAGTGGTTTTTCCTTAGTAGTCAGTATGCGGTTAAATAGGAGGAAAGCGTGAGAGGAAAAGGCCTCTGGAGAATGCAGAATCACGCCAAGAATGTAAGCGAAGGAACATAAATCAGAAGTATGTCACACATGCGGGAGAGTAATGGCCACCAATGGAAGCCGTAACACAACCTAAGAGAGAAATTCAGACTTTTCATTACTTCAAGAACTTCAAACTTTCTCACCCTTTTTTTCTAAAAACTGCCACTCCGCCCTTCTTTTTGCGTGCGCATCTCACAGTTGCCACATTATTGCAAGCCTCGCTGTCTGTTCGGTTATTAGTGTATCCTATGCACAATTTTCAGCATTACCCACCATGGATAGCATCAAACCGAGTTTACGGGTCACGTATTCGGTTCAAGCAACCGTGCTTAAATGAGCCGAAGAGCCGTATCACTAACAGAATATACGGTGTGATAAACCAAATACCACTGGTAATAAGAAACTCCGCACGTCCCTTCCATAAGACCGTCATTTTTTCGTATGTGGTGAAGCGCTTAAAACTTACATTATTACTTAGAAAAATTCATAGAATATCCTTTTTCGTTGGATGTATTTGGGGGGGGGGGACTTTTTAAACATGACTTAACATTACCTCCATGGTCGCTGACCCCATGCCAATTTCCTAATTTCTGACTTATTTTATTACTTTAATATAATTGTTATGTTCAGTGAGCAGTTGAGCACACACAAATTTGAAAAGTTTTGAGTTCTTCATTTCATGATACACCACTCCTCTATACAAGCTTTTTATGAAATAATTCCAAACTTTTTCTGGACATTCTCTCTTTAATTAATACGTTTTGGGAAGAGAGCTTCTCGAAGTGAGTATATAATGAAGTAATTTGGAAAATTTTAGGGCACCTTCGTTCTTAAGGCACTTCGTATCCATTATTCATCGATGAATTTTTTTATCAAATTTTCTGAAGACCGTAAACTCACCGAGCTGACATTGTCCCTCTGGCTATGTATTCTAGATACCTTCATGATAAATATCTTTTTTCTATTTCTTCTGCATTAATTATCTAATTTTTGTTTTTTTTACTACTAAATAGTTTTTTTGGGGGGTTTTTTCTTGTTTTTTTTTTGCTCTAGAGACATCATTTACAGCTTTTACTAGTATCGTCATTTTGCACACACTGTTGTCGATCCTTGAAACACGGTATCTTTAAATGATAACGACTGGCAACACGATTGGATGCCGCTGTATAGGCGCGCGGAAGAGACTGCAAAATTATTCGCCGCCGATGGTAGTTGCCCCGAGTTGGCGCTGTTTTATTACTTTTCTTGCGGCGGGCGCGCAAACGGTGACCAAAGTTCGGAAGCCGACCGGAATATTCAATCAAGGAAGTCGGGCTCCGGGGAAAAGCTCCGGCGGAATTGATCATTACCACCCCCATTAAGCCGCTAATGGTTGGCGGAAAATTCGGACGAGGACCAGAGGTGTCGCTAACCAGGCTCGCACAATAGATTCATTCGACTATATTCGAATATCCGACGACGCTATTCTATCGTCCATTGCATAAACGGAGGTACGCCTTTTCCGCACAAACCCCTCTGTTTTTGTCACTGCCCCACGGAAATCGTAATTGACATTTCCGCGCACATTAAATCTTCATCAGTGGTGGTTTGGAAAAATATCTTCTCTCTCAAGATCACAATATGCATATTGTTCAAAATCAGATAAGAACCCTCATTTACTGGCCATCAAGTTTTGGCTCAACCTTCTTTGGCCTGTCCTACTTTATTTTAGCTTTTAGAACTTTACAAGTTGTCGCTCCGAAAGATATTCAATGTAACACATGAAAGGACATTGCAAAAAAATACATTAATCTGAGCGGTGTTGCCAAATTGTCCGAATAATTAAAATTTGCGGAAATATTTTGTGCGAAAATGTCAATCTAAGATTTTGTGTGGAATTTTCAAAATCGGAAATTTTGTGCGGTAATGTCAACCTCCTGCAATAACGTCGTGGCCTGATTTCATATGTTTACTTATTCCTCATTTTTCCATTCAGTCAAATTTTCAAGTGCATAATCACCTTGAGTTCTTCATGTTCCCCACCTTTATCCATCCTTATTTCAGTTTGAGGTCTTAACGGTATGACGCCGTTATTATATACAACTATAGAAGATGAATATTTCCTCATTTTCTGCCAATTGAACGATTTGCTGGAAAAATTGCAACGCCCTTGATTTTCACGGAAGAATAGCGCAACAACACTGGAATCGACAAGATGACTGTTCCTTCGGCAATGAGGGAAAATAATGGCATTAGCTAGTCATCATTCGGTTGGGTAAAACGATGGACGCCATATTTTGTGTCAGAACGACATGCGATGTATCGCCTCGATTAGTCTCATGTTATCGGCTACTTCTCATTTTCATTGAATTTTGAGATTGCGTTTCTATTGTCACGTGACTGAAGAATTCACTTACCAAAAACACACGCACAAATTAATCACAAATTAATTCAACGGAATAAAGGCAGGGCTTCTTTAAAGGGAAAAATGTCGCACTTGGGTGCAGTTTCGATATCAGTATCGAATGCGATAGTTCTCCTCTGAAAAAACCCTGCCTTTAATCGTTGAATTCCTTTATCAAATTTGGTAATTGAATTCTTAGGTCTCGTGACAACAGAAATGCGATCTCGAAATACGATAGAAATTATAAATAGCTAAAAATGGATCTAATCGGTGCGATGTATCGCATGACATTCTGACACAAAATATGGCGGCCATCGAATGACCTTAAGAAAAAATTATCAACATACCCCTCATCTTCCCGGACACTTTTCTGGATTGGAAACTTTACCCATGACTGGCCGAGCCTATTTCCACATCCTATTCCAGCGGACAAAGAACCCATGCGACGATTCGAAGGCTTAATGCATTTCATGTAATGGATGTGGATGTCCGACTTAATAATTATCCCTATGAAAACTTTCGCGAGAAACCCGACGTCATCATCACTTCTGTCTGAGAGCAGCCCCCGTCCTCTGGAAAAAATCTCTTAACATTCAGACTTTAATGGCGCAGCATTACTTGATTTTAGCTTCTTCATATTCAGTGAAGTTCGCAATGCAAAATTAGTGCTGAATAAATTAGCAGGGTTGCCATGACCGTCAGCTAGAAACTACCTCCTTGACTTTTGGAGATCCCTTCGATAGTGCCAACCTTGCTAGTGTGTTCAGCCCCATCTCAGCACGAGGAGTTAGCCTGTAGATGGAAGTATGAAAACGGCTTTCCCTGCGGGATACACTGAGAAAAAAAACACATCGGATTTAGAGTCCAGATTCTTGAAAACATTGACAAGAAAAAATACTCTTGATTCAATCGGATTTTTGGTCGAATCAAAACGAAATCCGCTTAAATTAAAAGGCTTGGTTCTTGATTTAAGCTAGATTCTGATTGAATCAAGAGTACTTTTTCTTGTCGATGTTTTTAAGAGTCTGGACTCTTGGTCCAATGTGTTTTTTTCCAGTGTAGGAATGTTTTTTCATCGCGCGACGAAAACTGTTAACGATTTTTTCGGAAGTTGGGGATTGATTTTGAGTAAACCAGAGCACCATCGTGTATCTCGCGAGATGTCAATGGGAGTGAATCTAGGTTTGGTTCAGTAACTCGCAAATCCTGCATTCCCGCGGCAACTCCATTGACTGTGCGACGGAGATGCAGAGCAGAGTTGTGGCCGGCCGTCTTGCCGCCAGTGGAGCGGAACGCACCGCGAAAGTTGTGCTTTTGTTGGTCGCTCGGTCCGGCCCCCGACGGAGGAGGGGGGATGGGGAGGGTCAACGGAAAAGTTCCCCCGCCTGGAACTAATGAGACGATTCACTCGAAACGATTACCCGCTTTGCAAGGAAAACATCTCGGGTTTCGTTTGCATCCCCGAGTCGTGTCATTTCGGCTCCGCTGGTCTGTCATCATTTCGTCAAGACGCGATCCTCCAGGCGGAATCTCCATGCGTTGGCGTCTGCTCGAATCAGCGCTCACTGTCAAAGGCAGTCGTATTCGATGGGCCGCTGGATAGGGCTAGAGGTTAAGCATCACGATACAAGTTTCTCCCCTTCAGTTTCACGTACAGCGGAGTGGGCATTTTGAGAATTTCCAAATTTAATTTTCAAGGGTTTGTTGCAAACTTCAGATACAGTTGGTAGTGTAACCATGGAGAGGATAGTCCAGGGGATCAGGGCACTCCCCTCCCCCTCCACGATCGGAAACTTAAAATTGTTCTAAAAATTCTCGTCAATAAGAACAATTAACAACATCACTTGTAGTGATATTGATTAGTAAGCTACATGAGCTTAGCTTTTGTTTGCCGTACAAACCTGTGGGGTTTCAAAAGAAAGTCGTCATATCTGCAAGTAGGGGTTGCAACAATTTTATCAAAATGACAAGTATTTTTTAATTCCTCATTTCTCCCTAATTTTGATGTTTAAGGTTCTATATGTTTCAACTGTCACATCCTGGGCTCTCTCGGATATATTTATGAAGACCTCAGAGCCGGATTTTCCTACTTGCCGCCCATGGGCCGCCTGTATTTTGCCGCCCCCTTCTCATTCGTTTTGAAACATCAATAAAAACTATCAAGTGAAAGTGCCAGCGGGGGAGGGGTGCATAAGACGCGTTTACACGTGTTAAACACATTTTTTGGGAAAGCCCTGTCAACACTACTAGCAAAAGGTCACGGAACTTTGCGCGAAAGTCAAGTTTCGTAAACCTATATTTTTAATGGACAAGGCCTTCCATTCATAAGAAATGAACGAACAAATTATGAAAGAACAAACACAAAATTTGGTTTAATGATTTTAACGTGCGCCGACCGCACCATGTTTGGCGCAATGCGTGAAGTATTCATGCATTCTTGTAGGCGCTATCCGTTTCACGCTGACCACAATGACTGCACTGTGTTTGATGCAATGCGTGAAGTTTTCGTGCAGTCTTGTAGGCGCTAATATGTGTTACATGCCGATTGCCGCGCCGAGGGCTTCTCCTTTTCATCTCAAGTCCTCGTCATCATTTCTTCCTAAGTCGCGCCGTTCCAGGCCAAATTGTGTGTTTGGTTTCTCTCTTAACTCGACTAATTAAAGGTGCTGTCTCTTGTATCACTGAGAGACGACAAAATTAGAAATTACTATACTCTCAGGAAATGAGAGATTTTGTAGCCTTTTCTCGTTTGTAATTTTTTCCTTCTAAATCCGATTCTTTTTATACCTACACTGGAAAAAAAACACATTGGATCTAGAGTCCAGACTCTTAAAAACGTCGACAAGGAAAAATACTCTTGATTCAATCAGATTTAAGCTTAATAAATCAAGGACCAAGCCTCTTAATTTGAGCGGATTTCCTTTTGATTTAAGCTTAAATCTGATCGAATCAAGAGTCCTTTTTCTTGTCAATGTTTTCAACAGTCTGGACTCTAGATCCAATGTGTTTTTTTTTCACAGTACATTTAAAAAAATTGCAAAATTTGCCGCCCCCTAGATTTGCCGCCATGGGCCCCGGCCCATGTGGCCACCCCCTTAATCCGGCCCTCGAAGACCTACACACTTAATTTTAATCAACACCATTTTTAATTAAATTTCTATCTCTACGAAAATTTCAATTAAAACACTTTGTCTCTTCGTAAAAAGTCAACATTTAACGAACGAAGTGCAACGCTACTATACATCTTTAATTTCGCGTCCCTCCGGGAGCAATTTCACCATTTCCCCGTGCACTTTTCCCTCTCTTTTTTTTCAGCGGTGACTCAGGAAATAGATGCAGGGTGAGGCAGTGATCCCAGAGGGAGGCTCAGGTAGGTGTTTAAAAACGGTACTTCTGCGAGCCAACACTTCTCGACGCCCATCGTTGCAAAATCGCCACGTTGTAAAATGTAGCTTGCGATTAAAATAAACAAGGTTGTTTACAAAGCGACAACGTCATCATCGCCTTAAATGACGCGTGATCTCCTGAAATGTAGGCCATAAATTTATGCTAAAACGTAGCAATCCACCGGCGGCGCAGAGCATCGGGGACCCCGTGAATTTATTGCACCAGCGCGTCGGG
This sequence comes from Bemisia tabaci, assembly GCF_001854935.1. Taxonomy (NCBI): domain Eukaryota; kingdom Metazoa; phylum Arthropoda; class Insecta; order Hemiptera; family Aleyrodidae; genus Bemisia; species Bemisia tabaci. The sequence continues at coordinate 1,045,765 of NW_017547443.1, read as the reverse complement.
GCGCCTCCCCACGTTGAGAGTGCCACCCTGTACTGCCGTGCTAAGGAAAAACGCCGTATGAACCTCCAGGCGTTGCCAAATTTCCTTTGATAAAACACGGATTTCTAAGTAAACTTATGAATATTTTCCTCCCAATTTTTCAGATAATTTTGCTCGCAATTTCACCAAAAGTTCCTGAAAATCTCAAGGGAAAATATTCATAAGTTTCCTCAAAAATGAACATTTTATCGAAGGAAAATTGGCAACCCTTGCATGTGACCACACATTTCCTCTTTCTTTAAAGGATTCAGCTTTTACATCAAATATTTTTGAATTTTCGTTGAATTACGGGTGGAATTCAGAAATAAATTTAAAGGAAGATTTGCTACCGTTCTTGAATGCGTGATTAAAGTATCAAATAAAACTGTGCAGTGATTGGACTGCACAGTTTGACTCTCCCCCCTGCATTACCTCGAAATGACTTCATTGAATGATTGAAGTATTCTCTCCCTCTTTATTAGAGTCTTTAACATTTAACATTCACTGAGCTCAGAAATACGAGAACAATCAGTAATCGCACATGGTCTGCACCGATAAAAATATGTGTACCTTTGTGTTACTTTTGATCAATATAGGAAGAGAAACACCAACCAACACAGAATTTGTGTTGATTTTGGTACAAATTGCAGTGAATGTAGCGCAGAAAACAATGAAGAGACTGGGAATATGCATTTCTCCGATTGTGAGGCTGGTATTCATCACTCGCGTTTTATTAAATTTCTTCAAGGAAACTAGCTAGCATTTTCTCTTGAAATAAAGATGTTGCATGTGTGAGGAATTTGCGATTTGACCATCGATTTGCTCCCTACCTTTGCATGGAGAGTTTGTTTTGATGTAGAGGTGGTCTCTCAGGATAGCGTGGGATATCCCCTCCATTTTGGCCTCAACTTAAAAGCTTTTTTTGAGCTTGGGAGTTGATTTCAGAGAAAAACAGTGGCACCATTGTGTTTTTCGCGAACTTTTACATAATAATCGAAGGTCAAATCGCAAATTTCTCACACATGCAACATCTCCATTGCCAACCGAAGGCTAGGGGTATTTTGTGTTTTACTCCACGTAATAACCAAACTATTGTGTTGATATTTCTCGAATTGGGGGTTTTTACTGGTTTACAAGCATTGGGTCACGGGCCTTGCAAGTCCCGTGACTTTCATTTTATTTTGTCCCTTACACTTTTCCTCCGGCCATTAGTGACGGCTTGATTTGTTCACTCGTCAACTTGCTCTTCAGTTTTCAGCTTTATCAGCCATTCATCTAATGACCAGACTTGCATCTGATAGCTACGTTGATAGTAGCCAGCCAATCACGCGTAGACTTATTGTCTCATCATCCGTGACGTCATCAAGTCTATATATGCGTGAACTGCATCTTTCTCGAGGTCCTTCTATCATGACCCGTGTCCGGCACGTATGCCATTCTCACCCCTCTGGCATTTCTCGTGGGACTTCATTTCGTAAAATCTTGTGCCTCAAAATTATTTTCAGTGTGAATCTCTCTTTCGGTCTTCCATTCAGTTTTAGTTCTCTCGCTTTCCCACATGAACAACTATTTCACTCCTTTTAGTGCCAACAAGCGATATCCTTGACAATGCAATGACGTACTGCTGACCACGTGAGAAAAGTGTTTTCTCGAGTTGCCTTCTTCATCCCACTATCCATCGTTTTGTTAAAAAAATGAGATCGTAAAAAATTGAAGCCTAGAGAAATAAAAATGACCAAACGACGATTCTATCGGAGCAAGTTAGTGACGAAGGGGGATGGAGTGACGGAGAACCTTTTGAATATAATTTCGTGAATTTTTACGGGAAATTTATCTTCCCTCTCATTCGGATGCTCTGTGATAGTTAAGCTGACAGCGTTGTTTTAAAACGTGTTTCTATTTCTACATAACCAAATGGGGGAAGATGACAAGCCAATATGTTTTGCCTCCACTATCTGTCATTCTCCACTGAGATACGTGCATTCTGGCGTATTTGTATCATATTTTTATACATATTTTTCAATATCTGTCCAATTTTAAAGAAGAAAAATAAGGGGGAAAAGCAGCCAGGATAGCATAGTGTCCCAGTGTCCCACTCGTACAATAACTTCCATTTAGGAAACGAAATCCATTTCTTGACGACTATTTGAACTTTTTATCTTGCATGCATGATAATATTAAAGAATGGGGAAAATATATGTACATAGGGTGTCCCAAAAGTACTGCCCCTTTTTCCGCAGAGGGCGAAAGAATGCAGATATCAAAATGCGGTTTGTGTGAGGTTATAGTCCTAGTAATTATCTATAAAACAAGACCAAGTTGAGCTCTGTAGCTTAAAATTTGACCGAGATACAGCATTTTGAAAATGACGTGTCAAGGTGCCGCCTACGAGATTTTCAACATTTTTTACGGACGAACCCTAGGACGAACAGACACGACGCATCTGCAGGTGGTCCTTTAAGATCCGGTGCAATGAACTTTTTGAGATGTCAAGCAACACCTGAAACTTACGCAAGGATAAATGACGGTCTCCTCGAACAACAGCAGCAACGGTACCGATTAATTCGTCTGTGGTGGAGGTAGACGGTCGGCTCGGTTTCGCGGGACTTTCCGCCGATTCGCGGCCGCCAGAAAAAGATTTAAACCAACGACCAATGCTACTTCTGTCCAAACAGTCGTCTTTATACACGCCTTTCATTTCATTAAAAGTGTTTTTTACTGACAAACCTCGACGAAAACAATAACGAATAACGTGGTGTTGTTCTTTTCTTAATTCGGTACTCATCGCGAAAGAAACTTCCAAAACGACAGAGGGATGAACTCAGATTGACGTGCCGGGAAAGCTTGACCAACTTGGATGGCACTAGCGGACACTTTCAATTCTGTCGTTGGTCTGCATAGGGGCGCTTACACGTTGCCAAATGCCGCCTAAAACACAGTGTTGCCATATGTTTCTGGCCGCTTCTTCTTCTTTTTAAAACCGTTTCATCCTTAAACTTGGTTTTTTCTTTCGTAAAAAATGTTGAAAATCCTGTAGGCGGCACCTTGACACGTCATTTTCAAAATGCTGTATCTCGGTCAAATTTTAAGCTACAGAGCTCAACTTGGTCTTATTTTATAGGTAATTACTAGGACTATAACCCCACACAAACTGCATTTTGATATCTGCATTCTTTTGCCCTCTGCGGAAAAAGGGGCAGTACTTTTGGGACACCCTATGTATATCCAGTTGCTCGACTTTAACGTTCTATGCGGTTGAGCATAAGCCTCCGTTGTCATACTCCGCGTTCGTATACTAACAGCTTGAAATTTAGGTTTTCCGACTGATATCTTTTGGGAATCTCATCTCCTGGGAGAAGACGTATGGGACGTCCAGCAAAATCGTGGATAGGTGGCATTCAAGATGAAATCACAAGTTGCCATTTACCAGATGACCTCTGGATCGATAGGCAAGGATGGCGATTAGGTGTCGCAGAGCGCCCGGGCGCGCTGTAAAGCGACTCGAATGTATGTATGTATCTTTTGGGAACTGTTGGTTGATACTTGCTTCGAGGTGTATCTGAAGTAAGAGTTGAAACTATAATTAGTAATTCAAAAAAGAAAAAGAAAAAAAAATGTTCATAAATTTCAATTGTCGATTCCCCTCAAGAGTGAGGATTTTGTATTGGATGATTTGGATGTACAGTCCCACTAACGAACTCTTCCCTTGAGCGCCGAGTTGTGGGCCACGCGATGATAAAGATTGCAAGTTGCACTTGCTGTGGTCAACAGCATATGTCGGAAACTTGTGAAGCAGTATACTGGGAGACAAGCTTTATGAGGTGCCGACAACTTCCTACTCCGTGCCGAATCTTGGAAGGCGGACCCGGCAGCGTTTAAAAACTTGTGTCCAGACGAAACTTTGCTATCTGACCAAGTTAGCGCAACTTTTAATCGTGAACTTGCAACTCGTAAACTTGTAACTTACACCGTGAAAGTGACCCGGGCAGATTTGCCAAACGGAGCAACGGAAATCATTTCAAATGAGTGGCTAGTATCAGAATGGCAATCTTATTTGAAACCTTAGAACGTTTTAAGCTGTAACTTCTCTTGAGAAAAAAAGAAAATCAAGTCAAGGTTGCGAAATATCTTGGTTCTTTACTAATGGGCCACTGAACAGGGTAGAAAATTGAGCACTTTAGTACATTTCCATTGCATTTCGGTACTTGAAACACGCAAACTCCAGATATACATACGTTCCAAAAGGCTTTATTAAAATCTACTTATTACAACTAAAAGATGAAAAATTGTACAGGTCTAATACAGTTTTTGGTCCAGTTTCGATTTTATACTATAATTTTACGCTCGTTTGTATCTAAGGATTTTTCGAGTAATTTTTAGTACGTTTCTTTTTAAACATCATTTGGTAGTAACAGAACTTGTTTCTACGCCTCTAGCGCGGTAATTTAACTACTTCCTCAGCTATGGTTTTGATAATCTCGAGTCCATCTTGCCCGGTTGGGACGATCTCAGAAGGGGGGAGGATGAACCCATTATCCCCAGTATCCCTGAGCTCCACGCAGTACACGTATGGGATCCTCTGCTGAAAAGCCCAATCGTCCGACACTCCTAGAGAATAATGAGAATAGAACGAAATTTACATCAAAATATTTCTGGTTATTAAATGAACCGTAAAAACAGCAACAAAAAATGTTTAATTCAATCGGAAAGTGTACTTTAGTATTTTCGAAGTCAAATTACTAAACATAAAATATGATTTCCAGAGTCGACGCTCACCATCCATCGCGCGGTTCCACGAGTTGTTTTCAAATTCATAACAAAAGAAGAAATTGAATTGATTGGTGTTGTGAAGAATTGACAGACCCTCTTTCTTTCAATTAATTCTCCTTTCGACGCCCATAAAAGTCTGCAAACTTTCCGAAAGCACAATCTTTGGAGTCTGCGGATTTAAATTATCCATAGTTTAATGGGTTTTATGCAATGCTTACCTCCAGAATGAGGACAGATCGACTTTCAAATCATCAGTAAACGACTTAATCATTAATTGTTCCTCCTTTTATGTCGTCTATTTCAAATGTTCAATGATATGTATGGGCATTTTAAACAGTTGTTTCAAAATATATATAGTTTTATAGGGTTTTTTTCGACGGTTATAGCTGAGGTTGTTCTAAATAAACACGCCCGCCTTCCGCGGCATCCGCGGCCAAGCGTTTCGCGGGCCCCGAAGCTGCTCAACAATTCCATTATAATCATTTTTTTGGGGTCCAAAATTTGTCGTTAAAGCTCATTACCTTTTTTTCAATATTTAACTAAATATAAAAAGGGCGGGCATCATGAGTAGAGCTGAGCATATTCTACCCAAATACATATCGACGGTGCAAGTCGGCAATCACATAACTCGTTTGCGGTGTCTGAAAATCTCCGCAACTATGTTATTTTTTTGAAGGAGAACAAATGGACATGATTCCTTGAAGTTTTTGCAAAATTTTCCTCGCACATAGAAGAAAAATCACGGAAGTTTTAAAGAATTACCGTTGAGTAGTTTTTCGTTTAAAAAATCAAGTATGACAGGAAGTCTGCGACGTCGCAAACCGAGTTATGTGATTGCCGACTTTCACCGTCGATATGTAGAACTCTCTTTGCTCGACCATTTTTTCTAGAGCCGGGGATTTTATTCTCATGTAAATCACTACCTTTCCTGGCGAGGATCTCAAAGTAATTGTTTTCCTGAAAAATTTGATGCTCTGCTGTTCTACATTTTCCCCCAACAATCTCGCTAATTCAGTTTAAAATTTGTGTTTCGCTAATTTTTTTAGATATAGGACTGAATTTTAGGACCGCTGATTAAATTAATTCTTCCATTTTAAGATCGTTTCCTGTAAGTTTCCCAAAGTAGTTCAAGACTATATCTTTATTGTCAGTAATCAATTTTTCAAAAACCTTTTTTTCCGTCTCATGAGGTGGTATTAGTGATGGGGTTCAGGCTCATTATTAAAGTCCTTATTTTTAACAATGGACATGCTCTTTAATCGTCGGTCAATTCCTCCGGTGAAAAGTTCAGAGGGGGAAAGCTCCCATTTTGGCAACGTATGTGCCGACAGTACATACATGGTATTTGACGAGCGACTAGCTGAGAACGTTTCCCGGGATACTTTGGTGGTAAAACACACACAAATACACGGGTAAACTCTGTACATTTATAATTTGACGTACGACGGAGAGCTTTTCCTGGAACTTTCCTGTATAAGCATTCCCGTTCCTGCTTCCAGCTCTTCACATTCCCGAGAACTTCGGGTTCAAATGTACTCTCCTAGGAAACTCTGTGTTTTATACACGTGCACATACCATTTAAAATATGGCGAGCGAAGGTTCATGCAACGTTCCTTGGAACGGCCCACTGGACTAAACAAGGCTAGAATTGCGGATATGTTTTCTCATCTTAATTTCTGGCAAAAATTGATGGACGTGTTCAAAAATACCAAAATAAACTGATAAATAAGAAATTACATTTTGCATTGATCGTTAACATAAAGTTCCGTGCTGGCAACAGAATCAACATCTACTCATGTCAAATCGGTCATAAAAGCAAATATATCGTCCGTCGACTTACGAATGTTATATTCCACAAACACGCCCCTCTTACGCTAATTGACAAAATTTCAAAAATTCTGATAACAAACATTGAACACGCTAGGGAAAGCAATTCATTAGAATGAGCATTGAAATTAGTTTGGCCAATTATGATACAAAGAGACTCTGGTTTTTGGGCATCGAGGAGAATTGAAGAATAAAGGAAATGCTTAATGTGACGTTTCAAAATGTCCACCGCCGATTTAATTTGTTACAGAGAAATTTTTGGCTGAATCTGTTCGAACATTTCACTGAATTTTATCGATAGCACAAAGAAAAATTCTGTGAAAATTTTGGACAGCTTCGTTAAACAATTTCTTTTAAAAATAAAATGGCGGCGGAAATTTCGAAAGTCGCATGGCGTTTGTGATACTCTGGCCGGAAGGTGACGATTTGATCCTTCATTTGGTGACTTTGGAAATTTTTGATATTTTCAACGTAATTGCAAGAAATTTATGTAAGGGAACGAACATGCGTCGTGGTACTTAATATCTTTACCCTTAACAGTGACGCTTTTCCGTTCGAGTAGCTTTTCTTGGAAACTTTAAATTCTGATCAGGTCTTGAAGCTAAGAAATTGCTTACCAGCAGCAGGGTACATCACCGCAGAGGCTTGAACCGTATAATTTGCTCCGGTGACCCTCCGAACATTTCGGGCCGCTCGTTCTCCGAGTTCATGTATCTTCTTGTAATTACGGGGCAGTTTGTTTGTATAACTGTACGAATACATGATCAATTGACTGTACGAGTGGAAGGTTACGAAGCCCTGAAATTAAAATAAACTCCATGGAATGATTTCATAAACTGGTGACTTTGAAAGTTTTGTCCTGAACTAAAATTTGATCAATTGAAAAGTCGAAAAATGCAGGTACCCTCTCTTTGTGCACACATAGGTACGTAAAAGCCACTTTCACAAAGCTCTCTGGTGCTCTGCGACACCTAGCTGTTAAAATCTCCTACTCCCAAGTACTCCGTCATTTCCTCTCAGTGGCGTGGCTTTGCGATCTATCGATATTTCCTCATTTGAAGCTGTGGTAAATAATCGATTATTAAGGTGTTCGCTGCGAACACCCTGCCTATCGATACCTTTCCATAGGTTTAAACGGTCGATCAATCGATATATCGCAAAGCACGCCACACCACTGTTTCCTCTAAAACCCCCTGTTGCCCCCTTTTACTGAGCGTCCCTTTCGTCTCCTCGCAGGAGGAAACCAATCAAGCCTACGTTATTTTTTTACAAGTATATATATTTTATTAGCGGCTCTGGTGCTTGCACTAGAGCTGCTATTCCGGACGGTCCCAGCTGGGGAGTATCAATGCAGCATGTTACATTGTAGAGACCGCGCGTTGGTTGATGGGAATCGGCGCCATTTTCGGCTATGTTCCTTGTCATGACTTTATTTTATTGCATACTGTTTTATTGTTAGTCAATGCTATGTTGTGTATTGTATTTTTGGAATCATGGTGATACAGTCAACAATTCAAAACTTGTTTGTGCTTTTATCTCGTGATGGAAAAAATGTACTTTACGTTCAAAATTTGAAAATTTGAATTTTAAAGTTTTCGCGGTTAAGGAAGCTTTAACTACTGGGTTGGAGCTTCCTAGTCATATTACTTGATATCAGCTGATAGCAAACAAAGGTTACCAGGGAAACCGTAAACGTCTAAACAACTATCGTGGCCATTGGGGCGATTATTGAAATGATATCGACTGTATGTCGCCGCTTACGACAGGACATAGCCCTATCTTAACTGTGTAATATATCGCAATTCGATATTGTTTTGATTTTTAAAAGGAGCAATTCATTCATACAGTTCCGATTAGTTTTGGCGAACGGGCCCTTAACCTACGACACTCGGCTCATGGGAATTTTTTAACTTGTCCTGGACGGACTCGTCTGTAGCGCCTCGTTCTTCGTTGTGTGTGTGATTTCGTGAAGAAGTTTCTATGGCAATTTGCTTTTATTTGTGAGCTGTTTTTTCACGGAATTTTTGAATGTTCTGTACGAATAAATTCGGTGAGTACCTCATTTATCCCTCCTTCCAGTAAAATTATTTCAACTTTTCCTTCTCCCTCATTCTGGACCCACTCATGGGCTGATTATTTATGAAATTGATCTTCGAATACCTTTTGATGAGCTAGGGAAATGGAACCATCTGCATCTCATGGACAATAAATAGTTGCCGTAATTAAGGTCATCCCGTGATTAAGGTGCCGTGATTTAAGTCATAAATTCTTCATCTAATTCTTGATTCATCTCCAAAATGTCTGCTAAAGCTTTCATGCGCTTCTCCTTTTATGCATGAATGAGCAAATTGGGTATCGAACAAGCGGACACTTTTTGAAAATTTAGATGATTCTGGACAATATCGTACAGAAGTCCACGAGCTGCAGATAGAACCATTACCTCTAGCTCATCAAAAGTTATTCGAAGATCATTCAACAACCTCTTTGACAAGTTGCAAAAACTTTTCGTTAACAATAGTGTCACACGGTACTAGGAATATTTACTATTTAACGAACCTTATATTTCCCTGACTCAGTCCTAAATTATAGAAGTATGCGTTACTTTTCCAGCAATCCAAAAAAACAATTATACAAAAAACCAATACCTACACTTTCAGATATAAAAATGCAAATTTTTTGCAGCCTCGCTAAACGACTTATCAACCAGAGATTTTTTAGGAAGCGGACCTCCAAAGAGCTTTCAAAATTAAAAGTATACAACAAGTGATAATACCATGTATTCGCCATATCAAAGCACAATACACATTTATACACCGGCTACGTAAATCTGCTAAGTTACAAAACATGAATCGACAGTTGTCGGATTGTACATCAATGACAAAATGTGTCTAGGCCCTCATTCTTGACTACAACTACTGCCCCCAGAGCCGCTCTCCGACGCCAATGCGTTGGAGCTTCCTGCTTGTTTTTCCATACATTCCAAAAATCCGTTTTATAAAAAAAAAAAAAAACTTGTGCGACGACACCGTTAAGAGTCTAACAAACATTAACATCCGCACTCGGACCGCGTGAAGCGGAAAGGAACCAAGCCGAGAGAAACCGCATCAGCTACTGTCTTTAATTGGGCAGTTTTATCTTCACATGAAAACGGTTGTGCGGATTTTTGTGTAAATTTCAGTGAATTTTCTGCATTTTCGAAAGCAAATTCCTTAAATTTTTTAGAGGAATCCGCACGAACGCTTTGTTGTAAAAATATCTGATGTAGCTTGATTCCTTCCGCTAAACGCGGTCCATTTATTCGTGCATCTGTGGCGAGGAATGATTGATCAATCGATAATCGATTGATCGATGATTGATCAATATTTCTTCATTTGGAGCTATGGGAAAGACTTTATTTTTAAGATGTTCGTTGCGAACACTCTGTCTATCGATCGTTTCCCACAGATCGTATTCGATAGTGGTTCGATGCATCGTTCGATTCAAAACACTAGAACATAAGCTTAAACAAAAATTTTAGGATTTAAGTAGGAAAAGCTGAAAATGAGAAAATTCCTAGCAATTTCACTTTTCATTACTTTTTCATACTCATAAGAATTAGAAACCTACCAGAAGACACACGTTCCTCAGATTACTCAATTGACTTTTGAGGATATGCTTACATGTTTAACCAGTCGGTATCGATACAACCTCACGTGTTTGATGTATCGAATACGGTCCATAGGTTTAGATGGCAGATCAATCGATGTATCGCAAAGCACGTCATGCCCAGTGTTCGAAACTCACAGGCGCCAACGCGCCAAATGCACCTAAAAAATCGGCCATGGCGCCCAAAAAATGAAGGCTCTGCGCCGACGTGGCCCCTCAAAATTGCCCCAGAAAAATCTGGATTTTTATAAGAAGTCACATAAAGAAAGAAAACAAATCTATTTGAATTGAAAAAGAACTCTATTTTTATACTTCACGATTTCATTCTTAGTGCTTTTGTCCTCCCCAAGTTACAGCTACTTACAAGTTCTGCTACGAAAACATCTCGCGTCTAGCTTTTCACTAAATGCGCCGTAATAAATAGGCAAAAAGTCAATTTGGCCCCTAAAAAAGCTTCAATGGCGCCTAAAAATCGGGCTTGATGCGCCACATGGCTCCTAAAACTCAAAGGTGAGTTTCGAACACTGCTCAGATAATAACTTCTCGCACCTTAATTTTAGGAAGATTCCTTTTGACGTAGTCAATGAAAACTTTGGTTTCGGGTTCGGAATCGGCGGCGGTTCCACGATAGCTTTCCTCACACGGGTCCCCGCTGGAGCCCTCCTCACCGCCGAAGCCCCATTCCATGTCGAAATTTCGATTCAAGTCAACGCCGGGGCAATCCTTTCTGTTGCCGGGCCCCGGTCTCCGATTTTTTCGCCACATTCTGTCCTTCGACCAACTGAACTCGTAGCCGTCCGGATTCAACACCGGCAGGACGAAGAAGTTGATTTTTTTCATCGCCTCCGGTAGTTTGGCCCTGCGCTTCGGTCACACTAGTTCTCGAATGATGTACAGCGCGGTGGAAGGAGCGACCCATTCTCGGGCGTGAATCCCTGCAGAATTTCAATAGGACCACTAGACAAAGTACGAATTTATGCATTCTGGTACATGTTTCTGAATAAAAGTTTCACGTAAAACACGATTCTTGCATCGACAATGGAGATGTTGCATGTGTGAGGGATTTGCGATTTGACTGTTGATTCTTATGAAAAAGTTGGCGAGACACACGATGGCGCCACTGGTTTTCTCTGAAATCATCTCCCAAGCTGAAAAAAAGCTCTCAAGTTGAGGCCAAAATGGAGGGGATATCCCACGCTATCCTAAGAGTCCACCTCTACATCAAGACAACCTCTCCGTGCAATGATAGGAGGCAAATACATTGACGGGGCTGCCACTTTCTTTGGGGACTCCAAAACTGAAAACACGGCAACCCTGCTTATGTATTTGCTCCCTATCTTTGCATGGAGAGTTTGTCTTGATGTAGAGGGGTGGACTCTCAGGATAGCGTGGGATATCCCCTCCATTTTGGCCTCAACTTGAGAGCTTTTTAAAGCTTGGGAGTTGATTTCAGAGAAAACCAGTGGGACCATCGTGTTTCTCGCGAACCTTTACATATATATCAACAGTCAAATCGCAAATTCCTCACACATGCAACAACTCCATTACTGAAATCAACCCCTATTTAAGATATTAACGTCTTCTTGACGATGACTTCTTAGTCTATAGAATTGTCTCATCAAATGTTTTAAAAAAGTACCAGACTAGGACAAAGGTTAAAATACGCGACTCCTCGGACAGGGAGTCGCGTCCCTGATGATGACCTTACGGGTCGAAACGCGTAGGATTTGTAAATTTCTCTGACTGGTGAGTTTTCTTAACTTTTATATTTTATAGAATTGTCTATCAATTTCAAAAATCAGCCCACTGTCGTGTATGCATATTCTTATGGATCTAAGGGTTCATGTCAGGATGGATACAGTTCCTTTTGGTTTGAATCCGTTAATCAATTAACAAATTTGTACTTATAAAATAGTTTTGCAGAAGCAACGAACGTATGATTCCTCATTCAACCTTGTTCAATTTGTATTTATATAGTATGGTATGTGCATTAGATCCATAAATGTTTGATTAAAGTTTTTTCCTTTTTAATTTTCGGAATTTTTTTCCAAATGTGTGATCAAATTATATTGTTTCTGCTAAAGTACCTAATGTTCGTCTGACAACTAGTAGAAGACAACAGTCTCTCATCCGTTGAGGGCGAATTTTAGACAATTTCACGCCCTCAGAACAAACTTTCATCCATCAGCTGCTCTTGTTCCACAAAGTTTTGCAATCGTGGCCTGTCAAAGTGATCGAAAGCCAGTGAACAACGAATTATCATTTATTCAGTGAACATAAGATATTTAGTACCTGCATCTATCCAAAACCATGGAGCACCAGGAACTCCGCATGAAATTTTGAGTAGTTTTATGTCTCGCCTTTCGAATGACTTCCCGATCACTTCCGTCGAAACGAAACTGCTGTACTTCTTGCTAAGGTGATCCAGAAACCCGTAAATTTCCTTCAAGGGATGATACTTTTCGAATGAAAACTTGAAATCTGAAGGCCTTGTGGTAAAATAATTTCGAGAATCTAAATCAGAATAATTATGTCCTCAGTACATTATTTCAGAGGAAATTGTGAGAAGACCTGTAAAGCTTCCCAGGGGAAAATGTAAAGAGACTGGTCAAGTCTGTATATAAGGAATATAAGGAATAAGGAAAATATTACAGTTTGTTATAGGATTGAATTTCCAGATTCAGATAAGCCCTGAGAGAATTTTTTATCCTTGGCAAGAAATAACACTTTTTAAGTTGATACTACATCAGAGCAACACTCACAATCCATTTGATACAATGCGAGTTTGTTTCTTAATTTTTACTTTGATTTTTAAGTGGCACATCCAATATGTGTTTTCATACAGATAGTATCCGATCTAGCTTCAAAGATAATGATAGTGCAAGTCAATTTATAAAAATAAAAATAACCTACCTTTCAGGCTTTGCATTAATTTCGAGACCCCTTGTAGAGGACCAGGAGGCGGACCTACCGCTGGGGATTGTGCAGCTTTCATTTTCGTCCCAACATCGTCTGCCAGTACTGTATACTTCAATTTGGACGATGCAAGAAACTGTTTTGCTTGTTCCACCTGTGAAGCTCCAACCATGAAGTCCACAGTGAACCCAGATCTATGAATAACTTCAGCAGCTGTAAAGATTCCAAAAGAATTAATGAGGATACATTGCATTGCGTAGTCTAGCATTGCAAAAATGTCAAAATTCTCTGTAAAAAAATAGTGCACCAAGATTATTCTCGTTCTCCTGAATAAAGCTATGATTTTTCCAGCATTTTAACATTTTAATTTATGAAATTTAATTTATAAAATGACCTTTTATGACTATTTATCCGCATGTAACTTTATGAGCAGTTAATTTAAGATTACTTATAGAACTTAAGAGATTTTTAGATTAATTTTAGGCGTGCATGCATGATAAAGTGAGCTCCTTCACATATTTTTATACTTATATAGAAGATAGGTGGACCTACGGAGCAATCGGAAATACAATGACTCGTTTGAAGAGGGGTGTTTGGACCTGTATAGCTGGTACAGATATTTTGTTGATGCCTTTATTCCGTTATCTTTTTATTATCTATTTGCCCCGCTCCTACGTAAAATATGAACCTTTCAAAGGTTTATTTTTCTTAAAATCTCAATCATGAAATTGCTATTTCATTACTCAGTAACCAGGCCCACCACATCCCATCTCGGGCCGTGGTACCAGTTTTCTGGCCCGGGCCCCTAGCACAGAGGGGAGTCCGGGGGGCCTTCCCCGGGAAATTTTTGAAATTTTAAATCTATTTGGACGCATTTTGAAGTTCTTATGATGGAGATTTTCCATCAATTTCTGCAGAATAATTACGCCTTTTTTTAACTTTCAGCACCAAATACTTTCAAATTGTTGCATTCAAAACATCTGTAATTTTTTTTTTTTTTTGGGAGGCAGATGATACTTTTCAATTCTAGGGGGATAGCCGGGCCCCCCTGGACTCCCCTTTCGTACGTCTACGGCAAGGAAGTTGAGCCATTGAAGTCGAGGATGCCCAGACAGGAGGCTCTTAGCATTCGATAACGGAAGAAATTGAAACGCAGTTACTAAAAATATCATTCTACATATACTCAAAATCTTGAAAATAGAAAGAAATCTCTAAAAAACGTAAGAAAAATTTTATAGTGCCCTAGCGTATTTTTGAAACTTTATTCACCTTTTGCGGAATTTTTAGGGTAATTTTTTCACTTTTCCCTACGAGACAAGGGTTACACATGAATTCGTAGTGGTTTGTCACCTGCGTCCCGGACCCCGGTACCAAGGACCCAGTACCCCCCCCCCCCTTGTGGCGGGCCTGCCACAAATAGAATATAATTTGCCAGCGCCTCATCGAAAGTTTACATGGAAAACCTACTGTCAGTTAAAAAATATCCTGGCTTAAAATTTCTTCACTATACTTATGAGTGTGAAGTTGCTATTTTTGAAGAAGCGGGTTACTTTGTTCCTGCGAAAAATAGTTTTTCATAACCCGCCATACAATGATCTGGTTTCTAGCCATCCTCATTTTCAAATTTTGAAGATTTGACTGGAATGATTTCCCCTTTTTCTAAGTTTCGCAAAAACCGGCAGAAGCCGAGATAGCATTTTAGGCCACGGCCGCCATCTTGGGTTTACGAATTTTGGAAATTTGACTAGAAATTTGAGTATTCCGTCGAAAAATAACCCGTGATACCGAGTTTCACCGAACTCGAACGAACAGAAACTGAGATAGCATATTAGGCCACGTCCGCCATCTTGGAATTGTAAATATTCAAAAATTGACTAAAAATTCAAGTTTCCCATCAAAAAATACCCTCAGACACCGAGTTTCAGAAAAATCCATCGAACAGGAGCCGACATAGCATTTTAGGCTACGTCCGCCATCTTGGATTTGAGAATTTTCAAAAATCGACTAAAAAATTCGAGTTTCCTGTCGAAACGTACCCCTGTTCCCGCGGTTCACAAATCTCTATAACGAGCAGAAACCGAGATAGAATTTTAGGCCACATCCAACATCTTAGAGTTGAGAATTTTAAAAAATTGACTAACAATTCGAGTTTCCCGTTGAAAAATACCATATATTGCCGCGTTTCACAATACTCGAACAAACAGAAACCGAGATAGCATTTTAGCCCACGTCCGCCATCTTGGATTTGAGAATTTTAAAAAATGGACTAAAAATTCGAGTTTCCCGTCGAAAAGTACCTTCTGACACCGAATTTCAGAAAAATTCATCGAACAGGAGCCGAGATAGCATTTTAAGCCACTCCAGTCATTTCGGATTTTCGAATTATGAATTTTTTGAATTTTGATTTAAAACGCATGTTACCCAAAATCGAAGCTCAGATTCGGATTTCTCGTTAAAAATCGATGCGATTTCATTTATCATACCCTGACATCGAATTTCAGAAAAATCCATCGAACAGGAGCCGCAATGGCATTTTAGGCTACGTCCGTCATTTCTGATTTTTGAATTTCAAAAATCTGGCTCAAAAGGCGTGATACCCAAAATCGAAGGTCAGATTCGGATTCCTCGTTAAAAATCGATGCAATTTCATGTATCATACCCGAGCATAGCGTGAAGGAAAGAGACGTAACGTAGACATGCTGATTCGAGCATATGAATGCAACGTGGCAACATGGGTAGTGCTCAGTAGGTCAGCGGAGGAGGAAGAATAAGAATTTATCGTGAGAAATTCCTCGGGACCAAACCGTTAGCGCCGGCGCCTCCTCGTTCGGTTGCATATTGGGCGACCGGCGCGGCGCGGCGGCGTAGTTCCCTTTGAACTATGACAGAATTCATACGCGTTGTTTAACCTCTTTCCTCAACGCTATGATAACATACGATACATGAAATCTCTTCAATTTTTCACGAGGAATCCGAATCTGAGCCTAGATTTTGGATATTACGCGTTTTAATCTATTTAAAATTGTAGGAGAAATTACAGAATTGTCCTTGAAAATTAATCACACATTATTAGTGTTTTTTTACGTCATTAAACCTCTTTCCTTCACGCTATTCTAACATATGATACATGAAATCGCATCAGTTTTTCACGGGGAATTCGAATCTAAGCTTAGATTTTGGATATTACGCGTTTTAATCTATTTAAAATCGTAGGAGAAATTACAGAATTGTCCTTGAAAATTGAACACACATTAGTGTTTTTTACCCCGTTTTTCTTCTGCGTTCACAGTAACCATTAAAATTCCATCACTGTCATTTTTCAAATTTGCAACTCCCATACGGTGAATGAAAATCTTGATTGGCTTGTGAATATGCCGGCAACAATTTTAAAGTATCTCTGCAATGAACTCATGTTGCGATCAAAGTATTTTTACTTGCAGAAAGAAAGCCACGAAAGAAATATAAGAGACTACGCACTTTATCGTGGTTATTTTTGTAAATCAACTCTAAATGCAGATCATGATTGATGAGCCGCGAATAGAGCAATTTTTAAATACCTTCAGACGAAGCTTGTTTGACAAACTTGCTCTACACAAATTGCTGATCGTGAAATTTATCGGTAATTACTTACAAGGGAAAGAGTTGCATAGGAACAATTATCAACAGAAAGGAAGGGTTACGCCCTGGCATGGAGGCAGTATAATTATTTTTCATTATAATTTTGCAGAGCTTTTAAAGACCTGTAAGGAAAGTAGCGTGGGTGTATGCAAACGGTGTTTAGTCGGGCGAAGGTCGAAGAATTTTTTGGTTTTTTTTTTTGCGTGAAGCTAGATCAAACGATGTTTTTTTGAATGGTTACTCACAAAGTCGTTTCTTCAAATCCACGTATTGTTCTGGACCCGTCGTAGAAACTCTCCAGACCTGTGCTCCATCATAGCCACCCGGACTGCTCCCAAGTTTTAAAGTTGAAACGGATGATAGCACGAATACGACAATGTAGAGAAGTAGAAGACTTATTTGGAATGGCTGTGTTATTCCAAAACATGCGGTGCTCGACTTCTTCATGTCAGGGTTTGCAATCTTGTACAATCCAGAAACTAAACTTCGTACTAACTGAAACATTTTGTTTTCATTTGGAACGAGGATGACTAGCAAAAAGTACTGAATCGATGAGAAAAAATGTCCCTGGGGTCAGAGGTGTGCGTCCAAGCGTATTTTTATGGGAATTCGGGTACACAATTTGTGTTCGATTGGTAAAAAAATTTGCCTCGTGTGGTTTGAAGAGTATTGCTGAATCCCTATGTTCATCATGATCTGCAGAAACCGTCGGTTTTTTTTGTTTGTTTTTTTCTGCTGGTTTAATGGCGTCGTGTCTAGCTTCGACCGTCGGTTGGTGAACTTCGAAAACTAAGATCAGGTCCACGAGAAAATACGCACAAATCCCCCAGATCGGGCTTACACGATCTTTCTGACTGATCACGAAAATTTGCTTTATTAATGCTAACAAATAGAAATTGTTCGAAAACACAGTTTGGCTTACCTACTGAGAGACCTTCCCGTCGGTTTTAACTTTATTCGATCGAATTGCATAAACTTGTGTTCCACACAACTACTTCACTCCAAATCGAATAACGTTAAAATAGATTCTGATTCAACGCTTCCACTATCATGCACCATCCTGCCGGAAACCGAAATTGTTCGAGGTCATTTTCCCCCACATTTGCAAACTTGATGGAGCCAACTTCTATTGATTCATCACTTTTCAAATTTTCCTTTACTTGTCGAGTAACGTTAAAATAGATTCTGATTTTACGCTTTCACTATCATGCTCCATCCTACCGGAAAACTAAATTGTGCGAGGTCACTCCCCCCCCCTCCATTTGCAACCTTGATAGGGCTAATTATATTGATTCATTATTTTTCAAATTTTCCTTTACATGTCAATGTGAACACCATTTTGCAATGTTTGCCGCACGTGTTTCGTTTCGCAAACAACCGATTTGTGTGCTCTGCAAATATGCCTCTGTCACAATAATTTACAATATCGTATAATTACGAGACAAGATCGCAAAAGTAAAATCCGATCACGAAGACAACTTTGGGTTTGGTTAATAGAATACTTCTAGCACTTTCACATCTAAAAGTAAACATGAATTCAGACGAATATAAAAAGAATATATCGTAGTGTGGATTCTACGTTGATGCACTACCGATTGAAGGAAAGAAAAATCAACATGTTAATCGGGATTACAAAAATTTTATTTGGTTTGGATTTGCAATGTTCGAGCACATTTGGCGATGAGTTTATCATGTATTTTTGAGTTATAAGTATTGCGTGTTTCAGAATCTCTGTTCTTGTTTTTTGTTGTTTTTTCCTCATAGGGGAAGAGGGAATATTACTGCACATTTTTGTGCGAAATTTTGAATAAAAATCGTAGAATGTCAAAAAAACATCGAACGAATTTGTTTGAAGTAGCAGTGGTCTAACATCCGCAAAAAATTTAAAATATGCCGGGAAATCTGCAAAGTTGCAAACTAAGACACTACTTTTTACAGGTTCACGGGAAATGTATCATCCAATCATGCAAATTATATTTATAAAGTCTTTAAGCACTTTGAAAAAATAGTATACTTATAGGATTCTTTCAAATAAATGCAACGTTGGTGGAATAGAGCTGAAAGCTCATTTATGCTGAGAAACACGAAAAGGATTAAATATCACATTCTTCATTGCATAATTAATTTAAGGCGACAAAATTTTGGTGAAATTAAAGTCTGGATTGCGGCTTTCCTATTGCATCAGCGACAGCTTTGATGAGCTCAAACCCTTCTTTGCCAGTGGGAATGATCTCAGAGGCTGGAAGGATGAACCCAAGCTTTCCATCATCCCTCAACTCCATGCAATAAACAAATGGCACCCCTTTCTTCGTAGCCCAGTCGATAGAGATACCTGTTAAACAAAAGTAAGATAAAAGGATCAGTTGTAAAACAGCCACAAGATAATTCGTAGAAAAACAATCAAATATGACCGCCCGCAAAGAAAGAAGACTACAATAGGACGGCATGAAACGTATAAAAGAACTGAAAGATTGGAAATTTCAGTGAAATATTTTATGAAGTTTCACGAGGCTGTAAATATTTCATATTTTTCAGGGGCTAGAGTATGCAACCCGCACGCGAACACACAAAAATAGAAGAAATTTACAATTTTTACAGTTTTCGAAACATAAGAAGGAACAGGTATTTTTCATTATCTTTAATGAATTTCTGAAATTTCAAGATTTTATTTTTCATGAAATTTTGCCACCCTGGACTACGTAAGAGATAACTGAAAATTGAGCTTTCTACCCGTGTAGCGGGTATAAAAAAGCGCAAAGCGCCCTCCGGGGGTTGGGCCGCACAGCGTCCAGAACCCATGGCCCCCTAGTAAAAGACTATTATTCCCACTGGAAGGGATCCATTCCTTTAACCCATGTAGCCTGCGCGAAAATTCACTCATTCGTTGCGGTCTAAAATAAATAGGGAAAGATGGCGGTTTTATTTTAAAGAGTTTTCCTCATCCAAGCATACGAAAAAGTCCGTGTGGTTTGAATGGTATCTTTCAGAGTGACGCACAAAAATTTTCAAGCGAAGTGAAGGATACGCCTTTTAACTAATGACTCAATCGAATAAACCAATCGGAATACGACAAAATATCCTTACCAGCGGCCGGATACAAATCAGCAGAACCCTGCACGGTATAATTCTTGCCTGTCAGCTTCATTATGCTCTGTTTCGCCACCATTCCCACCCGGTGTAGTTCCTTCTCATTCGGAGGAAACTCTTTTGTCTTGTAACCGTAAGAATACAGGATCAGCTGACTGTACGTGTGGAATGATACCATGGCCTGTAATCAATAAATCCCGTCAAAATTAAATTGTAAAAACGGTCTGTTTCATTTGTGAAATTGTGCCAGTACGTATAGTATTTTTGAACCAACTGAAAATTTCTAAAAATGTATTTTCAAATCTAGATTACAAATATGATGTATCACTGTTGACAGTTTTGAGCCAATCTTTTACTTGCTTCAATGTTAAACGTCGCCAAAACAACATCTTTCACTATACAATATCAATTGGACCGCGTCAAACAGAAAGGAACCAAGCCACATCAGCTATTGCCAAATTTAATCGAGCAATTTGATTTTTCACATGAGAACGGTTGTGCGGATTTTGTGCAAATTTCTATGAATTTTCTCCATAATACAAAGCAAATTCCTTAAAATTTTCAAAGGAATCCGCACAAACGTTCTCTGGTAAAAAAATCATTTTCCCCGGTTGAATTTGGCAATAGCTGATGTGGCTTGGTTCCTTTCTGTTTAACGCGGTCCAATTGAGATATCGCGCTTTGAAAAATTCGGCTTGTAACGTCATCCTACGCAAAAGTGACACCATTGGTTTCTTCCACCTTGCTGTTATCCGAGTTTCACGTTGAGTAACCAGTGCAAACGTGTGTCCAACTGATTGATGAAAGCAAGGTGGGGAAAAAAACCAAGGGTGTCACTATATACCATGGTGGGTGATGTCATAAACCGAATTTTCAAAGCGCGGTATCTCGGTTAATATTGAACGTAAAAAGTTGCTGTTTTAGCAGATCCTTATATTTCAAGCTAATCCACAAGAATCAAACATCAGAAGACGATTCTGTGAACAGCCGAACTAACCCATTGGTAGTTCCTAACTGCGTTATTAGTTCAATAATATGCGGCAATATGTGTCGAAACGATTCATTCCATAAACAGTATAGACTGATTTAGTGGCTTCGTCATTCGATATAATATCGAATTCTTGGTTCAAATGTAAACAAACAATGTTTCCGATTCGCGCCATTTCGCACTCATTCGTGCCCTTGCACCATGATGGTACAATGCGTCCAAGTGTTTCTTACGATCGGAAGTTCTCGTATTTAATGATTCTTAAATTATTTATGACCGGTCACACTGAAAACAAAATCTCGGTGTATTACCAAGAATGGGGTAAAATTACCAAGAATTCAGGGTTCTATTTGATCCCGTTTTTTCTTGGTAAAATTACCATTTATAGAATTGGTAATTTTACCGAGAAATATCGGTAAAACTATTGAACTTTCTCGGTAATTTTACTGGACCTTGGTAAAAATGCCAATATTTTTTATTGACCGTGGTAGAATTACCGAAATATTTGGGAAAGTTACCGGGAATTGATTACCAATAAAAGTGGTATTCTTACCTGAAAAAAACAGTAAAACTACCGGTTTTTAGGTAAGCTTACCAGTCTGTCTTGGTAAAATTACCAATAATTGGTAAAAAAAAGTGAGATGGTAAAGGTACCAACGGACCATGGTAAAAAATCCGAGAAACTTTTTTCAGTGTAATGACTAAATTTTAATAAATTAACACAAGTTATTCATGAAGAATTCGCACATGCGGTTATGTTAGTTCGTTTCGGTTTGAACCAAGAGTTCGATATTTTATCGAATGACGTAGTCAATAGATCAGTCTATTTCTGATAATGATTGTGTTCCTGGCGCACTGCATGGTTACAGAATATTCACGATTTTTGACCAACCTCTGCGCCTCCATCCTCGCAAATTATGGAGAGACTTTACTCTGCCGTGCTGAGGAAAAACGCCGTATGGACCTACAGGCGTTGCCAAATTTCATTTGATAACACACGAATTTCCTAATAAACGTATGAATATTATACTTCCAATTTTTCAGATAATTTTGTTCCCAATTTCAACTAAAGTCCCTGAAAATTTCAAGGACAAATATTCATAACTTTCTTCAAAAACAAACATTTAATTGAAGGAAATTTGGCAACTCTCGAATGTTCATACGGCGTTCTTCCGTAGCACGACAGTACTGTACTACCCTGCTAAGGAAGAACGCCGTATGAACCTCCAGGCGTCGCCAAATTTCCGTTGGAAAATCACGAATTTTCGGGAAAATTTGTGAATATTTTTCCTCCAATTTTTCAGATAATTTTGTTCGCAATTTTATCTAAAGTTCCTGAAAATTTAAAGGAAAAGCATTCATAACTTTTTTTAAAAATGAACATTTTACCGAAGGAAAGTTGGCAACTCTCGAATGTTTTTACGGCGTTCCTCCTTAGCACGGTAGTGTAGGAAACGACTGTTGGCCCACCTTAAGTTTAGTAATTTTGCTCGATAAGAACTTTATAATCGCCTGGGTTTCAGCCTCGGAATCTGCTTTGGTCCCTCGGTAGTCTTCCATACAGGGGTCAGAGCTGGAGCCTTCATCGCCGCCAAAAGCCCATTGCATATCGAAGTTGCGGTTCAAATCGACGCCGAAGCACTTTTCTTTGATACCCTTGGGACCGGGTCGTCGGTTCTTTCGCCAAATCCGATTTTCTGTGCGGGTGTACTCATAGCCATCCAGATTTATCAATGGTATGATGTAATAATTCAATTTTTTCAGTGCAGCGCTCAGATTGGCCTTGCGTTCAACCAGCTCCCGCATTATGTACAGAGCAGTGGTCGGAGCGAGCCATTCTCTTGCGTGAAAACCTACCAAGATAGTTTTTAGAACAGAAGATAGAAAGATTTTTAGAGGAACAGAAGATTTTTAGTTCAGATAAAAAATTATTAAACTATCAAAACTTAATTTCATCGACTGATAATTGCGACGGACATATGTGTGCTGAGAAAACTCGCCGAACTATGCGGATAAAGAATAATAGAATTAGTTAGTTAGTTAATTAATTTTATTACTATACATAGATTTATGATGATATATATATACGATACCCAGGAATTCTAGTAATCAGGGCTAGATTTCTGTCAGTGTAAGTTACATTTACTACAGCGATATCCAAATGATGAACACTATCAGAAATCTAGGTAGTATTGAAATCTAGGGTTTTTGAGGACTATGCATAATCCCAAAACTCGCAACCACTAACATTTCTTCACTAAATTCCATTGTGTTAATTTACAAACGTTAAAGAAGGTATTTGCATAAAATATCAAAAATGCTCTGTAATACAGCTGATCTAACCATAGGCAACGGTTGCGAAGATGTTATCATGAACAAAATTTATGAAGGAGCCCAAATTTTTTTAATATTTGGAACCATTCCCTTCATTTTAATGGTAGAAAGGTGAGGGAACCTATTTCTCGTCAATATTTGACCATTTGCCTTGGCATTTGATTAAATTTCTAAGTCACTATTTGCGTATTTACCTGCATCTATCCAAAAGTATGGTGCGTTTTGGTCGTTGGTAATGGTTAGTAATTTCATTTCTCTTTTTTCATATGTTTGCCCGATCGACTCTACTTTCACAAATGCTTTGTAATTCTCCGCTAGATAATCCATGTAACCGTGTATATCTTTCACACCATGATAGTGCTTAAAAGTCAGTTTGTATTCTGCAAGAAATAAAATACATATGGATGATGATAGTAAAAAAACACGCGTTTCTCGTTGTTGGGTTGAAAATGTCTTACAATTTTTCCTTCATCACAGAAAACCTTGTTTTCAAACAATCTTTATTTGATGTCGTCATGCGCAGATATACTACATACCATAGCTTTTGTGGCTTGCCAATGGCCGCTTTTTATTCATCAGAATAAAATGTTACGTACACAAGGCAATTCATAATAGAATGCTGCCCTTTTGACCCGTAGGCTTTGTTTCTACATGATTTGAAGATTGATGAGCAACAGATGTTTTACTATTCAAAAATTAGATCTGGAACATTTAAACAGTCACATCCTTCGATATTGATGGTGCGAAATTTCGCCCACGCTATACAATTTGTTGGATACTCAACGGACTTCACTACTTTGGTTTCTTATTGTGTACCAGGTGTACATAAAATCTTTCCAATGAACAGTTTTAATTGGAGTAATACGAGTTTTCTTATTGCAATCAATTTTAGAACATCATAATTTTACGATCAAAAAACCATTCTGCCTGAGCTAATTACAGAGCTAATTCAGAAGGGTTATGTTTTATGAACTATAATCGGTTGAAAGTTAATCTTGTTGGGATACTTCCTGTATACTTGCAAATTCATCGCAAAACGAAAAAATTCTGGCATCTGGTAAATACCCCCATATGTATACCACTGAATACCCCCCAATGAACGGTACTCACTTCTCTGCTTGCTTTGGTACTTCCCTCCCTCAAGTGTTGTCATTTTGGGATCTGCAGCTTTCATACTTTTGCCGAAGTCATCTGTCAAGACTTTGTAGTCCAATTTTGAAGACGCAAGAAGTTCTTTTGCTTTGTTTAAATTTGACGCTCCAACGAGGAAGTCGACATTTGATTTCGTATGACGAAAAACCTGGGCAGCTGTAAAGATACCATGCGCTAATTGTTAACCATGCCAAAAATTAAATGGAGAAGACAATGAATATCAATGAATTAGAGAACTCATTTAAGGAAGGTGAGGACGAATGAGACACAGTTCCTCACCCATCTAGAAGTTACAATGGTCGCGTATTTCTCACACAATTTTGAGTTTCAAGCAGCCTTTTTACAGCATCAATGAGGTGATCGCTCTAATATAGTTTAATTTGCAGAGATTTGCGTTTCTTGTGAACATCGACAATGGAAGGAAATTTTTAAAGATCTTTCGTGAGCCTAACTCTTATGTTAGAAAAGCATCAAAAAGGCGCGGATAGTTCTTCGATAGAGGTGGTCAGGTTGCCGAAGTGCGTATAGTTTAGACAACTGAAATTCTCGTCTAATAGCAGATTAGACACTTAATTTTGAGATCGCATCAGCAAAAAATAAAATAAATAAATAAATAAGTAAAATGAAATGAAAAATTAAAAAAATCAAAATAAAATCCCGCCTATCGCACGTTTTAAAAAAATCCTTAAAAAACCGAGAAATGGTTGCATGCGGTAATCATGGGGGAAAGCAACATTTACATACCGACGGTGTAAGTCGGCAATCACATAACTCGATTTGCGACGTCGCAGACTTCCTGTCATACTTTATTTTTTAAACGGAAAACTACTCAACGGCAATCTTTTAAAATTGTCGTGATTTTTCTTCTCTGTGCGAAGAAAATTCTGCAAAAACTTCAAGGTATAAGGTCAACTTGTTTTCCTTTAAAGAAATAACATAGAGGCGGAGATTTTCAGACACCGATTCAAGATATGTAATTGCCGAACTACATCGTCGATTTATCATTACTCACATAACTGTTTCTTCATATTTTCAAATGCCTTCTGGCCTGCAGCGTCTTTAAAGGACACCCTCCAAACTTGAGCTCCGTCAAATCCATCGGGACCTGCTGGCGATGTGCAAGATACGGACTCAACGACGAAAATCAAAGCAAAAAATGCGATGACGGTTCTAACTCCTGGATGAGGTCTGGAACCATTTAGATTTGCTTTGCAGCATGATGCAGCTGCGAGTAATATACTCATAGCTCCAATAAGTAGAAAAATTCGACGCTAGTACATTCGTAACAAAACTTTTCTGCAAGAAAGAAAATAGAAAAACCGCTGTACAAGGCACAAAATAAAAAATAAGAACAAAATGAGCAGGAAAATTTGGGTTACTAATATGTATGAATCGTCTTATACATGTCTGAAAATTTCGAGCGTATTTTTAGTTTTCTCCTTTTCTTCTTCTTCAGTCTACAAGTCACCATTGAAGAGAATATGAATTAATTCATGTTCACGTATTTAATAGTCGAGAGTTACCCGTTGTAATCACAAGACAGAAAGCTGAAATAAAAATAATGGCGGTGAGGCTTTTCTTTCTTGATGCAAATTTCCTCCCTATATCACTATTTATCAATATAAAAGAGAACTCGCATTAAGATGGTAGCGTTTTCAATAAATCATGGGCGTTCGTAACAAAATTGTATGGCGAAATGTCATGAGATCGACTACTTTCGTAGCTCTGGCGAGATTTGTGATTAGGTGGAAGTCGTTCGATGGAAAGCAACCGAATGAAAAAAAGAAGTCGAGGAAAAATAGATGAGCTAGGAGAGTGATAATTTAAACAGGATAAAGAACTATTTGCTTCAATGCAGAGAAGAATTTAATTATTCTCACGTGTCATTGATGTATGCAGGTGACGAGCACAGGAGGGATTTACATTTGTACATATAGATTGAGATTTAAAGTTCTGCAAATATTCGAAGCGCTCCGGCCAACAAAAAGGTATATATGTACAAGCGGGATCGTTATTCCTGCGAAAAATAGTTTTCCGTAACCCGCCGTACATGACTCAGTTGACCACAGGAGATTACCCGGGCTCGAAGTCATGTTAGAGAAGAAAGCCTTTCCCCTCATTGATATCGCATCTTCTCCGACCGTATCTCTCACATCTTCGTTTCCCCTCATTGCAGCATGCATCAAATTGCGATTATCCGGAATATACGATCACACGTCATATCTGATCGAATCCGTCGCCCACTTTTACTGATACGGAAGACAAGACTTGTCTCACTGGGTCAACAGTCGGTTAGTTTAATTTCATTTCGAAGAGGACAGAAGATCCATCGCTCTTGGCGCCCTGGCCCTGCTGATATCTAGGCGCCAGTGTAAGGCGCCATGCAAGCAGGGGGGGAGGGGGGGGCAACCAGCCTTTGTGTTTGAGCTAATTGAAAATTACTTCGATTTTTTGTTTCTTTTTAATATTACTTTCTTTTTAAAAAGTCAAAATATTCAAAACTTGTGTAACACAAGTCGTTTGTTATGGATCACTTCCTTTTATCAGGTATTGTCTTGATTATGATACGAAATTAAAAAAAATATTAATCATGTTTCAATCGTGTTTAATCTTCATAGTATTTTCTTTCCTTTTATTTAATACTCGTCCCCCCCCCCAAAAAAAGAAATATTTGATATAAAGGCATAACTTGATAAGATAAAGAAACTGTAAATAATGCTTCAGTCGTTTGTGGATGAAATATTTTGCTCTTACGAAAGCTTTCGTGAATAGTACTAAATAATGCTATTGAAGATTTTTATTAAATTTAAATTAAATGTATTTTCTGTCTCAAGCAATGAGTTCCTTCCAATAATGTGATCAATTCAAAGAATAAATTAATCAGGAAGAAGAAAACTCCTAAATAAAGATGTAAGTTTTGTATCTTTGAAATTAAAATAATTTATATCATCAGTAGAGGAGTAGAAATGAAACAGCATTTAAAAAAAATCATAGGTCAACAGAAATGTAGAAACAAAGTATAACAAAAATACATCAATACCAACAAAATAAAAAAGTTGAAGCCCAAAGCCTTTCAAAGCTATAGTCTGGCTCCTTATGAGATTTCTTTATTTCATTTGACCTAATTGTAAAACAATTCAATAAAAATAAATAAAATCTTCTACGCTATATTTGACACGCCTGTCCTTGAAGACGTATTGAAGAAATCTAAATCCTCAATATTAGTTAACTTTGGTAGAAAGCATCTCGCCAATTGTTAGGAGCCAGGAGGAAATAATGAGAAAGCTAGAAAAAATTATTTTTTTCAGGGTCAACGGTGGGCCAAACGCCAAATATTCAACAATAAAATCGAGATGTTGTAAAACCAAGTAATACTGAGAATGTTGAGAGGAGGGTGGCATATCTCTTGCCGAAAGAGCTAAGATGACCTTGATTAGCATTTGAAGCACCCAAAAGGAAGGAACTTCACAGGGGTTGGTACCCTACAGCTTATTTGACTTAAATATCTGACACGATTAACTGACTGTTTAAAAAAATAATGAAGATTTGGCAATTAAAAACAATACAACTATTCTCGCAAGATGGATTGCACATGAAAAATGTAAGACGCAATGGCGTGAGTCGTGAACTCGCAATGCCCCGCTCTAGTTTAAGCAACATTACAAATAAGACAAACGGAAACAAACACAACATGGAAATAG
Source organism: Bemisia tabaci (assembly GCF_001854935.1). Lineage (NCBI taxonomy): Eukaryota > Metazoa > Arthropoda > Insecta > Hemiptera > Aleyrodidae > Bemisia > Bemisia tabaci. The sequence continues at coordinate 1,017,709 of NW_017547443.1, read as the reverse complement.
AGGGAGAAAAAGGATGCGCGTTAACGACGGCGCAGAGATACAACTATTCGTGCTTGAAGGACGTCCGTGCTGCGTCTGAAAAATTGAAAGCACGTACGATGACGCGAAGCGTGAGTTCTCAATGCTGTGCTATATGCTGCCAATGAGGTGTCGCTCAGATTCGGGAGATAAGTTAAAAAAGAGGCCCGAACACATCTCTCCTACCTTCGGCTGTGTTATTCACGTAGTGCTTGCAGCACCATTACGAATGAGACAAACGGAAACAAACACAATATGGAAGTGGAGGGAGGGAAAGGGTGCGCGTTTACGACGGCGCAGAGATACAACTATTCGTGCTTGAAGGACGTCCGTGCTGCGTCTGAAAAATTGAAGGCGCGATGACGCGAAGCGTGATCTCAATGCTGTGCTATATTCTGCCGATGAAGTGTCGCTCAGATTCGGAAGGGAAGTTTAAAAAGTGGCCCGAACACATCTCTCCTACCTTCGGCTGTGTTATATTCACGTAGTGCTTGAAGCACCATTACGAATGAGACAAACGGAAACAAACACAATATGGATAGGGAGGGAGGGAAAGGATGCGCGTTTACGACGGCGCAGAGATACAACTATTCGTCCTTGATGGACGTCCGTGCTGCATCTGAAAAATTGAAGGCGCGATGACGCGAAGCGTGAGTTCTCAATGCTCTGCTGTATGCTGCCAATGAGGTGTCGCTCCGATTCGGGAGAAAAGTTAAAAAAGAGGCCCGAATACGTCTTCCTTGTCGTCGGCTGTGTTGATACTCGTTATTTCTTATTTTTTCAGGTTCTTGTCTGATTATTTTTTAGGATGGATTTTTGGACCCACGTCTTAAGCTCGTGTAAACCGCAGCACTGACGCGGTTCTCATGGAAATAATGGTGCTTGGATGCTTATAAAGGCTTTAATTTTTTATGTTTTCTTAAATTTTAGAAGTCTGTCGGTCACTTCAATACGTTCAATTTTACAATTTTTACTCAGTACGATTAATAAACTTTGAACCTGAAAATAGCGTAAACTTGTGCTGCTTTGCCAAACTTTTCTGAACCCCTCTCCGAGAAGGGAATGCTCGTAGGAAACTCAAATCGTGGTAATTGTTACACAAGTTTTGTCAGTCAAGCAGGAGTGAATTTCAGGCTTTGGCATTAAGCTCAGTGCTAGTTTTGATCAAAATAAGCAACGAATTCATGTAGTAGAAGACCCTATCCAAATTTTTCAGGTTTTTCAATAAAAGTTCAGCATAGAATACTAGGGCATGAAGTTAGTCACATTGAAATTATGAGCATAGAGGCATGAGCTATTACTGTTTCTACTTAAGAGGTCTAATTTCACCATTCCAATTTTTCTCCCAAGTTTTCGGTAATTTAAGAAGAATAATACAATTTCTCTTTCATTGCTTGTTTTCAAAAATACTCATTAAAAAACACTTAAATGATAATGATCTGACTGAGAATTTCACCAAAAGTTTGAATAAAAAAGGAAATCACAGCATTATCCAGAATAAATATCCCACGCTATCCTGAGAGTCCACCTCTACGTAAAGACAAACTCTCCATGCAAAGATAGGGAGCAAATACATTGTCAGGGCTGCCACTTTACTTGGGGACTCTAAAAGCACGAGCAGCAACGAAAGCACGGCAACCCTTAGGGTTGCCGTGCTTTCAGTTACCCTGCTAATATATTTGTTCCCTATATTTGCATGGAGAGTTTGTCTTTACGTGGACGTGGACTCTCAGGATCATTACAACCTCAACTTTGAGACCGTTTTTGGAGCTTGGGAGTTGATTTCAGAGAAAATCAGTGGGACCATCGTGTTTCTCACGGACTTTTACATAAGAATCAATAGTCAAATCGCGAATTCCTCACACATGCAACACCTCCATTAATCCATCTCCATGTTTGGCGTTAACATTTAGCGTCAAATCTTTGACACTAACTAAACTATAAAAAAAAGACGGTAAAAATGCCAAAAATATCGGAAAAATAACGATCTGTAGGTGCTGTGCGGGCCGCGTTAAATTTTTTTTTTCCAAATCCTTTTGGCGTTTTTTTAGCATATGGAACCATTTTAAGACCGTGCAACATTTGATTTGATTTAAACAAGTAAGTCTCACCCTTGGGGGAGGGGGGTGGTGGACAGATTTGACCGTTCTACCATATAGTATTCTTGTAGTTTAGACACTAAAGCATTAATAAGCGCCCATACTAGCTCAGTAAGTTACATATTTTAGGAATAGAAGGCACTTAAAAGTCACTGATCATAGAAAAACACAGGTCTCCAAAAATGAAAAAAATGGTGGAACACGGTGGACTTTATGGTAGACTAGATAGTTGACAAGCTTCTATGTAATTTGTATTGCTGAGTTCAAAATTGACCTTAGTTTTTTTGCATTGACCCATTATCTTCCCACAAAATGGGGTTTCTAAAAAAAATGGAGTTTTTTGTGGGGAAATTCAATTTTGATTCAATTTTTTTGGGAAAACGGTGCATAATATTTAAAATCAAGGCCATTTTCGGATTCAGCAGCTAAAGTTACTTCAAATCAGACTTTAATGGCACCCATCCTTCATTGTAATATTTATTTAAAAAATAAAATAGGAGCGAAAATTTTGAGTTACAGCTAAAAAAAAATCTAGTCATATGCTACTAATATTTGATAGCTTTGCCTTGGCTGTAGATGACCTACTGCGGGCGCTTAAGCATGAACCTAACTTTTATTTTCAAGGGATCCATTTCTCATCCAATATGTCCACGTTGTGGCTCACTACACCTCTCAACACTGTTACAGTCAGTGGCGTGACGTGCTTTATGATATATCGATTGATCTCCCATATAAATCTATGGAAAAAGATCGATAGACAGGGTGTTTACACCTCAATAATCGATTCTTTACCATGGCTTCAAATGGAGAAATATCGATAATCGATTAATCACGCCTCGCCACCGATTGCGGTGTGGTGAAGAATGGGGAAAAGAAATGGAACCGGAAGGAAGCCTCGAAGGCATACAGCTATCACCGACTGGCCTGACCGTGGAGACAACGATGAAAGTAGGGGAAAGAGGAAAAGAGCAAGAAAATAAACGTGGGATTCCCAATCGCTGATAACTGATAAGTCGTGAATGTAGAATCGGTGCGAGAGCTATTATTCTGTGGCCACAATAGCGGTGCACTAAAGTGTACGGCGGGTTACGGAAAACTATTTTTCGCAGGAATAACGATCCCGCTTGTACATGATCACTACTATGCAATATTCTAACCCACTACGCAAAATGAGAACTAATCGTATGTTTCCTCAGTTGCAGGAAACGCGTCCAATTGCTTTGTAGCTTCCACCGCCTTCATTCTGACGGGTAGGCATAAAATAGGTCTTACGCGTCAAAAAAGTTGTATCTTCAGAAATGAAATTTTATGTGTTTCTTTTTGAAAAAAAGAGGACTTTTTCTACTGAATTAGGTTCTGCTTTTAAGATACAAATTTTGTAAAATTGTATACCAGTCTGAACAGCTAATTTTTGTTTAACAATCCAGCTGTTTCAATTTCTTTCATACTTTTAGTCGTCAGTTATTGTGCCTTGTCTCCCTTGGCCTCCGCTATGAGTTTAGAACGTGTATTTAGCCTAAAAATTCTGAGAAAATGTACGATTCCTCCACTTCAGTGAGATTTTTGCCACAGGATATGACAGATTCATTATAGCGAGATTCTAAAACAGAGAGAGACAATTAAATAAAGATTCTCTTACATATTTTCACGTCAGAGTTCCTCAATCAGCTACTGATGAGTGCGTTTAAAATATTACACTAATGATATTTATATATAAATTTTTCTCATATGAAATCAATACCGACATCAATCGATGACTACTGAAAAGCCTTGAATGAAGCTACACTGGATTCGTATGGAGTTATCCAATATTTACTCTTTGAGGTCACATTGTACGCCGTATAGAGTGTAGAAAATCCAATAAACCGTATTACAAAGTAAACGCATCGTAATGTCAGCAAATCTGCTTGGATTCAAATCGTTTTTGGTCCCGCTCAAATTTGAACGTGTTATTAGCGTACATAAAAAAGTAACTGAACAGCTTGTGCTTAAAAACTTTCCACCACGCAAAAACTGGAGGACTCGTGGACAAACATTTTCATATAACACGTTTTGTCATTTAGAAGGTCACAATATAATGAAACAGCTATAACAAAAGAGCAGCCTGAAACAAGTGAAGAGTAAGAAACAAGGCTACAAATTAAACACAAAATATCATACACTCACATCATATAGAACAAATATTTGTCAAGCATTGATTTATGATGTGTGCGGGTTCTTTTTTCTTCAACTTCTTTTTCTTATTGGACCTTGACCTTGAATACACTTAAACATCATTTTATTACTCATGATTCTAGTTCGGTCGTCGTGTCATAAAAAATGAACTTTTACTCTTGGCTATGCAGTTATGCCCTCTCAAAAGCTCTTAATCGCAAGAAATTGGATAGAATGCAATATGTGTTCAAGATTTTGTAGCTTATGCTGTTCTTTAGAACCAAGTGGAGGAAGCGCGATTTCCACAAATCACTTTCCTCTCTTAACTCGCTAACTATTATAACCATTCTGACTTGCATCTTATTTCCAAAGCGAAAGTAATATCCAAAGGAAAAAAGGCAGATCGATCGTATTAGCCGAACGCTCCATGTTCCATTTCAATCAAACTATTCAGTTTGTCAAACCGAACTTCGGACAGCACTCAAATATCGATAAATTCATTTGATTCATCTCTCTACCTATCTACTGAATACAGATGTAAATATATTCATGCACATTCACACGCTGAATTTAGCAGCTGAATGTGGAAGTTAACAGTCATCGCCCAACGGCTGAAAAGCAAATTCAAGTTATTTTCATCCAGATGTGTATCGAATCTACTCGAATAGTGCAGACAAATTCAACATTAGTCCGATGGTTGCTGAAAATTCAGGCATCGGGCCGATGACTTCCACATTCAAGCCACATTCAGCTCCCACATTCAGCGTGTGATTGCGGCATTAACAGCCGATTTACTATAGTAGTACTCGAAAGTATTAGTTTCAAACCAAACATTCGGTTTGTAAGGCGGAACTCATTGACTGAACGGGTCTAATGAAAGGGGTTCGATAACGCAAATCGAACGTTCGATTTCACGAACCTAGATTTGCTTTGACCAGTCGAACATTTCAATCGATATGGAACAACGGACGATCGAACTATTATTTTCATCGTGGAGTGTGGCGCCACCCTCTGAGGCACACTTCATCGTAGTCATTTCATTCATGATAACCATACGGCCGGCCGTATGCTATTTTCGTTGCTGGTGATCGATTGATCTTGAGGTGATGTTTTTGGCGCGAGCGCGAAGTGTCACGGAACTTAGAGGCTGTGCTGCACGTCTTCTGACGTCTCGCCCCGATAAATCGGCTTCGATTGGTTCTGCGTCCACGAGAGGTCTCTTAATTTCAAGATGCCCATTAATTATCTGCAACGGGCTCTTATACGTCTCCGCTCGGTAATGTTTTACCCCTACTTTTCTTATTTGTCTATCAGTCGATTCTTCATCAATCAATCTCATTTCATTCCGACCTATCGTCTCTTTCCCTTCAGTGCTGTTTTTCATTATTTCACTCGCTTGAGATGCCTTGCACAAGAGCTGACATAACAAGAATCCAAGTCTTAATTTCTTGGGGGGGGGGGAGGTGTGTGAATCAGAAATTGATATGGTGCATGAAGTTTTATAATTGGTATTTTTGGTTTCAATTGATTTTGATCAGTTCAAATGGTCGACTTTTTGGTGGCGATCGCTGTAAGCCCCTTCAGATTTCAAAATGCCAACAAAATATAATTTCTAAACATTTCAAAAAATGCGTCGATGTGACCTCGCAAGTGCATCAAACTAGCTCAGCAAGGTTCCGCTTGAAAAATGATGAGCCGCTTTAAGACTTAATAAGTTTCATACCAGTGACTTTTTGTTTTAGTTTCAAAACAGGCTCACTATTCTTTTTCTGGGACAAACGTGAAATCCTCCCATGAGGAGGGGGAGGAGAATTCAGCAACCCGAAGTTCAAAATCAATACCCTCATTTTATATCAAATTATTTTCCAAAAATGCTCATGACCGATGGAAAAATTCATCTGTGAAAAATGTCACTGAAGCTTTTGGTAAATATAGTGAAAAATATTACTTGAAAAATCGAACTTATTGCGTTGCTGGATGGTTAGGAGATCAACCTAATCCAAGGGGGTAAAGTGGTAGAGAAAGAGAGAAGAGATAAGAGAGAGAGAGAGAGAGAGTTGATTCGATAAATGCGCAAGAGGTCTTGCAATAAGTTGCTTGCGAATGCCACACTGTCAATGTTGAATCTTTTCAAGAAACATCAAGAGAAAGCAGCGGATCCGAGACAAGGACGCGTGTACGTGAGTTACCGAAAGTGCATCAATTGAACGATGTTAGCAGTCTTAATTACGGAATCCGAGCAGTTCTAATTGCCCCCTGCAAGGAGACAGAACTGCTCTTCTGTCGTGAGACTGGATTCTTCCGTCCTGAATACTCCACACCTTTCGACGAACATTTTGTTATTTTGTTTGCCAGGATTCTCATATTCCAGAAATTGCTATCCTCTTCAGAACCCAATAGACTTCTTTTTTGAGAGACTGATTTAGACCTTTTTTTCAGTGCTTTCATACTTATAGGTAAATTTAACACGACAAAACTCTGCAGCGAATTAAATTGGAAGTTAATTTGTTTGGAAGTGGATGCATTGCAGGTGGATGCAACGTCCTGAGCCCATCGGATCGGATTGACGCGAACATTTCGTCGTCTACCTGACATAAGAGCGTAACAACACTCTGCAATGAACCCTGTCCTCCATACACTTCAATGTTTTTCCGGACTCATCTCAATGTGTAGTTACGCTCTCATGTCATCCAAACGACGATTTGCTTTTTTCCGGCTCTTCTTGACGCAACGGTAAAGTCTTGATCTTATGATAATCTGCCTACCGATAGCTCATCGGGCTCGTTAATATTGTCAATGAGCTGAGAACGCATGCGCACAACTCGTTCCGGTTCATTGCGCCTAGGGCCCGATGCGGTGCACCAAGCCGGACCTCGTGTACACCGTATTGCCGCACTACGGAAAAGAGCCGTAAAAGCAGTTCCAGATGAGCCGCGAGACGCATAATCGCATGGGCCGACCGCGGCTCATCCCAGACCGCAATCTTCCGTAAGACGGCAGCGTAACACCCCGATCCATTATAAACCCATTTGCCCGCGCCATCCGCATCTCGTGCTTCCAACCGCCGCCGCCAGATCGCGCTCTATATCCGCCGGATCGCATTACGTGATGCTCCGAGTAACTGGGCGACGGCAACGGTGGTTCCGGTCCCACGACCGGTCGGGGAGGAGAGAGTCGTGGCTGTCGCTTCGCTTCTTGCGCGATTCTTCCCCCTCGGGTCGGGTTGGCTGTTCTTTTCGGGACGGCAACACTGCAGCCGGCGATTTCTTCCCGATTCCTAGCTAAAATCAGCACCCGCTTTAGTCGTAACGAAGGATTCGCGGTCGCTCGTCGGAAACCACGTGGAACAGTCCTTCGACCACGTGGATACCGGTTTTTCCCGCCAGTTTTTTCGCTCCTCGAAGTTTTCGGTTTTCCGCCCTTCTTTTTACTAGATTCACTAAATTATAGTAACCGGTGACGTGTTCCGAAAGAGGCACTTCGAATAGTGTGCGATTTTTTCTGGTGTAAACGCTCTGTAGCATCTGCATATATAGCATTTTGAAATTGGTCCGTACTGCGCGGCCTACATGGAATTTGGAATTGGCTGTTGTTCTAAATCGGTGTTCCTTCCTCCGATTTTTGGTAAACTTGTCAGTTTATTAAATCGATACATACATTGGCTGTCTTGAAGTTTCTCTCGTTTCGCTGCGTTTTCTGGCGTGGGTGCGCGTGTGGAAAACCAGGAGATAGCCGCTTCTTTTTGATAGGTTCACGCAGGATTGCGATGATTTTGGATTTCACCCGAACTGTGGGGCGACTTCGTAGTCGGGAATGAACAGGGTGAGTATCCACCAAAATCAATTCATTAATTAATTAACAGCACCCGTTATGTGATATGCAAAATGGGCCACTGCAGGCTGATTGTTCAAATTTATAGACAAAGCTATAGACAAAGAAGACAAAAGGGATATGGACGGATCCTATTGGTGGAAGTGAGTGGTTGCAATGGACAAAGGAGGTAAGTAATAGACTTACTAACGGCAACTCACGAGAGACTCGATGGTTAGCCCATCATTTTCTCACTTAATCTATGAGAACCAACCATATTAACCAATAGAATTGCTCCATACTCCCAATGTCTTCTTTGTCTATTGCTTTGTCTATCAATTTCAATAATCAGCTGCCTGCTATTAAAACAAGATATTAAGCACTATGCTGCCGTGCAAAGGAAAAACGTCGTATGAACCTCCAGACGTAGCCAACTTTCATTTGATAATACACGGAATTCCTGGTAAATTTAAGAACATTTTTCCTCTAATTTTTCGGATAATATTGTTCGCAATTTCACCTGAAACACCTGAAAATTTCAAGGAAAAATATTCATTACTTTCCTTAAAAATGAACGTTTCATCGAAGGAAATTTGGCAACTCTCGAATGTTCATACGGCGTTCTTCCTTAGCACGGAAGTATGATAGTTGGTTTTTTTCTCATTGGAGCTCCACATCGAACAAGTCGGACGCATTTTAAATATTCAAATTCATTTCATACACTGGAAAAAAAGTCTCGTAGATCCCTCAGTACCGTAGTCCCGTACTCGTAGTCCCGTCAGACTCTTAAAAAGTTTAACAAGAAGAAATACCCTTGATACATTTGATTTACTCGGATTTTTGCTTGCCTCTTCATTTAAGCGGATTTCCTTTCGATTCAAGCAAAAATTCGATTGAATCAGGAGTATTTTTTCTTGTCCAAGTTTTAAAAGTCTGGAATCTGAATCCATGTAATAGAATAGCTATAAGTGGCCTATCAATTATTATACCCTATTATTTAATTATTAAACCCGCTTCGATTGGTTGTCTTTTCGGACAAACCATGTTTGATACGTGAAATATGATGAAGATAATTCAATCAGTGAGAACGAAAACACACCAACTAGAAAAAATGAAAATAATCAAGATGCATACAAAACTACGCAGAAGTTAGTCTAAGAAACAGATTTTGGTGCCTTCAGGCAAGTACTTAAGGACACTTTTAATGTCCAAGTCGGAACAGATGCGGTAACTTCAATGCCCTTTATGAAAATTGACTGTCTTGAATGAAACGTGACCATTTTCGAGTTACCGAGTTGGTGTGTTTTCGTTCTCGCTGATTCAATTAGGTGTCAGCAAAGGAAAAAACACAAACGCGCTCCTTCAAGTCAACCGCTATGCAATTTGAGATACTTGGGCGTCGAAATTGTTACGTTCCGCTCCTCGCATGAAGAGCTTACGGTCGCGTTTGTATCCGTGTCGTGGTGTACGATTTCTGGAGCCGGAAACGTGCTCTACATCGGATCGGCTTATCCCGAGATCTGAGGTGGTGATGCCCTCGTCTTGAGGACTTCAAAAGCCGGTTGACACTGTTGACGAGCAGGAAATTAATGGGCCCACGGTGCCTTTAAGCAGGAGTGCAAAGGAAATGAAGGTCTGGCCGACCTTTTGAGCGATTGACGCCGCTCAGCCTTGCACTTGGGAGCGGGACCGAACCGTGTGCCCGTCTTTTTGCACCCCCTCCCCCTCTCCCGAACGCGATCGTTTAATTAAATCTATTTTTGACGCGCGCTATCGCCGATTGTTTCTATTTTTCGCCACCAACAGAGCTGCCGGTTGTTTGAATTCTTTCAAAAAGCTAAATTGTGCACCGCGTTTAACAGAAAGGTTCCAAGTCCTATAGCTATCGCCCCTTAAGTTGGCTATGTATTTTTTCACGAGAGTAAGTTTGTGCGGACTCCTTTGAGAATTTTAAGGAATTTGCTTCGTGCTATGGAAAAAAATCACCGAAATTTGCACGAAAATCCGCACAACCGTTTTCGTGTACAAAATTTGCATAGTAGGACTTACAATTTTAATTATAGTTCACAGAAGCTCGCAGTTGAATATCATGCATGTTCTGAGAGCATCAGGTGCTTTGAAGTTTTTGGGTCAGCAAACGTGGTTTCAAAAAAAAGCTATTTACAATTTTAGTACATTCGGATTAAAAAATAAAAGCTCCAAACTATCATAGTGCAACTTTATGCTCTTTATTGGCTGACAAAATTAACTAAACTCTTCCCGGCTTGTTCTTTGGGAAATCAAAGAAAAGCCACAAGAGGGCTCTGTTGTCCTAATCGCACGATCCAATGTCTCTACCTGAATCGGAAGAAAATGCCCTATGTACTGAAAATTTTGTGTAGTGAAAATCATAAAGACCGTATAAGTTACGCATGGGTGAACCAAAAAATGAAAGTCTCGACGGACAAGTAGACAGAATTAAGAGATCTAAAGGAGCGTTTGACGAAGAAAAAAATCCTCTGCAATGTTAAACGTGACTTTGGTTCCGTTTCCATTTAATTTCTTGTCATTTTTAAGGCTGCCAAAAAATTCCAGATTGCGATACTCTCAAAAGGTACCCTTTTTTGTAATACGACGATTTTCATCCGTGAACTGCCAACATCTCCTCGGCTCAGTCTAATGAATCTCAAATCTTGTCCCTTGTTGCTTCGTTCATTCGCTTGGCTGCATTCTTGTTGTGGATAAAATATGAGGAGTTGCTCTTAAAAAAGTTCATTAATTTAAACGTCAACCTTAGCTGAATAGGACTGCCGTTTGATTGAAAGCTGAGGCTCCAGCGCTAATTCCTGTACAAGGCTTTAGGCGTGTTTTTCATGTAGAGTAAGTCACGCCTAAAGCTTGAACTAGATCGTAAGTTCGACGAAACCCTTTTGTTGAACATGAGTTGTTTTCGAACGACAAGTCTTTATTTTATTATTTCACACAGCCTCCTATTAATTGAAGCGATAGATGTAATAAGATTTGTAAGAAATATTTATAAGCTTTGAAAAACTATAGCAGCACGCAGGGCCGTATTTACTTCCTTGCCGCCCATGGGCCGCCTGTATTTTGCCGTCCCCTTCTCATTCGTTTTGAAACATCAATAAGAACCATCAAGTGAACGTGCCGGAGGGTGAGGGGTTCATAAGACGCGTTTACTGGTGTTGGACACATTTTTTGCGAGAGCCCTGTCAACACTATATTAGCAAAAGTTCACGGAACTTAGTGTGAAAGTTATGTTCCGTAAACCTATCTCTGTGTGGACAAGGCCTATATGAAATGAACGTAAAAATAATGACAAGAGAAACATAAATGTGGTTTAATAATTTAAACTTCCACCGCCGCGCCGCGCTGACCGCTCTGTGTTTGGCGCAATGCGTGAAGTATCCCTACAGTCTGTTATGCGATATGCGTTTCACGCCGACCGCTGCTGCACGCACTGCGTTTGACGCAATGCATGAAGTATTCATACAGTCTTGTAGGCGCTATGCGTTTCACGCCGCCCGCTGCTGACCGCAGCGACCGCACTGTCTTTGACGCAATGCGTGAAGTATTCATGCAGTCTTGTAGGCGCTAATATGTGTTACATGCCGACCGCCGCGCCGCGCCGAAGGTTTCTCCGTTTCATCTTAAGTTCTCGTCATCATTACTCTCTGCGTCGGGCCATTCCAGACCAAATTTCGTGTTCGGTTTCTCCCTTAGTCTTAACTCGACTAATTAAAGGTGCTGTCTATTGTATCACAGAAAGACGAGTAAATTCGAAATATGAGGAATATATATCACAGGAAATATATCTCAGGAAATGAGAAATTTTGTCACCTTTTCTCGTTTGTAATTTTTTTTCTGATTCCGATTTTTCTTTATAGCTACATTTAAAAATATTGCAAAATTTGCCGCCCCCTAAATTTGCCGCCATGGGCCGCGGCCCATGTCGCCACCCCCTAAATCCGGCCCTGGCAGCACGCAAATAGTAATTTTGCTAGCCCATACCAAACAAGCATACACTTAATATTTATTTTCATGGAGGTGCGAATGGAAAATGACGAAATTTGAAGAAAAAAATTCCAGTAAGACTTATTAAATGTTTCAGCTCCAAATGATACACCAAGTAGCACTTGCAAAGCTTATACCTGCTTATTGCAAATACCTCTTCACTTTCAAACATTCTTAAGTTGCTGGAATCTTAAGTTTAAACTCTTCAACTTAATTAAATTGGATGAATAAATGCTTACAGACTTATCTAAAAATTCCAATCTTTTGACTTTGCCACCGATTCCTGGGAAAGCTCAAAAAATATCATATTAAATATAAAAATCGCGAGTAATTTAATTGGAATATTCATGTTGCGAAATTGCGGAGTGTGCAGGCACGTGCAAATCAGAAAATTCCGTTGAATGAAATTGATAAAAATCAAATCATGAGAGTGTTAAAAAATTAATATTTACTCTCAGCTCTCCCATTACCTATTTGGATTATGCATGTTCAAAAGTATGTATGAAACAAAAAAATCGTGTGAGCTCGCTAATGCTTATTAAAAGAGCTCATCAATGAATTTTCAGCGCGAGGTCATTAAGTACTCATCCCGAAAACCTCGAACCTAGAGTCCCATCGAACACATGCCTCAATGCGAAGCCTTGCGTCATAAATGAACACACTTGCGTAGCTCCAAAGGGACACATTACATTATATTTATTCTCGCAGCATTTCACTACGTGGAATGAAATTATCGAGGCGGATTGACGGAAAAATTTGATTATGGACGTGAAGGGAAAGCGCTGATTGAAATGGCTCCCGAACGATACCTCTTGTGTGTCGGATAAAAACTACTAGTGATGGAAAAATTCAATTTTTCGGCAGTGCCCTCCACGCGTGTTATCAATCAGCGTTGTCAGGTGTACGTTGTTACGGGCGACGACGTGGAAATTCGCCCTGAAGTGTCAATGCCAACAAATAAGCAAGTGCAAACTTAAATTTTGGCTATCGAAAAAATTGAATTTAATATGAACGCTTATTTGTCGATGGAAAAGATTAAATTCAAAGCAAGAGAATTACTCGATACAAAAAATAATTCTATGACTGGAAAAGAATCCTCCGATTGAGAATTAATTCAGTTTACCCAAGATGCAGGGATAGAGGCCACTAAGAATAGAAAGATCCAGGGAGGCAAGGCCATAATGGTATAGAGCGGATTAAAATGATTGCAAGTGAGATGAATTTATTCAAATTCCTAAATAAAAAAATAAATAAAATAGAAAATTCTCCACCGATTGGACTATAAACATTTCTTAAAATATTATGAAGGTCTGTTCTAAACTTTTTATAGAGAAACCATGAGCATTGGGCCGCTGCTAAAATTTCATACGACTTCTTTTGACTTGGAGGAGAACTCTGAAAATATCGTCACCTTTTAGCTGCACAGCATAAATATTATGACTGATGAGAAAAGTACCGAGAAATAATTATCAGCGGTTGTCTAATTGCAAAAAAAAATACAACATAATCTAAGTAATTTTGAAATGTTCTCGGTTTGTTTTTGCAAGACGCAGCAGTCCACGCGAGTTCCCTCCTCGCAAATCACATTCAGCTGAGGGGAACTAGCGCGAAATTACAGTGTTTCCAAAATCTTGCAACCCCCTCCTTTATATTTCCTGTAAAAATACTAAATATACGCACAGTAATAAAATTGGCACGATCGTTTCCTTTGATATTAATTTTTTTTCCTCAGAAAAATAAAACCATATGTTATTTTAGATATTTTTTCCCGAGATGTATGAACTTCGCAACACCGTAATCGCATCCGCTCTTCTTCCAAATACGATCCATTTGGACTACTTTTTGCAACAAGGAACCAATATATCCGGCCTATCCGTATAAGCACCTATCTGCACAGGGAAACTCATGGCACGTATGTTGCTTCTCCTAGGCCAGAACGAGTGGCTCCTCATTGCAAAATATAGTCCATTGAACAATTTTTTAAAGAGCCAATTACATGACATCAACGCATCGTGCAGAGCCATGACCCGATCAAAAATAGACGAATTTATGCTAAAAGGAACTATGTGCATAAGGATCGCGTGTGACATAGTTCCTTTTAGCATAAATACGTCCAAATGAAGGAGTCAATAATGTCGATACCGGTGAAGCGACGATCCGTCCGCGAATCTAATTTCCCCGCGGTCGCGCCGCCGAACTGCCTCGTAATAAAATAGCTTTGTGCCCCTGTGAGTGGCGGAGGCGGGGGAGGGGGATTATTTTTTCCCATCGAAAAAGTGCGCCGACTTTGATTGGATTGATCTCGGGCGTCGAGTTTCGCTCCGGCCTAAATTGAATTTCGGCCGGATTTAGCCGTTTCAAACGGTCGACGGGCCCGCGTCGCGTCACACGAGGCGACGCCGCGGAACATTTGTAATTGAAAATTAGTCAGACCGGAAGTACTGTATTTTGTGAACCAAATACCATTTTTTCGCTTTTGTCAGTAGTATTTGCATTGTAAAAAATCGAGGAGTGAATATCGGTGCCCAAAAACCCCGAATGATATGAATGCGAAGTGAGATTAGCACCATGGAAGCGTATCGATGGCTAAGGAACAATGCCACCTATCTGTAAACTGACGATTTTGCAGGACAAAGAAGAAACGTTGCCATTTTTGTAATTTTGTGGTTGGATTTGCATTTTCTTTTCTTTTACATTACAGCTTCTCTACAGCGCTAATTGGAAAAAAATAAAAAAAAATCAGCTTGCATATTCAACGCTGAAGAATGCGGCACAGTCGCCACCTCATTATTTCTCCATAATTTTCCGTTAGGAAGAATTGTTCCTTAGCCCTCGCTATGACACTCCACAAAAAGAGTAGATTCCACTCCGTAATAGTGTAAATCACTCCACAAGGAGAATAGATTCCACTCCGTATATTCATATCACTCGGGCTTTATAGACGCTATGGACGCAATACAGGCTCCAGCACAGATTTTCACTTCAATATTTTTAAAAGTGTGCCCTATATTTTTGTTGATTTTTAAATGACTGAAATGTTTAAGAAAATTCTACCGAAAAAACCCCTCCTTTTTCATTGAAGCTGGTTATCTTCCCACACTGAATCCCGCCCAAGTCATGAAACCTACTCAAGAAAAAAGTTTAAAGTCGAAGAAGTGCAGACACTGGAAAGAAATTCTCTCGGATCCAGAGTCCAGACTCTTAAAAAATGTGACAAGGAAAAAACTCTTGATTCAATCGGATTTTTGCTTGAATGGAAGGCTAAACCTCTTGATTTAACCGAATTTCCTTTTGGTTAAAGCAAAAATCCGATTGAATCAAGAGTCTTCTTCTTGTCAAATTCTTTAAGAGTCTGGACTCTAGATTCAACAGATTTTTTTTCGAGTAGACACTCTGTGACGACACCTTGCACCCTGAATGACCTTGGGCTCATGCCGAAGATTTTCAAATAATCATCAGCTCAGGAAGGGTTCGAACCCGGATCCGGTTGATGTCCTGATGACCACTCGGCCACGCGCCTTCATAAGCCCGGACCCGTTGCAAGGCGTAAGCTTGCGTCATTTAAATGCAATTAACTCTAATTCACTGGCACCCCCTCGATTTGCCGGACAATCGCCTAATCCGATTCGCAACCATTGCGTCATCGCGTGTTGGCGCGTTTGCCTAGCAATCGCTGGAATTCTCCGAAAAAGTGTAACATGGTTGCGTCAATTTAGAAAATGTGAGGGGCTGCTAAAACAGTACATCCTCAAGCTTGTAACTAGTAAAAATTGACTTTCTGACAGAAACTAAGTAAAAAGATCTTTTCAGAAGACGCAATGGGCCAGTTGCGCTGGTAACAGAATCGTGTTTTAATGCTTGATTCTTGTAGATTAGCTAAACATAAGAAGATCAGCCTAAACAGCAACTGTCTACGTTGAATATTAACCCAGATATCGTACTTTGAAAAGTCGGAGTTTTGACGTCATCCACCGCGGTAGTGCATAACGTGGTATGTACTACCGCGGTGGATGACGTCATAAATCGAGTTTTTCAAGGCGAGATATCTCGGTTAATAGTCAACGTAGAAAGTTTCGGTTTGAACAGATCTTATTATTTTTAGTTGATTTGCAAGAATAAATTATCAAAACACGATTCTGTGATCAGCGGAACTGTCCCATTAAATTTCTGTTGGTCAAATTTTGACATGATTCTAGTTAACGTTACATGTTTTTCTCAGAATGGACCACTAGACAAGGTACGAATTTAAGCGATCTGATACATGTTTCTTAACCAGAATTTCACACAAAACACGATTCACACAATGAAAATTACTAAAACCAACTCCTAACAAAGATATTAACGTTTTTATTTCACATTGGTTACGAGGAATTAGAACTGCCCGCTCACAAGAAACTCAAAGCTCTACGTGAGTCTATTCGCGCACTACAACGGTTTCAGCAAGCTTCTCAACCGAGCAATGTTCATTTCCCACCATGTGTTGTTCAAACTATTAGCAATTTGCTACAGCTTAGCTAAAGCGTCAAGATTGAGGTTGCTAGATTTTTATATTGCAGAGACTGTAATGATAACGTTCAGCGCGCGATGTGAATCACGTTGAGCATTGAGTTTTCATGAGCAGGTGGTTGAATTCACGCATCAAGAATCATTAAATATCTTCGTAAGGAGTTAATTTCGGTAATTTTTGTTGTGCGCATCGTGTTCTACGTGAAATTTTCGTTACGAAACATCTATCAGAATGCTGAAATTCGTACCTTGTCTAGTGGTCCATTCTGCAAGAAAATTGCGCGGCTGGTAGGATTCACCACTATGGAGCTTTACCTGAAAAACACATTATGAAGTATTAAATCAAAGGATTCCAACTCTTAGATTATATCGGAGATTCAGAAACTTGGAGTGGATGTCGCTGTTCTTACTGAGACCAAGAAAAAAGGGCACGGGTCAGAGAATTACGGTGACTATGTTCTATTCTACAGCGGCGTAGCCAAAGATCAGCGTGCTCAGCAAGGAGTAGCAATACTTTTGCGGAGAAGCCTACGTAAGTTCGTGGGCACTTGGGAGGCCGTCAACCAGCGCATTATCAAAATGAACCTTAACCT